>JAZKJV010011114.1:0-285301 GCA_037367405.1 Ottelia alismoides | reverse complement strand
TCCCGGCCCAATGCTCCACCCTAGCTAAAGTGTATATGTAATATATACAACACCCCCATATACTTAGCTCGAACGATGTCCTCAGAGTGGATCAAGAGCGATGAAGAAGACATAACTCGTGCTTAGTATAGGGAAGTGAAAAAGAATTCTATACTACAACGATGAATCAAAAAAATAGAATGAAAGGATTTTGGTGTTTCCCCCTATATTTAGGATCAAATGATCCTAAGTATAGTAGGTTGTACATAAAAGAGAAAACCCAGTGATAGGATGTACAAGGTTTACCTCCCCTATACTTAGGGTGAAATATCCCTAAGTATAGGCAACAAAACAGAGGTAAAAAGAATCAAAAGAATAATCAAGAATCCGACACCCCCCATACTTAGGGTAAAGTACACCCTAAGTATAGCATAATCATGATTTGCAAATGGGGTGTTGGACTAAAGAATGACATGATATGGACATCTGGATCTATACAGGGGGGAAGACAGTGATACTCAGGCATGAGATGCAATAGATGTTAGTCAAAGACCACATCTCACGCAAAATGAATCGGGGCAACGTCAACGACCAGCGGCTCATGATCTAGATATGGTTTGAGCCGCAGCTTGTTAACATGAAAAGTAGACTCAGATGACATCTTAGATATGTCAATACTCCCATTGTCATGTACCTTTCGGACCAGGTATGGTCCCTTCCACTTGCTCTACAACTTCCCTGGAAATAATCCAAGCCTAGCATCGAACAACCTTACTCTCTGATCTGGCTCAATTTGCTTATGGCTGATATGAGAATCATGCCATTCTTTCACTCTCTCCTTATACTGTAGGTTGCTTGAAAAGGATGTATCTTTAAGCTCCTCCAGGACTGCCAATTCTGCCTTCCTTTGATCTCCTATACTCATTGGATCCAATAATATATCTATGACAACCCAAGGTGACTTGTGCCTAATCTCAATAGGTAAATGGCAGGACTTTCCATAAAGGAGACGAAAGGGAGATGTACCCAAAGGAGTCTTGAAGGAAGTCTGATATGCCCACAAGACCGAGTCCAAAAGCTGTGACCAATCCTTTCGGTTTGGGAGGACTACCTTCTGCAATATCGTCTTGATCTCCCTGTTCGATACTTTAGCAAAACCATTGATCTGAGGGTGATATGGAGTGTCTACACGATGGTCAATGCTGAACTCGCTAGCAAGGGCCTTTACCTTGTCGTTGACGAAATGAGACCCCCCGTTAGATGTTAAAACTCTAGGTACCCCAAACCGCAAAATGATATTCTTCTTCAAAAATTTGTAAACAGTCTTAGCATCTGCGGTTCAGGCGGGGATGACCCTAACCCAACGACTAACATAATCCACGACCAATAGAATGTACTCAATCCCTGACTCTTAGGGAATGGACCCATGAAATCGATGCCCCATGCATCAAAAACCTCATAGAAGTGAATGGGTTGCATCGGCATCATATCACGCTATCCACAAGTGCCCATACTCTGACAGTCAGTACAACTCTTCATGAATTCATGAGAATCCGTGAAGAGGGTAGGCCACCATAGGCCGGATTGGAGCACTTTTTGTGTCGTTCTCCTTCCAGAATGATGTCCCTGTGCCTCCAGCTTGTGGCAGTAGGTGAGGACGCTATGGTGCTCCTCCTGAGGAATGCACTGACACCAGAAGTTATCCCCTCCTTCATGATAACGGATGGGATCCTCCCAATGGTAAGACTTGGCCTTCGCTAGGAAGGTCTCAAGTCGCTGCCGGGGCCAACCTTGTAGAACTTTCTTGGCAACAAGATAGTTCACAATGTTGAAGTACCACGGGAGCGAGGCGATAGAAAGGATCGCCTCATCTGGGAAGGTCTTTGAAATGGGTCAGTCTGCTCAGATTCTTCAAGATGCTCTAATCGGAAGAGATTATCCTCCACCTCATTCTTGACTCCAGGTTTATCCTTAATCTCAATATCAAACTCCTGGAGAAGAAGGATCCATCTAGTCAGCCTTGCTTTGGCATTCTTCTTTTCCATGAGGTACCTAATGGCGGTATGATCAGTAAAGATAGTCAATCTAAATACAATGATATACGATCTGAACTTATCCAAAGCAAAAACTACGACCAGCATCTCCTTCTCTAGGATAGTGTAGTTCTGTTGTGCGGCATCCAATGTACGTCTAGAGTAGTGAATGGAAAAAGACACTCCATCCCTCCTCTGTCCCAGCACGACCCCTACAGCAAAATCAGAGACATCTGTCATGATCTCGAATGGGAGAGACCAATCAGGCGGCTGGAGGACAGGAGCCTCGACAACTAGACTCTTGAGAGTCTCAAATGACACAAGACACTTATCATCTACAATGAACTCGGTGTCTTTGGTCAACAAATCAGTCAACGATCGGGAAATCCTGCTGAAACCATGAATGAATCGTCGGTAGAAACTGACGTGCCCCAGAAAAGATCGTAACTGTCACAAGTTGGATGATGGATTGACTTTCCTGATGATATCCACCTTGGCCGGATAAACCTCCATGCGCCTGTTGGAGATGATATGACCAAGCATCCTACCTTGAGACATCATGAAGTGACTCTTCTCCCAAGATAGAACTGGATGGACCTTAATGCAGTGTTGAAGGACACGATCTAAGAAGTCAAGACAAGCATCAAACCCATCACCATAGATCAAAAAATCATCCATAAAGACCTCTAAGAAGCCACCCACCATGTCCGAAAAGATGGACAACATACACATTTGGAATGTTGTCGGAGCATTGCATAGACCAAATGGCATCCGTCTGAAAGCATATGTCCCAAACGGACAGGTGAATGTAGTTTTGTCCTGGTCTTCGAGCGCAATGGCCACCTGGTTGTAGCCGGAGTACCCATCAAGAAAGCAGTAATGACTCTTCCTAGCTAACCTCTCTATAATCTGATCAATAAAAGGCAACGAAAAATGATCCTTCTTGGTGGCTTGATTCAATCATTTGTAGTCCATACAGACCCTCCAAGAAGTGGGTACCCGGGTAGCTATCTCCTCTTCATACTCACTCACAACTGTAGTGATTCCCGTGTTCTTGGGCACCATATGTAATGGACTAACCCACTTGGAGTCGGAGATAGGATAGATAAAATCGATGCTCCACCATTTCGAGATCTCCTTCATGACAACCTCTTGAAGGTTCGGGTTCAGCCTTCGCTGGAACTCACGCGATGGCCTAGCATCCTCTTCGAGATAGATATGGTGGGAGCACAGGATCGGACTTATCCCTTGGAGATCAGCTACTCTCCATCCTATCACCTAGCAGTTCCTTTCAAGAACCTCCATCAATCGAGATTCTTGCTCTCCAGTCAAGTCTGCTGAGATAATGACTAGGTACATCTCATGCTCACCTGCAAGAAATCTATACTTCAGCGATTGCGGCAAGGGCTTCAACTCTGGGCGACTGGGAGCTAGCAAATCTGGCCTATGAAAAGTCTGAGTGAAGGTGATCAAATCTGCGTGGGAGAACTCTCGTTGATCATGAAAATAGACGGCTCTGCTGGTGTATCTGTGCTCTATAACGGATCAGTCTCCACCCTACCTGCTGGCTCTGGAGGAATCAGACATGGTATCAACTCATCAAACTCTGTCCAATCAATATCTGACGAGAGAGATCTGAATCTGAATCACAAGGAAAAAAAATTGCCTCACTATCCATAACGTGGTCTGCAGCCTCGAATGTGTCCTCTACCAAGAGTGTGCTCTCCAAGCACTCCGCTGCTGAAATCTGTGACTCAACAGTATCTGACTGTGAGAGGATGTCTCATGAAATGGGATCAGACCAAGTGGCTTCATTATCACTAATCATAAAATTGCACTCATGATAGATGTCTCGCTCTGCCTCTGTCATCTGCTTTGACTCACTGAGCTGCTCTGAGTAGGTTGAATCTCGCGCTCTGGTCTCGTCGATCGTCTCTATTTGTATACTCTCACCCTTGATGCAAAAATACACCTTCCCGCTATCATGATTGGATACTGCCTTGGCTGTGGCCAAGAATGGGCATCCTAAAATGATGGGGGTATCAGCCACAGACTCAGGGATCTCCTTGTCCAACACCACGAAGTCCACGGAGAATTACATGTCACATCCTTCAACAATCCCTTTGGCCTCTTGACAGATCTATCGGCAAACTGAAGGACTGCTCTTCTCTATCGAAGAGGGACAAACTCGAATCGGTCGAGTAAGGCTGCTGGAAGTAGGTTGATGGAAGAGCCACTGTCTAATAGAGTTCGATCGAATCTCTGCTCATGGATGTGACATCTGACATGGGGAGCTCCTACATCTGGTCTCTTTGCTGGCAGACGCATATGAATGGTGAAGCATGTGGCATGAGTGAACACATGGATCTCTGCATGGTGATTCCTCTTCTAGCTGCGAATGGTAGTCTTCTCTCTAAGGTTCCTCTGGAAGAGAGGGATGTGCTTAAGTGCCTCATGTAGAGTCAGCTGAATCTGAAATCTGTCTATCATCTGCTGGTTGAACTCTAACTACTGGGATTTGTTTGGATTTTCTTTTTTATTCCCCTTAGCCAAGCGGAGTGCTTGGGGAAAGGGGATGGCTGGGCCTTCCTCAGATAGAGGGATAGGAACGGGTCCCTGCTATTGAGATGAAACAGAATCCATACAAACATCACCAGTCATCGCATATGGACTCGAAGATAAAGAACCCTTTCCTTTATTATTTTTTTGGATTTTTCTGAATAATCCTGAGATACAGAAATAGTAGGAATGCAATCGGAATAGAGGGGGTGTCCCCAGTACCACCACGACATCACAAACTGCGGCATCAATACCGCTCTCTGGATCAACATCAACATGTCTGGTGGCATCAGTACCACCTCCTGTATCTGGTGAAGTGACGGCCTCAGTACCGTTGGCTGGATGTACGTCCTTGGTGGCATCAGCACCACGATCATCAACATCATCATGAGCGGTATCAACACCGCTCTCCTCCTTGTCTGGCGCTCCTAAGTACTTATGGTGTCGTCGCTCAGACGAGGCACCGCCGGATAGCATCCTACCACTCCTAAGTGTGACAAAATCAACATAAAATGTATATAAAGCAATATCACCCAAAGAATCACTAGGAGTAGTGGTCTCTGTGAACTGTACCCGTTCAGACTTCCTCTTCAGGTTGTTCAAGTTGGGCTCAATTTGAGCAAGTATGGCGGCCTTGACCTTGATGATCTCCCTCATCTCCTGACGGAACTCATTTATCTCCTGTCTGAAAGTGGTCTGCTGCTCAGAAACAAGGCAGGCTAGGTCGTCAAGTGATGGGTTCTCAAAGGATGGCCCATGAGAATTGGATGGGTTGCCTCTCTGGAAGTGAGGTTGCTGCTGAGAAGGATGAGGGGGATATTGCTGAGAGTACTGCTGAGGTTGCTGCTGCTGCTGCCTCCACGGTTGTCCCTGCTGGTAGGGATGAGGACCCTGCTGATAGTGCTGCTGCAGCTGTGGGAACTGGGGCTGTTGCTGCTGGCTATAGTGCCCACCCTGAACTGGAGGCTGCTGTTGGGAAGAGGCACCTTCAGCTGACCAACGGAATCCAGGATGGTCCCGACAGATCCCAGGCTGTGGTTGGTCGTACCAAATCCTGTTGGCGTCCATCAACGGCTCCTGCTCGTAAGGAGGTGGGGAAAGGATTGCTAGTGGCTGATCCTGCTGGTACACCACCATCACGGTGGCGGCTGGAAGTACTGCTGCTGCGGCTACTGGAAAGACTCCGCCTGAACATAGTGAACCTGTCGGTGCTGGGCGGAGTGCTGGGTCGAGCGGCTGTTGCTAGGATTCACCTGTGACCTGAGACTGGGCTAAGGAGCCGTTTGTGCCTCCTTGAGACACATGATCTGGGTCTTCAGGTCACTCAACGTCTATGCCATCTGATCCATCTGTGACAAACCCTGGCACTGCTTCTTCTCAATGAGCTCGATGCGGTCCAACTTCTCGCTGATGATACCCATATCACCAGCGGATGACTCTGCCTGTGCTGCAGCTGCTGATGAAGTGGATGGACCTGCATCGATCCGTGCGATCCTCTGGTAGGATGCAACCTGTGGGTGGGGCTTCCCCTGAGTGTAGAGTGGGGTCTGGGACATTACAATGTAGTTCTCGGCCATCTCGTTGTAGATAGCCCATACCTGATCCTCATCCTTGGTAAAATAAGATCCCCCACAAGATGCGTTCATGAGCCCCTGCAGCTCCGGTGTCAACCTACAAAATAAGCTCTGCACTAAGTTGAGCTTGGATATGTCATGATGTGGACACCGCTCAATAAGCTCTCTGAAATGGTCCCATGCCTCGTGAAACTGCTCGTTGGTAAGCATGGAGAAGTTGTTGATGAGGGCTCGCGTTGCATTCATTTGGCCGAGTGGATAATACTTATTCAAGTACTCGTCCCAGAGCTGTTCCCAAGATGTCACGTATCTCCCTAAATTCTTCAGCCAATAGGCTGCTCTGTCGATGAGGGAGAATGAAAATGCCATCATCTTGATGGTATCCTCATCCACGAGTCGATCGTGGACCGTAACTCATGGAGATGGAGATGTAGCTCCTCGGTGGCTAGCCCATGAAATGTGGGCAATAACTGAATAGTCTGAGGAGGGAGCTTGAAGTCTCTCAGAATGGCAGGTAGCTGAATCCAACGGTGTGTTAGAGTTGCACCAGGGTTGTGCAACTCTCTCATGGGGAGTGCTGGTCAGATTGTCTCCACAAGCTCATCTGGAAGTGGTCCATCTCCTTCTCCTCGCTCTGGAATGTCTCTTCCTCCACCAGCTCTGTTCCGCTCTCTGTCTGCTTGCATTTGAGCCATCTCTCGGCGCATGTCGGCCATGAAAGCCCCCTGATCTCTAATCTGTCGCTGCATAGTCTCCAGGGTGGCTAACAGGTGTGGTTGATGGCACCTTGATCAAGAACATAAGTGTGCTTCTGGCTGGGTCAATCACTGCGCTCCTCGCTGCTGGCCATGGTCTCTGCAAAAGCAAAAGACTCAAACTCAGGTGCCATCAAATGAATATACATCTGTTGTGGTCTTTACTCTACCACTGCGGAACTGGTAGAAGGATGACTGAGGGGGAACGGGGCGGAGTCAAACTTTGGTTTGGAGAGTGGGTTTGGGCTCTAACGAACCAACCTAGATAAATGGGGAGAAGTGCTCGAAAGCGGTGCAACCAACAACTGCCTAAGGGATCTCCAGCCCATCATCGTGATATGGAGAAGAAGGCGGATCAGATCTAGAAACAAACAAGATAAGAAAAATAGACCCCCAATTCACCTACTCGACACTGAGCTGATGACCGTAAAAGTTCGGTCTTTTATCTTGTCGATTTTATTAGGTGATAATTCAGTCTATCAGAGCGGTTAAGCGAGCTGGTAGGAACCTAATGCTCTCACCAGACTGTCCCGTATAAAAGGCCAGTGGTCTGTCAAGATTTTGAGTGTGGCTCTATCCTAGTGTGCGCATCACTCTCTCGCTCATCCAAACCAAACAAGGAGGGGATTGCTCTCCCAAGATAAAATTTTCAGTGAGTGTCTTTTATGATCAAGTGTATTTAGCAGTCCTAATTTTATGGTTTTTCTTTTTAGGTATTTTTTTAATAACAAGTAACACCTAACAAATTTTTTGATCTCCTGATTATTTTAATTCCAAAATAAGGGGGGAGAAGTCGAAAAAGTCGATGTGCGATCAAACACGATGATGCATGCGGAGTAAGAAATGCGTACCCGACTCCAGCTCTCTACAAGCGGGGTGATCCACGCATAAATTGAAAGACATGAATAAAACTGCCTATATGATGCAAGAAGAAAACGACCTTAGACGAAGCAATTTCTACACGAGAAGAACAATAGCTAGCCAATTAGACCAAGTCTGGAGTTCGATCTTGAGAACCACTCGGTGCCCACCACAACGGGTCCTGCCAGCACTGTATGTGGTTCCTCACGGCACGTGGACTCGGGCCAAATTAAACTAACTTTTTCTTTTGATTTAATTAGTTAGGTCTAGTTAACAATCTATAGGTTTAGGCAGATAATTAGGGTTGGGCCTTAATTAATTACGTCACAATCAATGAAATTCCTAAGTCTAGAGGACAACTCCTTCGAGAATCAAAATGAAACAAGGGAAAAAAAATCAAAACCGACAAAAACCACGGTGAGGTCCCCCGAGCACATCGGTGCTCGGCGAAATAAACCCCGATATGCCAAGTCCAAACAGTCCACAGTCTGAGTTCATGTATTATTACAATGATAATCAACATAAAAGTTATAAATAACACAAATCCTCCAAGTCTTATGCTCCTCTTCTCCCACGCTCTACTGCTGCTCGATGAAGAAACGAGCCGCCTCCGCTTTGCTCGGGTACGCCGACACTCCCAGGAATGCCACCCTCATTTGTCGGGCCCCCTCGTAAGAAACAAAGAAACAAAAGATATGTCAGATCACAATTACAAAAAATAAAGCTAGAAACAAACAAAGAAAACCGACTACGTGCTCCCCGACAACGGCGCAATTCTGGTGAGAGGCCCGAGTGACTAAGGCTAAGTGATATCAAAGGTCATTGCAACCTCAACCACTCGAACCGGGCTCAACAAGAAAAATTCAAACCACCATAGAAATCAATCAAGCACGAGAAAGCAAAGTAAGCGGTCTTGCTATTTATTTAACCTGGTATAGCCACAAGGGTCGAACACAAGGAGCACGAAAAGAAACCTACAAAGTAGTCAGGTAATCCAAGAAAGAAAGGTATTTTTTATGGTTTATTTTTATTTTTTTATATTTTCTTTTTAAAAGAAGAAGTGAAGAAAAGGTAGAAAGAACACACTCAAGCACTCGAACCAGGCTCAACAAGAAAAATTCAGACCACCATAGAAATCAATCAAGCACGAGAAAGCAAAGCCAAGCGGTTTTGCTATTTATTTAACCTGATATAGCCACCAGGGTCGAACACAAGGAGCACGGAATGAAACCTACAAAGTAGTCAGGTAATCCAAGAAAGAAAGGTATTTTTCGTGGTTTATTTTTATTTTTTTATATTTTTTTTAAAAGAAGAAGTGAAGAAAAGGCAGAAAGAACACACTCAAGCAATTATTTAAAGGCTGAAAATAACTCAAAAATTCAAAACAAAAATATTTTTGTGTTTTTAAAATATTCAAATGTTTTTGGGTATTTTATGGGGTTTTCTGATTTTTATGTACTTTTCGAAAAATGAAATAAGACCACAAACAACAAGCTATGTACAACCTAGATATAAAGGCAAATTAAAATTATTTAATTTGCTATAAAATCCTAGCAGTAATTTTATGTGAAAGCATAAAATGAAATCTACTTAAAGAACTGAAAACACATTTGTTTGGTTTTTTTTAGTGTTTTTAATGATTTTTATAAGGTTTTTAATCTTTTGCAATTTTTAGGTGTTTTATAAAAGGGAATGAAATAAAAATCACATAAAACTTAAAACAAGACAAAATAAGCACACACGATTTTTTTCAGAATTTTTAAACTATTTTTTGATTTTCAATTTATTTTTCAAAATATACACACACTTTTTAGGGTTTTTGAATTTTAGAAAATAGTAAAGACAATCAAAATGCGTCACAAAAATTATCAAAAATACTACACAATAGCAGGAGCTACATTTAAATTTTTAGAATTTTTGGAGTAGTTTTGATATTTATTTAATTAAAAACAGCACACACAGGTTACATTGACCTAAATGAAAATAATTTTATTCTTTGTGCTAAACAATAACTGAAATAAAAAAGGTCTAAGGGCTGATCCACAAAATTTTTAATCAAATCCAGCACATGTGTTATACACCTTTCACATGGGAATAAATGCAATTTCAGAAAACATTCATTCAAACCATAACACAGTGAAAGTTATGGACATAAAATGCAAACACACCACTATTCACGTGAGTACAGACGTGTCTTCGAACAAGGAGGACTCAAACGTAATTCCCAGAAACTATAGGGACTAAAGTACAAATAAGTTCAACTACAACATTTATTTACAAATTAAAACATAAATTGTCACAAATGCAGGATAAAAAGAGCCATATACCCTTGAAGCACGTGAGAGGCGTGTGAAGACACATGGCGGTAGATGTAAAGGTGAGGACGTGCGGCTCTGATAGCGTCCGGGGATAGATCTGACGCTCCGAAAATGGTTAGATCGTGGGGCGCAAATGGAGGCTAGGCTTGATATCTAATGGTCTGGAAAGGCTGCTGTGTCAGTCGTCCAGATGCTATCTGGAAGAGCGGGGCTGATCCAACGGTTTAGAAGCAGCCTGAACGAACAGATCAAGGGCAAACTTCATCGGAGCACAGGAGGTGATCCTTACTTTGATGCCCGATCGGGAAGCACCGGATGAGTCGTGGAAGGCTTCCGCATCGGCTGAGCGGACACGATGGAGCAGCTATCGGTCGGATAGGCTTGACGGTGAAGGGAACCTGGGACTACTCTGTTGAGTCTCAGATAACTAGAATCGTGGGTCTTTAGTGCATTCTTTCACTTGCAAAGGGTAGCTGGGACTCGGGGCAATGCTCTGGTCCAGGTTATTTGGACTACAATCAAAAGAAGAGGAAGGAGGCAGGTATTGATCTCCGGAGAAGATGGTAGGGGAGACCTAAATCCTAATCTCGATGTGATGATCGAGGCTCAGGGTAATCAGGTTGCGGAGCTAGATGGGGGTGATTGTATGGATCGATTGGAGTGGCTGAAGGCGGGTAGCGGAGCTCCGACCAGTTGGTCAGAGCTGGTGATCGAGTGGCGGTGCAAGATGGAAAGAACGGATTGAAATGATAAAGGCGGAGGATAAAAGGGCTTCCTGAATGTCAGAACATGTTCCTTAGCACCAGCGAAGGGGTCCGCGAGGTAATAGCCTATACCAAGTGGTGGAAGACAAGGGAGGCTACTCGCGGCGGATCTCCGGCCACGAAGGCTGAGCTACGACGTCGCTGCACCAAATCGTACGCCAGGCGGCTGTCACTTTGCTTAAGGTGGCCAGGGTATCGAGAGGGAGCGAGGCACGAGCTGCCGACCTGAGAGGTGGATGAGTGATTTTGTAGCAGTCCCAGGTGGCTGGAAAGATCGGACAAGGGTGCGCGAACCGAGAAAGATCCGCACTTCCCTAGGGATCTGCGACGATCTTGGATCCATGGGGAAGACATAGGAGAAATTTCAGGGTAAACGGGTACGCGATCCGATCTAGGAAATTTCGAGAAGAAGGTCCGGCACAGAGATTAGGTCGGGTCAAGCCTGGAAGAAGGCATTGACCCAGGTCAATATTCCATTGTGTACCAATCAGAAAATAAAATTTACAAAATACTTTATAAATTCAATAAAAAATAATAAATGATTTTAAATTTCAAAGTGTATAAAATAAAAAATGTTTGTTATTTTTTACACTATTTTCTATGATTTTTATTTATTTTTATGAAAAATAAATTATTCCTTATAAAGTATATTATATTATATACAGGTATATTATACCTATGTATTTTGTACAATTATTTTTAATTTGTGATTTTTACATAAATATTCCAATTTTATATTTTATTTATTTACAAAATATTTTTTGGAGTATAAAATAATTTTTATTTTATTTTTATTATGTCTTTACAAGTATAAAATAAATAGGGAAGGAGACACATATACAAGTATTATATACAAGTGAGAGAGAGTTTTATTTTCTTTTTCTTTTTATTTTTCTTCTTTTTATTTATTTTTAGAAATATATATAAGGAGGTAAAACATATTTTTATTTTTATTTCTGCAAAAACAAATTATGTACACACATGATACATACATACATATACATACATACATAGATATATATATCTATATATATGTATATGTATATATATATATATAAGGTGGGGTGGCCCTATCTCTCTCTACTTATTTTATTTGGCGATCAGGCCAATGCTTGGCCCTCTCTTGTGGTTCGGGTCACTCATTATTTATTCTAAATAATTCCTTTTTTCTATTTATTCTTTATTCTTTTATTTTTGCACAAATACATGATAATTATTTACTATTATCATATGCATGCATATTGCTAAGTTATTGTATTTACACCTATTAACATGATGCATTGTCAATATAATTAGATAAAATAAAAGAATAAAGAGTGATGAACATGGATTCATCAGTTTTCCTAGTTGTGATCTGACATATTTTCCGTTTCTCTCTTTCTTGCGAGGGGGCCCGATGAGCGAGGGCGGCATTCCTAGGAGTGCTGGTGCACTCGAGCGAAGCGGAGGTGGTTCATTTCTTCATCGAGCAGCAAGAGAGCGTAGGAGAGGAGGAACATAAGATTTGGAGGATTTTGTTTTTGAGAACTTATTCTATTATTGTAATAATACAGGACTCAGAGATACTTGGACACTTGGCTTATCGGGGTCTGTTTTGCCGAGCACCAGTGTGCTCGGGGGACCTCTTTGCTATTTTCATTGGCTTTGCTTTTTCGAATTTTATTTCATGTTGATTCTCGAGGAATTTGGCCCTTAGAATTAGGAATTTCATTGTTTGTGACATAATTAATTAAGGCCCAACCCCTAATTATCTGCCTGCACCTATAGATTATAATTGGACCTGATTAATTAAATCACAAGAAAAAAGTTAGTTTAATTAGGCTCGAGTCCACTTGTCGTGAGGAACCACATGCAGTGCTGGTAGGACCCATTATCGCAGGAATCGAGTGGTTCCCAAGATCGGACTGCGAACTTGGTCTAATTGGCTAGCTACTGTTCTTCTCGTGTAGAAATTGCTTCGTCTAAGCCATTTTCTTCTTGCATCATATTGGTGGTTTTATTCCTGTCTTTTAATTCATGCGCGGATCACCCTGCATGTAGAGAGCTGGAGTCAGGTACGCATTTCTTACTCTACATGCATCATTGTGTTTGATCGCACATCAACTTTTTTGAATTCTCCCCCTATTTTTGGACTTAAAATAACCAGGAGATCGAAAAATTCGTTAGGCGTTGCTTATTATTGAAAAATACATAAAAAAGAAAAACCATAAAATTGGAACTACTAAATATACTTGACCGTAAAAAACACTCACTGAAAAATCTGTCTTGCGAGAGCAATCCCCTCCTTCTCTGGTTTGGATGAGCGAGAGAGTGACCCACACACTAGGATAGAGCCACACTCGAACTCTCAGCAGACTACTGGCCTTTTATACGGGACAGTTTGTTGAGAGCATTGGGTTCTTACCAGCCAGCTTAACTGCTCTGATAGACCAAATTATCACCTAATAAAATCGACAAGATAAAAGACCGAACTTTTACGGTCATCAGCTCAGTGTTGAGTCGGTGAATTGGAGGTTTATTTTCCTGATCTTTTTTGTTTCCAGATTTCATTCGCCTTCCTCTCCGTATCACAATGATGGGCCGGAGGTCCCTTTGGCAGCCTTTGGTTGCACTGCTTTCGAGCACTCTGCCCCATTCATCTAGGTTGGTTCGTGAGAGCCCAGACCAGCTCTCCGAACCCGAGTTTGGTTGCATCTTGTTCCCCCTCGACCACCCTTCTTCCAGTCTTGAGGTACCAGAGTAGAGACAGCAGTAGATATATATTCATTTGACGACACCTGAGTTCGGGTCTTTTGCCTTTGCAGAGACCATGGCCAGTAGTGAAGAACACACTGATGGACCCAACCAAACGCACACCTATGTTCTTGATCAGGGTGCCATCAACAATACCCTATTAGCCTCCCTGGAGACTATGCAGCGCCAGATACGAGATTAGGGAGCTTTTATGGCCGACATGCGTAGGGAGATGGCTAAGATGCGAGCGGACAGAGGAGAGCAGAAGAGAGCCAGTGGAGGAGACATTCCAGAGCTAGTTTTTGCCTTGGATAAGTTCAGGTCGTACATCATTTGATCAAACGTGACTATATTACTTATCATACCGCCATCAGTACCTCATGGCAAAGAAGGATGCCAAAGAGAGAATGACTAGAAAATGAAATACCCACCAGAGTCTATATAGCCAAATAAAGCAAAGCTTATGTTACCCATTCTCATCTCATGAAGCTTGTAGTGGGAGACTTAGCTGCACTGGTTGGGCTCCCAAGGATACATGACTACACTGGTCATGGTCCATTCTCTTCTTCCTCCTCTTCTTGAGCCGGTTGAACTTGAACTTAGAAGGGAATACCCCGCTCCTCGAGGAAAGAGCTGTTGGACTAGGGCATTAGAATTACCTTGTTGAGGGGGGCTGTTACTTTTCCATTTCTGAGGTAGGGATCTACCTATCACTTACACAGTACAAGAAAAGATTCATTGTCATTAGAGTTTGTATATGTAGACTTGTTCTGATCTGGATTATCGAGGAGTCTTGACCATAGATTGGCAGAATTAGAGGCTGTTGAGTTTGAAACTTAGATCCAAATAAGGTTCCGACAAACTAATAATCCAAAGGTCTGACTAAGCTCCATACTCCAATTTAATGAAGATGAGTTTAATCATCAACCTTGATTCTCCTTTGTTTTCTTTTCTCTTTTCACTTCTTTATCAAATAAGTTTTTGCTAAGGGATTAGCAAAAGTAAAGTATAGGGGTGATGAATCCACGTTCATCACTCTTTATTCTTTTAATTTATCTAATTATCTTGGCAAAGCATCATGTAAATAGGTGTAAATACAATAACTTAGTATTATGCATGCATGTGTTAATATTACATAATTAGCATGTATTTGTGCAAAAATAAAAGAATAAAGGAAAAGAAAAAGGAAGGAGGTATTTAGAATAAATACAGAGTGACCCAAACCCCAAGAGAGGGCCAAGCATTGGTCTGATCGCCAAATAAATAAGTAGAGAGAGATAGGGTCTACTCTATGTTGCACATATCATATGTGTGAAATAAATAAATTAATCTTGCCAAAATAAAAATAATTATAAGTTCTTACCTCCTTGTGTATATTTCTAAAAATAAAATAAAAACTAGAAAAAGAAAAAGAAAAAGAAAATAAAATTCTTTCTCTTTTGTACATAATACATGTATATGTGCTTTTTCCCTATTTATTATATACTTGTAAATAAATAATAAAAATAAAATAAAAATTATGTTGTAAAAAAATAAAAAATAAAATGGGGTATTTTTGTAAAAATAACAAAATAAAAATAATTGTACAAAATACGTAGGTATAATATACCTATATATAACACTCTATATTGTATATAGACTAATTTATTTTTCAAAAAAATAAATAAAAATAACAGAGAATTTCCTTGAAAAATAATAAACATTTTTTATGTTATTTATTTTTTAATTTAATTTCATTTACTATTTTAATTTATTTATCTTTTATTTTCATTGCTATTTTGTCCTGTAGCGATTTTTATCCTCTTCCTACGTCGTTTCTGATTGGTCCATGAGTGCATGTTAACCTGAGTCAACCCCCTCTTCCAGGGCTTGACCCGACCCGACTGCATGGCCGGACCTCTTTCTCCCTATTTTCTCGGGCAGGTCGCGCAACCTTTCGCCCGGTCTCTTCGCACACATCTCCCGTGTGGATCGTCGATCCTCGTGGATCCCTATGAAGGCGCAGATTCTTCTCGGTTCGTGCATTCTCGCCCATTCTTTCCCGCCACCTGGGAGTGATATAAAGCATCTCATCCTTCCCCCAGAGCGGAAGCTCGTGCCTCGCCCCTTTTAACACCCTAGCCACCTCCAACTGAGTGACAGATGTCTGGAGCGCCGCCTGCCGTTCGATTTGGTGAAGCGATGCCGCAACTCAACCATCGTGGTCGGAATTCCGTCATGAGAAGCCTCCCCTGCCTTCCGTAGCTCGGTCGTGGCAATCACCCCACCAACCATCCTCGCATGAGGTTCAGGAGTCTTCCCAGACCTTCAAGTACCCCATTTCTCTTTCGCTTTCGTTCGTTCGATAAAATCTTTCATCTTCGCGTCGCCGTCACTCCGCCGGCTCCGACCAGCCAGTCGGAGCTCCGTTCCCTCACCCCAGCCGCTCTGATATCATTGATGAATTTGTGATTCATCACTCTAAAAGTTAAAAATAGAGCCTTGTTCCTGAGTAAAAAGAGGCATATTTCCCTTTATAATGCATAAATAGCATTTGTTCATGCACTCATAATACTTGCATCTTAGCACTCCATTTGCATTTAAATAAGAATCCAAAATCCCTTGTAAAATATCCACTTATCAAAATAACCTCTTCCTTATAATATGTACTCCTTAGTAAATAATATAGGGAAGAAAGCCAGAAATCCCCCTTGTAGAACAGTCAATAAAGCCCTAGAACTCCTGGACCATAAAATAACCATAGCTCACTCATACAAATTCCAAAATAGGTCTACTCACTTTCATAATAATACACATTAAAAGACCTTTTAAATGAGACTAATTTCATCCAATTTGGAGCTTGTATGAGAAAGTTGGGTTTTTGGGCCTCTTTGTATACTACATGTATGTATATTTGTATCTTTGTATTTTGTATCATATTTGACCTCATCTCCATCTTTGGTCAACATGAAACTTGTAGATCTCATTGAGATCTACAACTTTCGTGTTTGAGTTTTTCCAAATTCGGCCCCCTCTTCTCTCTATACATATTTTTCTTTCCAGCCATTCACAGCAGGGCACGTGGCGCCATCTGGTTGTGCCACGCGGCCCGTCCCCCTTGCCCTAGCCGCCGCACCTCTCAGCCGTTGGATGGTCTTCCAGATCCAACGGCCACACCGCCTCCATGTGCGCTTTGTATTCCCATCGTCTGATCAAGACCTCCCGCCTCATCTCAACCGCCCGATCGCGCCTCTTCCTCAGTGCGCCACGTGGCGCTTGTTGCGCCCTTGGATGACGCACTCCATCCCTCCATCTCAACCTCTCAGCCCGTCGTGCATCGCAGCCCTTCAATCTTCCTCAGATGTGATCTCCGCCGCTCGTCAACGCCCTCTCCTCCGCACGACACCTGGCGCCATCACGTCCTTTGGATTAAGCCACTCCTGATGCAATCCACATCGCTCGCGAGTACTTCGCCCCCATCGCGCCACGTGGAGGGCTCCTAACGCTCAGATCACCGCGCCCAGATCTCCATCCTATCGCTCCATCCCACCTCGATCACCACCATTGGATCACAACATCCAACGGTGGAGACTTCGTCTTCCACCTACAGCGCCCCTCTCTCCCACGTTCTCCGCCTTGCGGGAGGGGCAGCCCCTTCCTATTCTCAACCGTGCTCCCTCCACCGTCAACGACCACCATCTCCTCCACGTCCTTCCCCACTCATCCCTTATCCTCGCCAGCTACTCCATTACCCACGTCGACCTCCAGCGACGTCCCACGAACCCCTTAAACCTCGCTCCATCACCAGCCCGGCCGAGACCTCCAACCTATAAATACTTGCCCTCCGGCCGATTTCAGACCCATCCGCCACCCCTGAGAGATACCCCGAGCTCGGAGCGTATGATTAGTGACAGTAATTGCACGATTCCTTGAGCGAAAACGGTCGTCTTCTCCGGCGAGATCCTCGGCCACCGCCGTGTCGCAGCCCTCCTCCGCCGAGCCGCTGCTTGAGCTCAGGGACTTACTGCCCCTTCGAGTGACGATCTCGACCTCGATCTCGAGCTCCACACCCCAGGTAAACTCCTCCATCTCCGTTTGATTCTCCTTTTGATTTTTTAGTTTTTACTCGACGTCCACATCCATCCTTTCACCTTGCTTCCACTCTGCCGAGCTCCGCGATGGAGCTCTCATCTTTGTGGTACCCTCTACGCCCGCTGACGACGCACTTCGTCCTCAATCAGCTCCAGCTCCGACACTTGGCCGGAGCACCATCACCAGCCATCTCCGTTTCTCCTTAGGCCTCGCTAACCACCCTCACACCTCCACGATTGCATGCACGAGCTTCGGCTATCTTTTTAACACCTACAGGTACTTCTTTTTCACTGATCGGAACTTCACCGGAGTTTCTTTGGAGCTTCGCCGCCACAGAGCTCCGACGACCCTCTCCATCTCCTGAGACCATCAGCACCTTCGTCGCATCGCCACGCTTCTTCTGGGATATCTCCGACACCTCGGAGAGCTTCACCGACACCTGTAGGGACGGGCGGAGAAAAGGCCTAGTCGTCGGAACCCCGCCATCTCTTCCTCAGGCGGCGGAGGACCATCGGAGGAGAAGCCCTAGCTACCGTTCGATCCCCTCGATCGAACGGTCGACTTCGCACCACGTCGCAACTCAGCCAAGCCTCACAGGTGCCGTCGGATCCTTCCAGATCTAAGGGCGCCTAGCCCGCCACGTCATCGACATCTGGAGCAGCCAGGAGCCATTGGATCTGTCGTGATCCAAAGATCAGCATTCAGCGACGTCACCCCTTCCATCGCGATCGAGTGCCCGTTGGATCTATCCTGATCTGACGGCCTACCAGTGCGCCACGCGTCTCCTTCCAGCAGCCGTTGGATCACTCTTGATCCAACGGTCTTTATCCCGCCATGCAGAGGAGTCCGAGCCTCTTCTCTGACCCTAGGCTCGGACTACCCGAGGCTACACCGAGCCTCACTCTAAACCTCCAGGAGCTTCCGAGCCGAGCCCCGAGCCTCCTAAGCCGCCCGAGCCTAGGCCGACCACATGAAAAGCACGCGCGGCCTGGGTATTTTGCATAGAGGCCCTCGAGACTTTTAAAATTACAAAAAGGTCCATGTGAAGCAGACCCCACGTGAGGAGCACGTGCCAATGGAGAAATTGCATTGATACCCCCAGCATTATAGGTAATTGCATTTAAGTCCTTGTCAGCATATTTCTTTTATGTAAATTTATTTTCTTGTATTGCAAATACACCCCTGTCTTTGCACACATCCCTAGGTCTCATTTTACATCATTTTTGAATTCCAAAAGTTGCATTTTGTTGAGTAACTTGTCCTCTATCTATTGTGCCACTTGTCACATTTTTGTAATTGTAGTAGATTTTTAAATGAATTAATTGGTTGATTTGTGTAATATTTTGCCCAGTGAGACCTTTTAAATTATAATTAGTTTTCTGTGATTTCAAAAATTCTCAAAAATTCACAGTAGCTCTATGATAGTGAACTCAACCTTGTATAAAAATTTCGTGTCATTTGCACGCATATCGAGGCCTTAATAAATTCCTTAGTGATTTTCTTAGTTTAATTTTAATAAATTCATTTCACATTGAAATTAAGGTTGTCAATTTTCCTAGATTCCTTATCATTAGAACTGTCTAGGATAATTTTAGTTCCTAAAAAAGATGTGATTTGTTATTTATTAGTGAAAATCACCCTGCCTGCATCTTTAATTCACTGTAAATTCATTTAGTGTCTAAAAATTCCAAAAAAATTAGGGTAGTTCATTTCACCATAATTCATCATCTGGCCAATTTTCATAAATTTTGGACTTCAATTGATATCTTAAATTGATTTAACTTTAAATTGGTTAGATATTGCATGTGTCTGCATAGAAAATAAAAAAGAAAAAAATACTCCTTGAAAATCTAACACTTGGATATTTGCTCATAATTCACCTAAGGAGACAGATGCCTCCCTGAGTTCGACCTTGGACTTCACCAAGCAAAAACAAATTCTGCCGCTTGAAATTAACTCGAATCTAATTAAAGTGGTTTTTGATATTCCCTCTCGTATCCGATTGTAACGAACATTCTCAATTAATTTCGACATTAATCTGACCGGATTAACAAGGGTGCTGGAGCGGCTATCAATCATCGGACATTCGCCCTTCATCTAGCTCTGCAACCTGATCACCCTAATATTAGCCTATCTAGTTGAGATTAGGCCCGAGATCCCCTTCCATCGCCTTTGTCGGAGACCGACATCCGCCCCACGTTGCTTCTTACCCTTTTAACCCAAATAAACAGGATCGGAGCACAGCATCGAGTCAGAGCTATCCTCTGCAGGTTGTTTCGTGCGTCGAGAGTCATCTTTGCACCCTCACCAGAGCTCGTCGGAGCAGCTCTAGGCCTTCGCCGTCGACATGCCCATCTAGTCGTTGGAGCATCCATCCGAGCCGTCCAGTTGACGCGGAAGCATCTCACCGTCACGCCAGCGCCCTCCGATCGTCCATCGAAGCTGAGGATCTCTTCCTTGGATCCGGTGAAGGTCGCCTAACGCTTGTTCTTCCAGGCGCACTGTGCTCCGTTGGGTCGACCGAGACCTTCCAGATCATATCAGATACATCCATCCAATCGCCTTGTCAGACCGTTGAATGTCAGATCCGATGGTTACGTACGCCCCACGTTCCCGACCATCCTGGCATTGTCAGATCTGACACCTGACAGCATCAAAGCCGCACTTCCATCCCAGGTTGCATTGATCGACACACGTCCACCTCATGCACGCTTCATGTGCTTCGAGGGTATCTTTTTTTACCCCGTATTTATTTCAGTTTACATTTTAGGTTGTCAAATAAATTCGTAGTTTAACTTATTTGTTGTTTAGTTCCTGTAGTTTCTGTTAATTGCACTTTATTCCCCCACTGTCTGGAGACACGTGCGTCGTCACGTGCCCTTTGGTGGACGGATTTGGTCCTGCGTATGTGTTGAATTGATTGGATAATCTGCATGGTTGCCCCTGGATTTTTTATGCACGTTATTGTTTAGTACAGAAACTTAAATAAATTGCATATAGGTCCTTGTTTGATGTGTCCTTGGTTTTCAATCAAATAAATATTAAATTAAGTCCGAAAATTCTACAAAAGTTAAATAAAACTCGTTCTACTGTGTAGTATTTATAGTAATTTTCGTGACTTGATTTAATTTTATTTGATATTTTCTAAAAATAAAAAACCCTAAAAAGATCCCTATATAATTTAGAAAATCCATAAAAAATACAAAAACTCGCTTAAAAATTCCACAAAAATTTCCGAGTGCTTATATTGTTATGTTTTAATCTCTGTGACTTTCTGGTTATTATCTTTTATAAAACACCTAAAAAGTACAAAAGACTAAAAACCTTATAAAAATCATTGAAAATTCTATAAAAATCAAAAAATGTGTTTTCAATTTCTGTAGTTAGATTTTATATTATACTTTCACATAAAATTGTTGCTAGGATTTTATAGGCATTTTAAATATAAAAATTGCTGCTAGAATTGAATTTGCCTTTCTATCCAGGCTATACACTACTTGTTGTTTTTGGCTTTCTTCTATTTTTAGATTTTCTTATTAAAAATATAAAAAATTGCAAATTAAAAACCACAAAAAATATGCCTTTGATTACTTGATTTCTGACTACTTCGTAGGTTTTCTTGTGCTCTTTGTGTTAGACCCTGGTGGCTATATCAGGTTAAATAAATAGCAAGATCGCTTGCCTTGATTTTCATTTTTAATTGATTTGCTTTGGTGGTCTGATTTTTTGTTGATTGTGCCTTGTGATTCGAGTCGCAACGACCTTAGATTTTCCTTTTCCCAAGTTGCCTAGGACCGTCTTCACAGACCAATAGGTTGATGACCTAACCAAGGTCTATATACCGGCGCGATGGTGTGCATTCAAGGGCATATGAGTAATGCGATCTCTCAAAGGGATCATACAGGTTCATTACTGAACTGGAAGACATGGGCTCACTCATGAGATATTGGGTAGAATCAAATTTTGGTCATGGTCGTCTCGCTTTGGAAGCTTGACTGAATTTGTAGGTTTGATATATATACTTTTGGAAAATATATGATCAAGACCTAGGTATGATATATACTTTTGGAAAGTATATGATATATACCGACTCCCAATGATCGAATGAGAAAACTTAATGATAAAACCCTGAAGGAGACAGACCAAAAGAGATCTAAAACTTCACGTTTAATCTGTGTCTTCCAGTATGCAGGATGTATAGGTATTCGGAATACATGAGGGTGATGTGATCATAAATGGTTGTATAACTATGACGCTTCCATTCCGAGGGAGTGATGAAACAAGTCTTGATTTTAGTGACTCCTCTCGTAGAGAAATGATTTAATCTTAGTTCAAATGTTAGACCTTAATCTGAATGTGATTCATATGCAATGAGAAGATTAGATCTACGGATTTGATTTAATCAAACATCTATGGGCGGTCCACAAGATCAGGATTTGAGATGTGATCTCAAAATCCAAGTCCCTATATGTGGAACAATACAATCGCCATTTCCTTATCTCCAAGTATCCGCGGAGAAAGCACATTATCCTTGAAAGAGTTCATGGACAATTTCATTATTGATATTATGTATCCGAGCATTGAGAAAACTGATAATTACATTTAATTATCATAAATAATATGAATTTGATTCATATTATAAGGAGAGTTATCTGAGATAATTAAATGTGATTTAATTATCAAAGATGTGAATAATGTGAATGTGATTCACGTTATTTGGGCATGAGAAAGAGATCCAAGATGATTAAATGTGATTTAATTATCAAAGATATGAATAATATGGATAGTATTATCCACAGTAGTCAGGTATATTATAAAATGTGATTTATAATATATTAGAGAGAGCATATTGTGATTTATATTTGTTAATTATTATTGATGTGAATTGGATTCACATTGGATAATTAATTGAAAATATAATTTATATTTTGTTTTAGGATGTGAATGTGATTCACATATTTTCAATGGCATGATTGCAATATTTCACAAGATAATTTTGAATTATTTTTTGAAAATAATTACAACGATTGTTGTTGTGAATCTTGGAGGTATATCATGAGATAATGACATCTCATGAGATGATGGTAGTCGTCTCTCTTTTTAGGGGATGTGGTTAGTCTCCTCATTATCTCCAAGACTAGTCAATTGATTTGATATGAAATTAACTTCTATTGATTTATCGATATAAATTAATTTAAATTAAATTAATTGTTGTTCTGTTTTCACAACAAGATCATGGCCATTGAAAGAAACACAAATCAATCTCATCCATTGATTGTGTGATGTCCATGGATTGGGATCCATGTACTCCCAAAACTCTATATAAGAAGAGGCATTCCTTGCTCTTCAAAAGATACAAACACAATTATGAATGCTCTCTCTCTCTCTCCATATGCCAAGCCTCTCTCTCTCATAGTGGTCGTCCACCATGAAGCCCTTCCTTGCAGATGGATGAGATTAGACTTTTGGTGGACTCACACTCCCAAAGATCATAGTAGTCCTGCGCACCCTCCCTGGATTGCCGGCAATATTGAGGACTATTAGAGTAGAACAGTAGTAATAGTAGGATGAGTCTGGGATCACATATATTGACTGCAGCATCCGTCCGGTCCGGTCCGCTCCTGGACATTCATTTGTGGCGGAGGTAGATGCCAGAAGCTAGGTTGGCCAATTGACGTCGACTGCTCCCGGTCAAAATGCTTGTCTTAAATGGCCCAATCGGGGTAGCTAACTCTGTGGCAGGAGAGCGGCGTGGAGTGAAGTATGCGAGTAATCAGTGAGATCAAGAAAGACTTCTCTGAGACATCCGATTCGAGCTTGTTCCATGGCATTTCTCAATTAGCCCTCATATAGTAAAGTGAATCGAATAAGGGACAGGGTCGAATTGGCATAAGTCGAGATCAGGAGGCAAAGAGTCTGTCCGTGGAAGTTCCTGGCGAATCGATCTAGACTACATAAAGAGCTCCAGAGACTTGTGAGAGTCGTTATCACCACAACATCATCATTATGTTGTCGGATCATCTACTCGTGGATCTTGATGAATCCTCATTCATCACTCTTTATTCTTTTATTTTAGCTAATTATCTTGGCAAAGCATCATGTAAATAGTTGTAAATACAATAAATTAGTAATAAGCATGTATTTGTTAATATCTAATAATTAGCAGGTATTTGTGCAAAAATAAAAGAATAAAGAATAAAAGAAAAAGAAGGAGATATTTAGAATAAATATTGAGTGATTGAAACCCAAGAGAGGATCCAGTATGGGCCTGATCGCCAAATAAAATAAGTAGAGAGAGAGATAGGGCAACTCTACCTTGTACATATACACCCTTTATGATTATATTTTATTATTATTCCCTTGTATATATTTCTAAAAATAAAACAAATATTAGAAAATAAAATAAAATTAAAATAAATCTCTCACCTTGTATATAATACATGTAAATATGTACCTTCCCCTATTTATTCTATACTTGTAAATAAATGATAAAAATAAAAAAATTATACTCCAAAAATTATGTTGTAAATAAATAAAATATAAAATTGGAGTATTTGCGAAAAAATAAGAAAATAAAAATAAATGTATGAATCCATAGGTATTTTATACAGATATATAATAAATAAAAATCACAGGAAAATAGTTTAGAAAAATAACAAATATATTTCACTTTGTACACTTTTCAATTTAAAATCATTTGTTATTTTTAATTGATTTTATAAATATTTTTGACTACTATTTTCTGATTGGTCCAGGAGGAATGTTGACCCATCCTCCACCTTCTTGCTTCGATTTTGGCGCCCGCATCTCCTCAGTGGATCTGTGACCCTCGCGGATCCCTAGGGAGTCACGGATCGCCCTCGGTTTGTGCACCCTGACCCATTTCCTCCAGCTACTAGGGCATGCTATATATTCTTCACTCATCTCCCCAGCTTGCCAGCTCGCGCCACACACCCTTCTGATACCCTAGAAAGCTCTGCCTTGGTGACATCAACCGGAGACCAACTTTGGTCGTCGGAAAGGTGTTGTGTAGCTGTAGCTCGCCTCTCATGGTCGGAGTACTGCTGCGATGAGCCTCCTCCACTATCCGCAGCGAAGTCTAGGCAACGACCTCCGCCATCCGCATCCCCTGAAGCTCAGGATCACATTAGATCCCTGAGGTAGCTCTCATATCGATCATGGTTCCTTTATTTTCCTGAATCTTTCGTTTGTCTTCCCCCGTACCTCTACCAGCTCCGACCACCCGGTCGGAGCCTCGACCCGATCATTCACTCGTTCAGATCGACAGCCCCGCTCATCCTTCATCCTCTCACGCCATCTGATCATACTAATCTTGGCTTGGATGGCCAGGATTAGGCCAACAGTCTCCCCTATCACGTCTGCCGGAGACCCTCCGCCCCCTTCCATTCACCGCCGCTTCTTTTTATCTTAGGTCAAATAACCCTGACCAGAGCCTTGCTCCGAGTCCGAGATTTATCTTGCAGGGCTTAGCGCACGTGGAGACACCCCAGACCACCTTCAACTATCCTCGTCGGAGCTCACCCAGATATTAGTCATCGTCACGAAGATCTGACCGTCGGTGACTCCATCCGAGCTGTTCACCAGACGCGGAAGGGCCTCACGCTTCTTTTGGCAACGACCGATCATTCATCGGAGCTTCAGATCATCGCCGAAGCTCCGATGAAACTCTCCCAGACGTAGTTCTTCAAGAGCTTCCCTCTGCGTCGGATTGGCCCCCTCGCCCAGATGCCATCTCAACTATCCATCTCCAGCAGTTGTCAGGTCGTTAGATGACAGATCTAGTTGCCCCCGTACCTCCCACGTCCCCGACATCTGACGACCGTTGGATCTGACACCTGACCGCTCCAGTGTCGCACGTTCGCACCCAGCCAGCGGACACCACCTGTCCAGCCACGCGCAGCTCATGTGCTGCATGGGTAATTTGCAGAGTCCACCCTGCTTTTATTTTAGGTTATCATTTAGTATGTAAAATAAAGTCTACAGTTAGGACGTTTTGCACTCTTCCTCCTGTAGTTTTCCATATTTGCTTTTTAGTCATGTTTGTGTGGACTCGTGTGCGTCGTCACGTGGGATTCTGGGTTATTTGCATCATTTTTCTTGGACTTATCTGATGTCATGAATTGAAGTTTTACTTTCAGTATTTGCAAATATACCCCTGTACGTACTGATTTGAGACATGTGCGGATATTAGTGGAAAATTTACAGATTGGACCCTATAGTATTTGTGCGTGTTATTATATGGTCCAGAGATATGTTTTCTTTGCATTTTGGTTCATGTATGTTGTGTGTTTTATTTTTGACTAAATAAATAGCATTTTAGCTCCAAAATTCATGATATTTTGACACGTGGCCCCTACCACTGTGTAAGAATTTTAGTGAAGTTTTGGTTTTGTTGTGTTCTCGTTTGTTATTTTTAAAAATTTAAAAACCTTAAAAATTATTTATCTTTGCTTTAGAAAATCAACTAAAAATACTAAAAGGCCTTGAAAAATTCTAAAAAAATTCTTGATTGCTTCTTATGTGTTATTTTAATTTCTATCCAATTTTCATATTATTTTTATATATAAAAGCCATAAAAATTATAAAAAAGTGAACATCTCATAAAAATCACTAAAAATTTCTAAAAATTCAAAAAAATGTGTTTTCATTTGATGTAGTTAGGTTTTATTTTTGTATTTTATCATAAAATTGTTGCTTGAATTTTATAGGCATTTTAATAAATTTTAATGTGCCTTTAGATTCTAACTGTTAACGGTTTCGTGTTTTTGACCTTATTTGTTTTTAAGAAAATTAATTAAAAAACAAGAAAACCCCATAAAATCCAAAAAAGATATTTGAATATTTTAAAAACATAAAAATATTTTTATTTTGAATTTTTAAGTATTTTTGGTGCTTTAAATAATTGTTGGAGTGTGGATTTTTGAGTTCTTTTATTCTTTTTCTCATATTTTAAAATCCTAAAAAATTTGAAAACATTAAAAACCACCATTTCTTTTCTCTTTTTGGATTCTCGAGTACTTAGTAGCTTTTGCATCACATGCTCCTTGTGTTCGACCCTGGTAGCTATACCGGGTAAAATAAATTAGCGAGACCGCTATCTTTGTTTGATTGCTTGATTTCTCTTTTGGGGGTCTTCTTTTCTTGTTGACTTCGCTTAGCGGTTCAGGTCGCAACGACCTTATTTATTCCTTAGCTCGAGTAGCGGAAGCATGTTCGTTAGATCTCCATCTCCTTCGGTGTGCTTCCTCGTGAAGAAGATGTTGGATATCGTGTGATGAGATCAAGAGATCCATCGCATGGATCATCAACATGGATTGCGAGGAGCATGCATCTCATCAACGCGCTCGCAAGCGTCTCCTCCGTTGGATCGGACTTGAGACAAGAAGTCTCTTGGTTTAGAGACTCGATCGCAACCACGCTTCAAGAGATAAACCTTATACCTATTTGTGGTTTAGATGAAACGATCCAAGAAGTGTTCTTGGATCATGTGGTTTTATCATTTTAAAAAATTCAAATTCCGCTGTTCGGAGCAACTAGTGCAACTAGTCAGACATGATCGCATTCGATGTGATTCTCACGCTTCCGTGATGCGCTTAAGGATTTTTCCATATCCTTCATTAAGAAGGTAAAGGTTGCTTGGCATAACCATTCAGATAGAGAGGCCACATGGGAACTTGAAGATGAAGTTCGAGAAAAATATCTTAAACTTTTAGGTATATCTTTTAATTTTGAGGACGGAATTTCTTTTAAGGGGGTAGAGTTGTAACATCCCTTCTTTATAAAGAGGTCTTTACAAAAAAACAATTGTGATTATTAGTTAAAAAACTCAAATAAATCAATAGGTCGTTATTATATAAATATATGAATTTAAAAACATAATAATAATATGGTATAACTATCTTGATGTTCAAAAGAAAAAATATTAAATACATAAATAAATATCCAAAACGGTGCAAAACAAACTAAGTTAGTAGATAAAGTTGTTAGTTGTAATGGCAAAAAGGAAGAGAGAAAGTTTCTTGATTTCTATCGCGTAAGGGGCGTGTGTGATGCAGGAAATCCCGATACCCTTTTTGTTTCTTATGCCGTATAAAACCAAATGAAGGTAAAAAAACAACAAACCTTTCCATCGGCAAGGACTTTCTCACGGTGCAGAGAGAAAGAGAGAGAGTTCGAGTCGACTCCATCGAAGGTTGCGGATTCTTGAGCGGGATCACGGCCTTGAACGCTCTTCGTCCCTCCCCTCGCATAGTTCTCATGAACAAGGAGTTCGGCTCGTACCCTTGCTTGATTGGGGGGAAAGGGGGGGGGGGGGTTCTACTGCTCGATACAGTAATGATGGTAGGCTTGGCTGCCGGACTCCTCCCCCGTTGACTCGTTCAAGAAAACCCAAACCCCCCCTCACCCCTGGAATTTCCGTCAAATGACCCGGCCTCCCCTGGCTCTTCCACCGTCTGGGCTCCCTTTCCTCCGATTGGGCTTTCCCTGCTCCCCCGGCGTAGGCCTACCACGCTTCGCGCCTGCGGCCTTTTCACCAGACGGTCTTTGCCAGTAGTGCCGTCCTCCCTGCCGGCTGCAGCTAAGAAATTGGTGGGGTTGTCCCACCCTCGCTACTCTCGCTTAAAGGCTCCCTGTCTCCCAGGAAATTCAGTGGTTGACTTGGAGAGCAGGCAGGTTCACTACAAGAAAAGGGACATTAGACGACGTTTAAATAACAACGATTTATCACATCCGTTGCTGAATTTATATATAACAATGATTCTAAATATTCGTTGCTAATTATATTCAAAATAACGACGATTGTTTCAAATCGTTGCTAATTCATCATGACAACGAATATATTTGTTGTCTTATTTTTTTTAACATCGAAAAAATATTCGTTGCCTTCATTTTTTATGACGAAAAAAATATCCGTTGCCATCTTCCCACCATAACAACGAAAACATATTCGTCACCTTGATTGTTCGATAACAACAGAAAAATATTCATTGCCTTCTTTCCCATAACAGCGAATATATTCGTTGTCATCCTCTTCCTATATTAATGAAAAATATTCGTTGCTTTCGTTCTCCCTGCTCTTTAAAGGAGAATTGTGATATATGTTAATGTGTTTCGACCTATTTTGAAGGGAAAATTTTTAAGTAGATAAAACTTTTTTTCAAGTTTAAAATGTGTAGTCTGAGTTACTAATATATTTATAGATTAGATACTTTTTTATAAAACATACAGTACCCTAAAATACCCTAACCCTATAAAAGGAGATGTTCGTCCGTCATTTTAAGCCTCCCATTTCTCTCGAAAAATCCTTGGAAATCCCAAACCTCTCAATATCTTCTCCGCAATGGCAGAGCTCGATGGTGGCGGCGAGTGCGGAGGCCGACGCCGAGGCTGTGGCGGAGGTTGAGGTGGAGGCGTCACGTTGGCAAAGAGGATGAACTTTGAACTGACCCCTCCTCACCGACGGCTCAAATGGTAAGTCTCTTCATCCCGCCGCCGTCGGTGGCGCAAGAGGTTAGGGTTGTTTAGGGCTTGGTGCGACAGCGATGATAGTTGCCGCCCCCGTCGGCGGCCCAAGAGGTTAGGGTTGTGGAGGATTCACTGCAGACCAGAAAGCGGGATGTATCTGTAGGCATACCGTGACGGGGTTCAGGTTTTCATGGTATTTGAAAATAATTTAGGATTTTATTCCATCCCTAATTGGGATTTATCGTCAATAGACATTGGATGTACATGAAGTTATCCGTTGTTGGATTTAAGAATCTACTAAGAATCATACCATTTGCCATGAACTCTCTTTTGATACCCCCTCGATGATTCAAATGACATTCCCATTAGTCTTGAAATTATCCTTTATTAGATGTCTCATTATTGTGCAGTGTCTGCGGTTGATTACATGAGATATACTTCAAATGATATAATGTGAATGATTTGCAATTCAAACTGGATTTATGCTCTCTGTTAGTATAGATAGGAATTTTATTTGCGTAGGGTTATGTGGACTTTTCTAGATGTTATGCTTATTTGTACTAGTTATGGAAGCTTCTCTTACGTCTATTTTTTTCTAGGATAGACAATTTAAATGTCATTTCTATTGTCCTATGCTAAAATATTCCTTTCCATTTGAATATATGCTTGAAGAGAAAACCAAGGTAAACCTCGCCAGGTTTATTTAATTTAAGCCTGATATAGTTAGTAGTTGTCGGATACTATATCCGTAAGTTGTATTTGTTTGTAAAAAATGATTCACACATTGAAAAAGTCATGTCTTTCAATATTTAATTCATATGATATGCGTAAAAAATTTCCAGAGCACATAGTCTTCTTTTCATGATGTTTTGACCATGAGTATAAACTAATTGAATCATGTCGTTATTGCATTAAGCATTCACAGTGTTGAAAACGACAAATTCATATCATTATTCTGTATTTGTTTTTAAATCTCCCTAATTTATTTCCTTAATCTTAGGAATTTTAAGTCTAGCTGATGTGCTGTCAATCATTGCAACTATATCTATTAACATTTTCCTCCCAAATCTTCAATCCAATGTTGTGTCTTATGTTTGAGCCTTTTGCATCTTTTTTGTATTGGCGTATTGTAATAAAGGTTCAAGGATGCTCTATGAAATGACGCTTTTTCTTCATATAACTACTTCAGAACATTCTTCTCCCTATTGATGACGTGTTTTAATCTTTATGTCTATATATTTCACATATCTAGTTCCCAGTATACTCAAGTTACAATGTGCATACAACTTATTGTGTTAGCTTATTATTCAATACTTTTTATCCATGCAGGTTGTATGCATTGAAAAATCTGATTGGGTTAAAGAATTCATTGGTAATGATTTTGTGTTTCAATAAAACCTTCCTAATCTTATTATTGTACTTAATGCCTATTATTTGTCTGGTGATTAATGTTATGTAATCTTAAATATGTTGTGGTGATCCCTTAGAGCTTGGGGAAGTAGCTTATTATTCAATGACTTTTTATTGTTATGTTGATCTTACAGTTAGATTGAAGGTTAGAACACAAGATCAGGACTATCTTCGCATATGGTAAAGGTATTGCTATATAAATTTGAATAGTGGAAACAATCTTTAATGAATATACAAGATAAAGCTACCAAAGTTTAACTAAAATAATCGCTTTGCATCTTACATGTAAAGGTAGAAATTTTAGCATAATCCACATAGATGAAGACAATTAACCCACTAGGGACCTAGTGGATTAATTAACCAATCCTACGATACAATGAGAGATGCAATTGTGATATTCACATTGGTTAAGGTAGAATTTTTATATAATCCATCGTGTGCCCATCAACTAACCTAGTAAATGGAGTAACTCAAAATTGTTGATACCGTCAAAGAAAGAAGGAACAATATGATCTAACTTCCTAAACATTTCCCTTATTTTTCACTATTATTTATAGTTATGTACCCATCAACTAACTTAGTAAATGGAGTAACTCAAAATTGTTTATGTTGTCAAAGAAAGAAGGACCATCGTGATCTAAACTTTCTAAGCATTTTCCTTATTTTTCACAATTAATATGTATATCTATATGTTTAAAGAGAAAGATGGTATTATACGTGCTTGTTGAGTTTTATTCTCGTGCATATTGTAGTTCCTGTCAATTGTTTGTATTTTATAGAACACAAAAAACTTTTAGTCAGTCGCAAAACTTAGCATATACGTATCATTGTTTTCATATCATTGTCCTAAATATCGTGTTTCATGTTGCAGGTCGTGTCAGACTGTGAACACAATCCGGTCCAACCATTGTACATGGGGTGACTGAAATCGATTCTGTTAGTGCAAAGGTAATGCATAATACCATTTTAAGTTTTTGCACAAATTTGGATTAAAGAAGTTATAAATATGTGTACACATAAAGCAGTTATCCATTGAATAAAAAAAGCAGCTATCAAGCCGATACTTAGGAGTTGGACATTGTAGAACTAATTGTTTATCATGAATATAGTTGATTTATGTGATTCTTTGTTAATGTATGGACAACAATAATCTAGGAAACTTATGACAATTTATCATTCATTATGTTTTTATCTATGTTATTATGTAGGTATTGCCAATACAGAGATTGTTCATTGCTCAATGTTTAAGCATATGCATTGTTTAATTCTCATTGTTCACCATTTTTTTGTCTACATGTTGTTAGAAGATGTATATCCACTGTGATGGGCTGCAAAAAATTGATGATATACTATTTCTTGTAATTAATTCGTGACCATTTATAATATTTACATCACATTATGGTCTCTTTCTGATATACGCGATTGCTATAGATGGAGAGAAAATTAAGGTGATAGCAACATGCAACCTGGATCCTTCCACCCTCGTCAAGAAGCTCCTCATCAATGGTAAATATGAGGAGATAGTGGCCCCTAAGAAACATGGCATACCACAACCCCGTTCCTGCTACTGGTGGTAAATGAGGAGCACCACCTCCGAAACAAAACAAACCACATAAAGGGGTTGGTGGTGAGCAGAAGGAACAACAACTCCGTCCATTGGTGCTCCCTCATCTGCAGAACCTCAAGAACTTCACCTTGGACAAGCTAAAAGACTTCAAGATCGCATTTGATGACCCAATTCAATTACGTCTAATCTCTACAACGAGGAGCCAGATGATGAAAATTGAAAATCCCAATGTCTACTGATGTCTAGATCTTCAATTTCAAAAGATCTTAATTTTGAGAATTGAAGAATAATATTCTTTCAAATATAGTCTCAATTATGGTATTTACAGTTCATTTGATTATCTAGCTCGTATATGGTTCCGTCAATATACCATTTGCCAGCAAATAATTTTTTGTTGCTATATCTCATTTGCCAACAGACTGTTATTCATTGCTATACCTCATTTCTCAACGGATAATTATTCATTGCTATTTGCATTTACCAACGGATAACTATTCATTGTTATACATTATTTCCCAACGAATAATTATTTGTTGTTATTTCTCATTTGCCAACGAATAATTATTCATTGCTATATCTCACTTCCCAACGAATAATTGTTCGTTGCTATATTTATTTGCCAACGTATAATCATTCGTTGCTAAATTTAACAACGCCTTATATAACAACGAAAATGGTAACGAAAAATTAATTCGTTAGGAGGTTTCGTAGTAACGATTTATTCGTTGTCTTCTTCCAAAATTATTCGTTGTCTTTGGTACATTTTGTTGTAGTGGTTACACGTTCCACTGTGCCGAGATGTGAGGTGCATGTGGTGATAATCATCCCGGGGTATGCGCTAAGTCGACGGGCACTCCAGGACCCGCCAACGTGTTTTGCAAGCTTTGAGGCGATCATGTGTTGATCGACGAAATGGAGTTCGACACCGAGAGTTGACGGTTTAACTGGCGACAAGGTAAACTTTTAATCTCCTCTATCTTAGGTTGTTGTCAATTGTAGAGTAATTGTCGTTTCCGGTATTTCGTCAATAAGAATGATGTTTTTTTAGCGGAGAACCCTTGTGTAACGAAGATGATCATAGAGAAGAAAAAAATCAAAGCCAACTCTCTTTATATGCATCACTATTATTACGTCTATTAAAAAATTTATTTCTACTTCCATACATGGATTAATTGAATTCGAAGATATTCATTAATTACTCACTTATGTTTTGAAAAAAAATCTTCATAACATGTAATACATTTTAGCCCTTACTGCAGTTTATATATAATTCAGGTATTTTTCCGTTAATCTAGGCATAGATTATATTTATGGGAAGCCTGATAGTGGAATTGAAATACTTGACGTATCCAATGAATATATGTCGATCTAACCAAATTAATGGTATAATATTAGGAGAACGAAATATAAAGTACCCAACTTTCGAACAAACTAAACATATAGAAAAAATATTAATAATTAGGTAATTGTCATTAAGAAAAACTCTTAACGGTTGGGTTTTTATATCATGGCATATGATGTATTATAACTTTCTCATGGCATTAAAATATATTTTTGTTTAGGTGATAACTGATTTCTGTAGATTGGAAACTCTAGAAAACTATCTATATTGATCAAGGTATGTACATTAATTTATGTCGCACACCATCGTTGTTTATACCCCAGTTTCGATTTTAACTATCGGAATGTTATTTTTATTTTATCTCTTTAAAATACTTTGGTTATGTTTATTAGAACCCTATGTAATCAAGTGCTAATATAATACTTAGCCATAATGCTTATCTACGGAATAGTTGTTAAATGTTAAAGAGATAGATATATTATTGTCTTTTGACATATAGATTAATTTGCACTTTTTTAAGTCCTAATATTTTATTGAAAAGTAAATTATTGATTTTAACACCATCATTGTGAGGGAGTAGACATTGTTCATTGTTGGTCCATTGGAGACTTTGACCTGGCCGGGTACCGCATGGACGATTAATTCCGCCAATTGACCATTATAGACAGGTAATTCTACACTACTTCCAAACAATTTTCGCTACGGCGGTTGACTCAGTATTGATATCCATCGTATTGGAGTTTGGATAAGAGACTTTGTATTGGAATTTCTTTTTTATGACTTAAAATTTTAATTATGGGTACGAGGTGGCTCATATCCAAGCTCGGGTTGTCCGGTGTCGACAGATGGTATAGATTTTTTCATTGATACTGAAATTGATATTAATGGTAAAAAATGTGACCAATAAAAAAATTATTGTATTATTATTGTTATCTCTTGGTAATGTACACAATTGAAATTTCTTGATGTAGTTCATTGTTTTATTGACTTATATTCCTTGTTACATGGTATTGTCATTGTAATAGTTTTTTTTTATGTCAGAGATGTATGGATAATTATAACATGTTTCATATTTTGATGGTGCATACTTAGTCAAATTCATTTGACTAATATTGAATTATAACCTTGCAGCTTAGAGGAAAGCAAGGTGTTTGGTCGTCAGCAGGACTGAAGAGTCATTGGTATCTTTCTAGCTCTTAAATCATTGTATGGATGGACTTATTTAATTTTATTGTGTAGTTCAGACTTGATGAGTCTTTTATTTATTGGTTAATTTCCTTTATTCTTCCATTATGTATGGCACTCTGAAAGTGATCTATGATTATTGAGATTTTGTCTCGCTCCTGGACTAAAAATTTTTTTCATTGTTTTGGGATGCTTCCGTAAGTTTTCCCATGTTTCGAGGTCCGGGACATGATACATTGCCATATGATGTTGTTGGTTACAGTCGCGGGGTATGGATGTCGGGTGGTTGTTTTGTGGGTTGTAGCTAGGGGCAGTGGGATGTGTTTGTGTGTGGGGATGTGGTATGGTAGTGGTTGTGGGCACTATGGGGTAGTGGATGTGGTGGTTGTGGGTGGTGATTGTGGGGGTTTGGTAATGGAGATGGCTGTTGGGGATGTGGGTGGTGGCTATCCGTGGGAGCTGTGGTGGGGGAATGTTGGTGGGCTGGTTATAGGCATGATGTGTGGTAGCTGTAGTGGAGGTTGTGGGTAGTGGTATTGGTGGATGTGGATGGTGGTTGTAAGGGTGTGGTGGTAGTTGTAAGGTTGTGGATGGGTGTTGTGGAGTCTGCAATGGCTGTGGTGACTGTGGGTGGGGGTTGTGGGGTATGAAGTGGTTGTGAGTGGGGGTTGTGGGGTATGTGGTGGTTGTGGATGGGTGTTGTGGGGTCCGTGGTGCGTTGTGAGGTTTGTTATGGTTGTGGTGACTGTGGCTGGTGATCGTGGAGTCTATTACGGTTGTTGTGGAGTTTGTTGTGGCGTTATGGTGTGTGCGGGTAAGGCTGTGCTTCGTCTTCCGTGCATATGTTTGTATATCCTTAGATTGTTTAGAACTTCTTTAGTGGCAAGCTCTAAATTACCATTGTGCATATATGATGCATGCATTGTGGTAAGGTTGTGTACTTTTGCATTTTACTTTCTGTATCATGCATGCTTATAGTTGTTGGCAATTCTTAATAATTGTATGTGTAAATACTTCGGTGGTACACTCTTGGAACTAATAACGATATTGTTGATAGTGTAGACAGTGTCTTCCGAAGTATTCATCCCTAAACATTTAATAATATTCAATGGGGCAATGATATTAATTCATAACTCCTAATACTTGAAATAGCAAGGCTATACAACATCTTTTTAGTTGGATGAAAAAGATTTGTTATAAGTTATTTTGAACCCCACCCACAACACCCAGCCCCCTCAACCACCTTCTCATAGACCCCATAATAAAATTGATGCGATGATATTACAAACCTAAAATGGCGTGGCTAAATAGCAACCTTTTAGGTTTTTTTATATGTTGCAATGGCTTTCTTAGCCTATTCGTACTAGAGGAAATGATGATTAATTATTTTTTTTATATGTATTGACTTGTATACCAATATCTTGAAATGAGGTGGTGATTTGGATGCCTACGAGGAATACTAAGGAAATTTTTTCAATAAAAGTTTGGCCTATATCGATGGTGTTCAGGGAGGAGATCGCTTACCATCTCGAGCACACAACGATCCCCTCCTTGAATACCATTAGCAAAGGCAAAAACCCAACTACCATATTTGAAACTTGTGAATTTATTTCCTTTTATTTTTGTTCTCATGCGAGTGGAGTTAATGAAAATGGGTTCGTTGTGTCCTCGTGATAGTAATGATGGATTCTAATTGTCGATGGTACTTAAAGATTCCTAGTATGTAGCTATAGTACAACTTTTTAAGATGTAAGGAGCACTAAATAGAAGTTATGACATATATGTGGAGCCTCGATGACGTGATTATTGAAAGTTCTTTTTATAATCATTGGATATCTTTTACTGCATCTATAAATGCCTACTTATAGATTTTATCTCGAATGTGCCACTTTTACCTCTCACTTTTGCATAGCTTAATTACTATGTATTTTTATTATAATATTTTCCTTAAATATTTAATTACACACTACCACCACCGCCCATTCGAACTAGAAGCTATGATGATATTTTGAAGTGGTACGATGATTTAGTTGCTTATTAGAAATCAACTACTCAGGGGAAGAGCTCGCTTGACAACTCGTGGAGACATCGGTGCCCTCTCTAGATACCATTCATAGAGGTAAAAGACAACCAACTAGAATTGAAGCTCGTGATTTTATTTCCTTTCCTTTTCGCTTCATATAAATGGTGTTTGTAGGGGTATTGATGGCTTCTCGAGTATGGTGACAACGTGCACTATTTTCTTATGGTAATTGATGATTCCTTGTAAGTAGATATATTGCAGCCTCTTAAGATATAAGCAATGCTAAGTAGAAGTTATGAAAACCTGAGCATTTATGATGTTCGTTTTCCATTTTTATATTCTTTTTTGAAATCACTATTGCAACCATTTAGATTTTTATTATTATGTTTAGATTCGTTTTTCAAGCACCATTCAGACGAGAGGCATTGATGATTTCATATCATTTTAGTAATTATTGACTTGTAAGCTTTGTATCTTGAAATGGAGTCGTAACTTAATTGCCTTTGAGGAATCTACTCAGGGTTGAATTCGTTGGAAAATCTCAAGCAGATATCGATCCTCTCCACGATCCCCATTCATGTATGCAAAGCCCGACATCCCTGATTTTGAAGCTTGTGATATTATTTGATTTTCTTTTTGCTATCACCCGAATGGAGTTTGCGAAGGGGATCGATGGTCGTTCACGTATGACCACGATGTGCTCTATTTTCCAATGATAATCGATGATTCATCTTATGTAACTATACAACAGTCTTTTATGATAAAAGGAGTATTAAGAGGAAATTATGATATCCTTAGCATCAATAATGTTTGATTTTTTTCTAAAGTTTATACATCCATTACATATCTTTGTCTACATCCTTTTCTTTGATGTTTAACATGTGATATACTATCTGCTAATGTCATTAAAATCTCATAATATTCCGCATTAAACTTACACATTTCTTTACATATTTTTTTGTGATAATGTCACATAAAAACTTAGTTAATATACAATTGTGCATATTGACTTGTAATTAGTTAGTACTTGTAGATATTGTAATAACATTAGAAGCCTCACACTAGATATATTTTAACTGCATAGGATTCTCGTGTGCACTTGATATTGGACCAGAGGGATGATAATTCTATGTCCCATGTTCTTGTACTAAATATCTGTCATATTTGTTTTCCTTTTGTAATATAAATTTAAAATATTTTATTACAAATTTAGGACATATGGATAGATCTTGAATAGGAAAGCGATATTCTGATTATATGTCTACAAGGTTGGAGTATTAGAGTTTTTATCATGGCAGGAATCATATTTGTATCCGCATTCGTATCCGATAAAGATGAAGCAAATATGGACATGGAAATAGGCGTATCTGATCTGTATCCGATCCGTTTTCATCCCTAAGTGTCTTATCATAAAGGAGATTGTTGAAATGTCATTTGATCATATTCGTCGCATTGTGCTTCTCAAATGTGAATGGTTTGATGTATTTATCAAGGTCAGTTTAACATTGGATCCTCAAATATGATTGGTTTGATGTATTTATCAAATGTGATTGGTTTGATGTGTTGAGAAATCCGTTTTTTAAATCCGATAGGTATTAACATCCACCTAAGATAGAAGTAATTATTAGTATTAAGATACTGCAGTAAAATTCAAAGTGATTAGTCTCACCGTTACTTAAGGGGGATTAGAACCATAATCTTTTGTTAAGGAGAGATTAGTTTGATCACTATATAATTGACATTAGATGCTTGTTATCAAAAAGAAGCTGACTTGTTTGTAGTCCTTCATTGATTGGATTCGTTTTTTTTTGTTTGAACATTCAATATTTATCATTGATTAGTCTTCTATTAAAAAACTTATTATCACGTGGTCTCCATACTGTCTTTATTATCTTTATTAAATTCATTTTTTGATGTTTCTTTTTGGTTGATCTAAAAATTTTACTTGACCTGTGTGTTTTTTTTGTTCTTGATTAGTTTGTTTTAACGTTAATTTTTTTTCTCATCTACCTCTGTTTTCCGTTAAAAAAAATTGCGGCTGGTTATTAATTATCCTTGTCTTAACTAATTGATTAAACAACTCTGTAAATTTTTTCACCAACTTACTCCAATATCATTGATATTCTGTTTATTAAGTTTTTTTTAATCTCTGCTTACTCCCGCAAAGTCGCATAATCTCATACAAACTTACATATTTATTTCTTTAGATCAACAAAATGGCAAGCAAAATCATTGCTACTGAGGTAGGAAAAATTGAGTACTTTAATGGTACTAATTACGAATTATGGAGTAGAAAGATCTACTATGACATGTTGCACGATAGTATACACACCATCATAGACAAATCCGACCCAACTTTATCTGAAAATCTGACTATGGAGGAAATTAGGTCCTGCGAACAGTGGGAGAAAACAGATAATAGGGATAGGAGTTTTATGCTGACCCACATGGATCTGCACTTGATTCGGGTCTTTGAGACCTGCGAGTCAGCCTACGAGCTCTGGACCGCGGTCAAAGAGAAATATCACTCCAAATCGGAAGTGAGCGTCCAGCTTCTTCTACACAAGTACAACTCGTGTAGAATGAAGGAATCTGAAATCTTCCTCGAGCACGTAAACAAGATGATCGTTATGGCAAAGGATCTTGCGACTGTTGATTGCGCAATTCTGGAGAGGATGTAGATCGCAGCCATACTGGGAAGTCTCCCTCCGTCATTCGACATGGTTGTCACATCTCTGAGGATGAATGGCAATATTAAGTCTGTGACGGACGTACCTGCACAGTTGGCAATTGAGCAGGACCTCTCTAAACAAAGATCGAAAGCTGAGATCTTTGAGGTCGAGGAAGAAGAAGAAGCAAATGTTGTCCACGCGAAGAAAAGGCTGGGCCCTTCCAAAGCAAATTTCAAGGGAAAGAGTGGGAAATATCCACGTGGCTCTTGCTATGGATGCGGCAAATATGGCCATTTCAAGGTCAATTGCCCCAAGAAGCCAGGAAATTCTAAAATACCTGAAAACAAAGGCAAAAAGAAAATGGAATCCGTGGTTGTCGTAGAATGCAACTTCATCATCACGGACAGTGACGGATGGTGGATCGACTTTGGAGCAACCAGACACATCGCCAAGATGAAGGAGGGTCTGGTGGACTTCAAGGAGCTGAGCAAAGGCGAACAGAGGATCTTCATGGGGAGCAACACCTACCTGAACGTGGAATGTGTTGGGACATACAGACTTGACCTGCGAGATAGCATTATGGTACTGAATGATGTACTATATGCCCCAGGGAAACGTCAGAACTTGATATCTGTCCCAGTGCTGCTCAAGAAAGACTTCGAAGTTAGGTTTTATAATAAACGCGTATCTAAAGGCAAGAATAAGAAGGTCTATGCAATGGCAAAGTTTGTGCCCGAGCATGACCTATTCTGTCTTCCTGTAATAAATTCTAGTGAATCAATGAATGTCGCTTCTAATTATTTCTTATGTTGTTTGTCTGATTATGACTTGTGGCACATGCGACTGGGTCATCCAGGAAATTCTAAGATGGATCAAATGATTAAGGCAAATCTGTTGTCTACGATCACGGGTGCAAGGACATTACCCTCCAAACACCGTCTGACCGGTGAAATGACGAAAAGACCATTCTCTATCGGAATTCAGTCAACATAGTTATTAGGTTTAATTCATTCAGACATATGTGGACCACTGATCGTCAGCACACATAGAAATAAGGAATACTTTATAACATTCATTGATGACCACTCGACGTTTTCCTATGTCTATCTCTTGGGAAGAAAGTCGGAAGCACTTGAAACATTTAAGAGATATAAGATGGAAGTCGAGACAAGATTGGAAAAATCAATCAAGACTCTTAGGACAGATAGAGGTGGGGAATATACCTCAAAGAATTTTGAGGATTATTGCATTCAAGCAGGCATTCATAGGCAAACTACAATGCCATATACACCACAACAGAATGGTGTAGCAGAAAGAAAGAACCGAACTTTGATGAATGCAGTAAGGTGTATGCTTTCACACTCAGGACTCTCCAAAAAATTCTGGGGAGAGCAGTGTTGACTGCGAACTATATACAGAATAGAATTCCCACCAAGTCCGTAGAATCAACACCATATGAAATATGCAATAGCAGAAAGCCCGAGTTGGGCCATTTCTGGAAATGGGGATGTATTGCACATGTTCTGATACCGAGTCAGCTTAGAGACAAGCTAGACTTCAGGACATTAAAGTGCAAATTTATTGGACATAGCGAACATTCTAAAGGATATAGGTTCTTCCATGAAACTAAAGGTCTGATCGAAAGTCGTGATGCAACTTTTCTTGAAATTCATCAAGAAAAGGAGCATGAAGTAGAGGAATTAGATCCTCTGATTGTCCTACATGACAATGAAGACGACTTCAGCAATAGACAAGAAGTTGAGGATGATATCGATCATCCAAATGCATGGAATGAACCTATGGAACATGATGATCCTTTAGAGGAAGTGGGTGGACCCACACAACCCACGAGTATAATCGGCAACAAGAGACCCAGAACACGGTCCGTATGGATGGAAGATTAGCATTTCTATGGATACGAGGTGTCGTGCTACACCGTGGATGAGGACGTCGCGGATTGTACAGATCTCATATCCTTTGATGAAGCTATGGCTTCGTCAGAGTCGGAATCATGATCGGCCACCATGAGAGATGAGTTGGACTCAATCGAGCGAAACGGTGTTTGGGAATTATGTGATTTGTCATAAGGCAGGCAATCCATAGGATGTAAGTGGGTATTCAAGAAAAAGTACCGAGTTGACGGTACTGTTGACAAATAAAAGCTAGATTAATTGCCAAGGGTTATACTCAGCAATCTGGAATAGATTTACAGGAAACCTACTCTCCAGTAGCTAAGTTTGCATCCATTCAGATGATCTTAGCCATAGTCGCATATATGGATTTGTAATTATTCCAAATGGATGTGAAGACGACCTTCCTTAATGGAGAATTAAAGGAGGAGATTTATATGCGACAACCTAATGGTTCTCAGGCTGAAGGTCAGGAGAAAAGGATTTACAAGTTAAGAAAGTCATTATATGGCTTGAAACAGTCTTCACGGTAATGGTATCTCAAATTTCATGAGAAAGTTATTCAATTTGGATTTGTTTCAAATAAATTGGATAACTGTGTGTATGTCATGAAGAGTGAGAGCAGGTTTGCAATCATGTCATTATATGTAGATGACATTCTGCTTGCAGGTAATGACATACAAATGCTCCATGAAATCAAACAAAAATTGAGCAATGAATTTGAGACGAAGGACATGGACGAAGCATCCTATGTTCTTGGAATTCAAATAACAAGAGACAGGGACTCAAGGACATTGAGCCTTAGTCAGGAAAGATATTTGCATATTGTATTAAGGAGATTTGGAATGCAGAACAACACTACACCTCCAACACCACTTGTGATGGGAAAGAGACTCCATAAGAGTCAGTGTCCCGAAGAGGGGCAGAAATCTTTAGATGTACCATATGCACAAGCGGTGGGAAGTTTAATGTATGCAATGATGTGTACTCGACCTGATTTAGCTTATCCAGTAAGCTTAGTCAGTAGATATCAAAGCAATCCTGGTCCACCACATTGGGAAGCTGTAAAGAGGATTCTTAGATATTTGAAAGGGACAGTACATCTTAAACCTGTATATCAAGCAGAATCACTTGAGGTCATAGGATACTCCGATGACGATTTCGGAGGGGATGTGGATGATAGAAAATCCACATCAGGTTACTTATTCATGGTTGGTGGTGCAGCCGTTTCTTGGGGTAGCAAGAAACAAGGATGTGTATCTCGACATACACAAGAAGCTGAGTACATTGCATGTAGCATGGCCACCACTCATGCTATATGGATCAGGCATTTTCTAGAGAATCTAAGCCTTGAATTGGTAAAAGGGCCAATTGAAATGTATTGTAATAATCAAGCTGCGATAAGCTTGATCAATAGTGGGGCTAATAGTTCTAAAGGAAAACACATTGAGATCCAATATCACTATATACAAGATATATTGTCAAAGCAAGAAATCACGGTAACCTCCATACCTACCAACGACAAGTTGGTCTATTCCCTAACCAGGGGAATAGCTGCAGGAACATACATTAAACATGTTGGTTTAATGGGACTCAGATATGTTTGAGTCAAGGAAGAGGTTTCATAGATAATGATCCTTATATGATAAATCTTCATGTATATACTACACGAATAGTGGGAGCATATATGTTCTTGACCACTTCGGTCAAGTGGGAGATGTTTGAACGGTTCCGATAGATGACCTTAAGTGGTCAACAACCGCACCCCGGCCCTTTCGCGACCGATGGTTGCGGGATGACCGAATCCGGCGGAAAATGTTGTGGGGCGCGGGGATGATGGGGTGGACGGCTCGAGGGGCTAACGCCCTATAAAAACACCCCCAACGGAGGAGAAGAAAATCATCCGAGAAACACCTCGAGTTCGGGAGCCCCCATCCATCCCTCTCTCACATTCTCTCTCTCATTCTCGACTAACAAGAAGACATCGACGTACCTCGACTCGATCCTTGACAGTATGTACTACGTAATAAGGATCCATTTGTTCTCGCTTGTCAGGTTTATAAAGTTTTTTATTTTCTTGATAATAATTATTGGGAATGCGTTATTCCGATTAAAATTGTTCCTCGGGGCTATTATGATATTGAAAGTGAGGAAAATGGTAATACCGTACAAGAGTTCGCTTATCAGATTGTTAATGACTAACTGTAGGTTTTTAATGTTGGGTTTGAACATTTATTTTCAAAATGTTATAATTGTCTCATTTTTTTAGATAATGTTCACATTTTATAGCTCGTCGACATCCTTCATAGGAGGAGAGGATGGACCCGCATGACAATATGGGTTCAAGACAAAGCATCCAGTTGATGATGTTGCTAACGATTTTGATCTCACGAGGGTTGGCAATGTTGTGGATCTGGGTGCTAATCATGATGGGACGGAGTTGTGCGATATGAGGGTATTGTATGATTGTATTTTTTCCCTTTCTTTCACTATCTTTTAAGTATTGATATTTTATTTAGGGAGGATGCATCTTGATCAAAGACCGGCTGTTTGTGCGTATTCTGGACGTTGCTTCATGAAGAGAAGATAAGGATGCAAGTCACTATTGTGAGATATGCGTATGATTGTCCCCAGTTCATTAACTGCTTGGGGATGATCATATAAGTACATGTCCCTATTATATTAGAGATTGGTATAGTGTGCATCAGGAGAGAAAAGATCGAATTTTACGTGAACTTGCAGTGGCATAATAAATTACTCTATTTATATTTTTTTTCACTTCAATATTTTATCTTATGAAGCAATATTTTGAATGGGATGATAATCCCTTAGTTTGTGCTAGAACTCCCTCCTGTGCGATGCATATACGCAGAGATTGGGGAGATAATTATCGACGGGTGAGATTATTTTAATAATTTTTTCGAGATTTTGTAATATTCTTTTGTCCATTTTACTTTTAGATATTTGCTTCCACACAATCTCTCAAGGAAGAGTGTAGTATCGAATTAATCCGGAATCCATTCCTATGGAGGATTGGATTGAAGCTTGTAACTGTTGATAGTTAAGTGTTTAAGGTAACTTGTAAAATAATTTTTAAATTCATATAAATTAATAAATTGGTACTATATTTTAAATATCTTTTATAAGTGAGTTTGTCTAAAAATAAGTCAAATCGAGATAAATAATTTGTTGTGACGCATTGACAAGGAAAGAGGGGTGTTGATCAAATGAAGCTTAATTGAGTAATATGTAAATATTCTAACTGTCATTTATATTTAACAATAATTTGTAACTAATTTTTTTATAGAGTCAGGAATGAAATTGCCGATCGAATGATGATATTTGAACTTCTGAAGAAGAGGGGTGCGGTCGACGATTCTCACACGTAAGTTTATATATGTTTAACATTTATCTTTTGCCAAGCATTCTTTCATTATTTATTTAACTTAAAAAATATGAGAAAATGGCTTAGCAGTTGCAGCCGACACAACCGATCTATGGTAGTGGGGCGATGACTTTAGAAGAAGCATTCTTATATGTTTTCCTCAAATAACATCCTGGCCATGTTCGTTATAGAGGTGGTAAAGTGACATCACCAATTGGTACATGGGGAAGAGGGATCATGGATTCGTTCAGGAAAATCAATGCATAAGTGATGAGTTAGATCTGGAAAAAAAATTAAAGAAAATATTATAGAATCGCTGACCAAATGGAGGGGGTAAAGAATCAACTTGACTACATCTGCCCCTTTCCCGGTGCAAGGCTTTCTCTATCTATCTGAGATCAGATATCATGCCTTGATCCTTTTAGTAGTCAGTCACGTCCATTGGCACTGATCCTACCTTTCTTTCGTCAGCTACCTCCCTCCGCTCTTCACTCAGGAGAAAGAAAGAAGTAGATATATAGGATTAGATTCTAGGGGATGAAAAAACTATTTAATAAATGGTGAAAAGGAAAAAGACGAACTCTCTTTGAAGAGGCTAAGAGTCGTTGCTGACACTATAGAGGGCAAATGAGAGCCAAGTTATAGGTCTAGTAGAAGACCTCCCAGGAAGTGTATGGTTTGATAGAACTAAGAGTTGTCGGATTGTCGAAGTTGGTAAAGATCCGCCCTTTATTTCAGTCAGAATGAGTCCCCGAGACCCCGGGACATCGGCTTCTGCCCGGAGAGTCAAAAGACTTTAGAAATGCTGGCTTGCATACTTGCAAATCAGATGAGTCGGAAGTCTCCTCCATCGACATTTTCCTCCTTTCATCCTCCGGATGATCCATCACCTCTAGACGCCGAAGGCTAATATTGTATTTTTATTTATTGTAATTTTATTAATTCATTTAATATTGTATTTTTAATGTAATTTTACTAATTCATTTATAAAACAGAACTTTATTTTATATATTATTAAAAAAATCAATTTTAGATCCATATCCATATTTGATTTTTATTTTTTAAATGTTTTGTTAATAATTCTCGTCGGTTGCTCAACCATCAGGAATAGTTATACATACGCCCGCGCTATGTATTCGTTACTAGTGGTGCATAATCGTCGGGACAACTTTGCAAAATGCCGGTGGTCATTTGATCGTCTTTGTTAATCTTGCAGTACGACCCATAACAAAGTGATGTCGACATACGGTGAGCAAACCGTTGTCGATACTTTAGTAACAACGTTTCGTAAAGCTCGATGAATGCTGGTTATGCCCGCCAGTGAATCATCAACGTTACTTGTAAATCCTTAGTTTTACTATCGCTGGCAATTAAATCTGCCAGCGGTCGGTTCACGTCATCGACGATATACACCATTTTGCTGACAGTTTTCAATCGCTTACAATGACCTGCACAACTATAGTGGCTATATCATTAGTGATGGTCCATTAAGTAATGGTTATCCGTTACTATTTTTTTTCAAAATTTTAACTAACCTCTGTGAATTTTTTAGTTTGAAATTTAACGACGATTAATTAAAATTAAGAAAAATAGCAACGGTAAGCGTCGTAATATGTACTGTTGCTAATGATATAGCGATTTATCGCTAATTTCAAGTATAAAAATTCATTTTGCATCGATTAATACGTCACTATATGTTTAATAACGACTGATTTAGTGACGAATTTGAAAAAAATATCGCTATAATCCAATTTTTTAATTTAATACATAAGATATGACGATAAATAATAAATTATTCATGTGTCAGTTTGATTGTGATAACGTGTACATTAATTTTTTAATGACGTGATTACATTGGTGAAAGTTTCTAGTAGAGGCATAAAAAAATTATAAACCAATTAATGTAATATTCAAATAATAATATCAAATCAATAAAAAAGTATTGTATCTAAAAATCATCAAAGCAGTTATTTATCTTTGTAAGATTTAAAATTTACCTGATACAAAATATTTATAACTATGTTAATTTTCAAACATAATTTTTTCGATTTGTTGATTTTAAGTTGTACTTCGTACAATATCAAAATTATAAGCGATATATTTGTTAATTATAAATTTAGTATATTATTTAGAGGAAAGGGAGCCTACTTTGTTTTTTGCAATTTTTTTATTTTTTTTGAAAAATGCCTACGTGATTTTCATAATTATATCCCTCTACTATGTCAATCAAATTTCATCAGAAATGGAGACTTATACGGCCTTCATCCAGAAGATGTAAAATACAGCAAATTTGTGACCGTTAAAAAATGGCTGCCTAGATGGAGGCCGTAAGAGTCTCTGTTTCTGACGAAATTTGAATGACATATTAGAGGGATATAATTATGAATACCCATGGTGGCATTTTTGAACAAAAATAAAAAAATTGCAAAAAATGAAATGTGAAGTAGGTAAGTTACCTACTTCACAAAGTAGGCTCCCTTTCCTCTATTATTTATTATAAATTTTCCGTGTATTCTCGAATCTCAATACAACTTGTTATCACTACAAAAAATTGAACTATAATGTCGATTTTGTAAAAATCCGTCAATAAATTAGTCGTTGTTAAATGTATAATGACAATATTATTCGTTGTGAAATGAGTTTTCATACTCAAAATTAGCAACGGATATCATATCCATCGTTATATCATTAGCAATGATCCAGACCACGACCTTTATTCGTTGCTATTTTTCAAAATTTTAATTAATCGTCGCTAAATTTTGAAATAAAAAAAATAATGGCGATTAGTTGATATTTTGAAAAATAGCAACGGATAAACGTCGCTATGTGGACCGTTGCTAATGATATAACGACAGATATGATATCCGTTGCTAATTGAGTACGAAAACTCATTTCGCAACGAATAATATTGGCATTATATATTTAACAACGGCTAATTTAGTGACAGATTTTTCAAAACCGTTACTATAGCTCAATTTTGTTGTAGTGTATGCACTGGAAGTGGTTTATAGCGATGAATAGTTTGAATACTAATTGCTTTATCTACAAGTGTTAAATTTCTAATAAAGCACCCTACTTGTTGGACATCCTTTTATTCTTTTAATTTGCAATAATTTCATATCCATTTCTAATAATTATTACGATGATGACTTATAAACGGATCGAACCTAAATAAATCCATATTTTTTAAGTTCGGTTCATTTATTTAATCGAGTATAAATTTGTGTTAAGGTTGGATTGGTTAAGTTGATAATAGCATGTTACTAGAGATAAGCTGACAAATGCTCCACTTTGTGGGGCTTCTCGCGAAGACTTGTATCCGCATGTTGTCGCCGTCTCGGACGGCCCAAAATACCAAAAAAAAACCCATGTGTAAATACTAACATGTTGCAGCAACACTATTTCAAAGGATGATGAGCAATGCTGGCTTCAAAGCTTTTGAATATTGTGAAAAGTGGGAAATTATTGAGAGAATATCTGTTCCAGTGTAGTATTACATGACAGATACATAATTCCAGTGTTCAAATACCGAAGGTTTGCATTTAAAAAAACATACTGCAATACAGAAAAGAAAATGGAATACACGCAGGAAGACGTTACCGGTTTGCTGCCACTGATGGGAATTTGAGACCTTCGTATCTCAGAACTAGATATCAGTTTGAAGAAATCTACTTCGGCACACCTCAGAATACAGACAGCATCAAATGCACCGGGGCGCCCCGATGAGTACGGCGGTGGATGACGGACACGAACTGCCGGAGCTGCTGGAGCTTGGAAAGCAGGAGTGTGAGGAGCCTGCACGGTGGAAGGATGAGGTTGAAGGAGACCACCCAGATTCCCACTTCCAGCACCATCATCTTTCTCCTCCAGTCCTCCCAAGTTAAGTTAGGCTATGGATCCGCCACCCACTCTGCGTTTTATAATGCACCAGGCATCGACCCATACCATTTTCTAAAGGGCGTCGTCTAGAAACATATATATTTGTATCGATTTCTTATTCCATGCAGTCAGAAGTGACGTTTCTTAGTCACTTTTATGTCCTGCTGTCGCCTTTGCTATCATGCCCATTATAGTGTGTTTGCCAATTACTTAGGAAAGTACGCAAGGAAGACGTGGTCGATTATTTATTTGCCCACTGCATTTTTAAAAATTGAATCTAACCGGACAAAAAAAACTCCAACCAGTGAAAATTTGATTGGACCGTTTGAACCGGTCGAACCAATTGAATTAATCAGTTCAATCGTCTGGTTTAGTAAAATTTACTCATAGTATGGTATTTATCCATCTCTTCTCTTTCCATGTGTCTCGATCCAATGCTCCTTCTCTTTTCCCTTCTTGTGAACATTGACTCTCTCTTTTCACACTGTGTTTAAGGTTGTCCTCTTCTAAGAGCAATAAACAATGCCTCCTTTAAATAATTTATAAAATAAATTAAAAATTATTTTGTACTCCTAAAATTATCTTGTAAATAAATAAAATATAAAATGGATTACTTGTAAAAATAAAATAATAAAAATACTTGTACATAATACATATGTATATTATACCTGTATATAAAATTATATATTATATATATACATTAATTTATTTTTCATAAAAATAATTAAAAATCATAGAAAAATAATATGAAAATAATAAACATTTTTCATCTTATACATTTATTAATTTAAATTAATTTATTATTTTTAATTTAATTATCTTTATTTTCTTCTCTATTTTATCCTTTAGCCTATCTTGTCCTTTTCCCCTGCCGCTTGTGATTGGTCCATGTCAGCTTTGTTGACTCCATCCTTTTCGCCTGAATTGGGTTTGCCCCGATTTTCGCCCAATTTTCCTGACTCGATCATGGCACCATTCCCTCCGATTTCAAGCCCTGATTAAGGGGCGCGGATCCCTAGTCCATGCCCGAGCTTCTCCCTACCGATCTGTGCCTCGGTTCGCAGGCTTCACCCCTACCTTTTCGGACCCGAAACCCTATATAACCTTTGCACCCCCTCCACTTTTCCACCACCTTCGGCTGCTCCACCACCTCCGTTACACATGACTACTCCTTTTCAGAGTGACAACACGAGAGGGAGTGGGAGAGGTTAGCGTTCAGAGCGCTGCAACACCCAAGTCCGACGAGATTTGTCTCCGCTCCGTTGTGAGAGGAGTCGCAGCCTCTAGACATGCCGACCATCAAGGCTATCACCGTCGTAGACTCGTCCACCACCCCCAGGCGACCTCCTTCACCCGTAGGAACTTCATTTTCCCTTCCATTTCTAGTTCGATTCCATCATTTACTCGCATAACATCTTCATTCCATCGACCATATCTATACCCTATCGTCGCCTCGCTCTGACATTTGCTCGCACTCACACGACCCTCCTCCACTTCTGCGCGCGCTATGCAACCCCCCCTCTTGACTCCAACCACTGGGTTGGAGTCGAGCAATAGGTCGAAGTCCTCCACCTCACCGGAGTTGTGCTAGAGAAGTTGTTGGAACTTCCAAACGTTAGATTGGGTCAGCCTTTCAAGTTTGATTTAGCAGCCTTGACTGGTGTGGGTTTTAAGAAGTATTATCTTTACAGACTTTTCTTATTGGTCACATCTTACTATCGTCCACAACTTGGATGTGATGCATATTAAAAAGAATATGATGGAAAAAATCTTCGATGTTTTCAATCTCACAGATTCTCCAAAAGATACATTACACAATAGAAATAACTTGAAATAATTGGTAAGACAAGAACACTTAAAATCTCGTGGCAACAGAAAATGGAGGATTTTTCTTGCTAGAGGCTTCCTATATGTTGTCTCTGGATAAATGAAGGAAAATTTGTCATATTTGAAAGCAGTTAGAGTTTCTGATAATTTTTCATCTAATGTGTCTCACTCAATAAATAGATAAGCAAAATCTGTTGGTCGAAAAGGCATGGCTGTCATGTTTTGATGCATGTATTCTTTATGTTGGCTATACATGATTGATACCAAGAGTGATTTCAGAGCTGTTACCAAATATCGGTTTGTTTGTCAAAGATGTTTGTTCTATAACACTCAATTTGTAGTTACTTGAGATTTGGGATGAGAAGATGGTTACTGCGATATGTTTATTGAAGCAAGTTTTTCCTCTCAATTTCTTCGATATTATGGTTCATTTGATTATACATCTTTACAATGAAGCGAAGATTGGAGGGTATGTTCAATACAGGTAGATGTATCTAGTCGAAAGATTTCTGAAGAAGTTGAAAGATTATGTCTTGAATCATGCGAAACCAGAGATTGTAAAGGAATATCTTGTTGAAAAGGGTATCTCGTTCTGCTTGTTACAATTTGATTCAAAAGCCGATAACTTCAAAAAGTTGGAGAGAAATGTCATCGGCTACTATGAGTATGATGACTCTCATCTATCTACGAGCATGAACACCTTCATATTTTAAAACAATTCCAGATATTGACAGTTTGTATGAGGATTTTTTAACAAGTTTTGGTGGCAAAGATTATGTAAACTCTATCTCGTGGTTTAAGAATAAGATCTCCATGCTGAAGTGTAATGGGATCCATGATGGATATCTGATTTTGATACCTTAATGTTGCAATCGTTGCCTTACGCTCATTTTCACTATGGATAAAAAAACAGTGGGTGTAGATTTAAAGCAAAGACAAATGAAGACGATCATTTGACCAGTGTGTATGTGAAGAGTTCTATGAGGTCAGGATGTGACGATTATTATGACATCATAAAGGAGATTGTTGAAATGGCATTCGATCATAATCATCGCATTATGTTGTTAAAATGTGATTGGTTCAATGTATTTATCGAGATCGATTTTAAGTTGGATCCTCGGCATGGTTATATATGACTTAATAAAAGACCTATGATACTATAGAGTAAGGAGCCATTTGTTCTCTCTTGTCAGGTTTATTATATTTTTTTATGTTCTTGCTAATAAATACCATGAATGGGTTATCCCAATTGAAACTATTTCTTGGGGTCATTATGATATTGAAATGAGGAAAATGGTAATACCATTGAAGAGTTTTCTTATCAAAATGTTAACAGCTAATTGTGAGTTTTTAATGCTTGTTTTGACCATCTGTTTTCAAAATGTTATAATTGTATCATATTTTAGATATAATTCGAACACATTTTATTGCTCATCAACATCCTTCAGAGCAGGAGAGGATGGACTCGTGTGACAATGAGGCTTGAGGTAGAGTATCTGGTCAAAGGTGTTGCTAACGATGTTGATCTTGCAGGGGTTGTCAATGTTGTGGATCTGGGTGCTAATCATGATGGAGCAGAGTCGAGTGGTATGAGTCTATTGTATGTGTATTGTATGAATGTATTTTTTCTTTATTCCATTATCTTTTAAGTATTGATATTTTATTTAGGGATGATGTGTCTTGCTCAAGGACTGATTGTGCATCTTTGGGAACGTTGCCTCCTGAGGAGAGGATAAAGAGACAAGTCACTAGTGAGGAACAAGTGTATAATTGTCCTCAATTCATCAATCGCTTGGGGGTACTCGTCCAAACATATGTCCACATGTATATTAGAGACTAATAGAGTGTGCATCATGAGAGAAAAGATCAGAGTATGATTAATTAATTAATTAATTTATATATTTTATTTATTTTCACTTTTCCATATTTTATATTATGAAGCAATATTTTGAATGGGATGATAATTATCGACGGGTGAAGATACATAGAGATTGGGGAGATAGTTATCGGCATATGAGGTTGTTTTAATAATTTTCCCTAAGATTTTTTAATAATTTTTTTAATCCATTTTACTTTTAGATATTGCTTCTTCACAATCTCTCAAGGAAGAGAATCAAATTAATACAAGTCCATTCTTCTAGAAGATTGGATAAAGATTGTAATTATTGGTCATCTGAACTGTTTAAGGTAACCTGTAAAATAATTTTTAAAGTATTTATCTTTAATAAATTAGTACTATATTTTAAATATTTTTTATAGTCGAGTTCGTCTAAAAATAAGTCGAAGCGAGACAAACAACCCATTGCGACGCATGGACAAGGAAGGAAAAGTGTTGATCAAATGAAGCCTAATTGGGTAATATTTAAATATCATAATTGTACTTTATATTTAATATTAAAATTTATAACTATTTTTTTATAGAGTTGCAAATATGGGAATGAAATTGTCGATCGAGTGATGACTTTTTAGCTCTTGATGAAAAGGAGTGGGGTTGACGGTTCTCGTGTGCAGTGCCACAAGAGCTATGAAAAAGCACATGTAAGTTAATATTTGTTCAACATTTATCTTTTATCGAATGTTTTTTCATTAGTTTATTTAACTTAAAAAAAAAGTAGGAAATGACTCAGTGATTGAATACAAGACAACCGATAGATGGTAGTGAGGCAAGGATCCTCCCGATGACTTCAGTAGAAGCATGCTTATTTGTTTTCCTCAAAGAACATTATCTTCTTGTTCGTTGTGGAGGTATTATAGTGAACATCACCAATTGGTATAGGAAGAAGAAGGATCATGGATTAGTTCAGGAAAATCAGCAACTGTGTGTTGAATTAGATCAAGCGAAAAATGTCATTTTGAATTTTAAAGAAATAATTTATAGAAACGTCAAAGAGAGTCAAAAGACTTGAGAAATACTCTTTGAAAATCAGATGATCCAGGAGTCTCCTACATCGATATTTTCCCCTTTCATCCTCTGAATAATCTACCACTTCCAGGTGCCGAAGGTCTAATATTGTAATTTTTTATATATTGAAATTTATTAATTCATTTAATATCATATTTTAATGTAATTTTTCTAATTCATTTATAAAATTTTATTTAAGTATTGTGTGCTATTTTAAAAATAAAAATCAAATTCGAATTCGACATCTTTATTTGATTTTTTATATTGTTAATAACTATCATTGGTTGCACAACACAACCGTCGAGAATAGTTATACCCACGCCGACGTTATGTAGTCATTACTGAAGGTGCATAACTAGGACAACTTTGCAAAATGCCGATGGTTATTGTACCATCGCCATTAATCTTGCAATTGACCCGTAAACCAATAATGCTGACGGTTGGTGGGAAACATAGAACATCATCGTTACTTTAGTAATGGCATTTCTAAAGTGTCGGGAACGTTGGTTATGCCGACTGTCAGCGAACTGCCAACCTTACTTGGAAACAGTCAGCCTTACTATGGTCAGCACTTAAATCATCGGTGGTCGATTCACCTTATCATCTATGATTTACACAATTTTGTTGACAATTTTCAATTGTCGATAGTCACATGCCTTGTTATAATGGGTGGTTGATGAATCCCTATTCATCACTCTTTATTCTTTTATTTTAGCTAAATATCTTGGCAAAACATCATGTATATAGTTGTAAATACAATAAATTATCAATAAGCATGCAAAAATAAAAGAATAAAGAATAAAAGAAAAAGAAAGAAATATTTAGAATAAATATTGAGTGACCTGAACCCAAGAGAGGGTCCAGCATGGGCTTGATCGCCAAAGAAAATAAGTAGAGAGAGATAGGGCCACACTACCTGGTACAAATTTACTACCTATGTGTATCTAGTTTATTTTTTACAAAAATAAAAATAAAAAGGTGTTTTTGACCCCATGTATATACTTCTAAATATAAAACAAAAATTAGAAAAAATAAATAAAATCAAAATAAAATTCTCTCTCACCTTGTTTATAATACATGTATATATGTATTATTACCTATTTATTTTATACTTGTACATAACAAATAAAAATAAAATAAAAATTATTTTATACTCCAAATATTATGTGGTAAATAAATAAAATATAAAATTTGGGTATTTCTGCAAAAATAAAAAAATAAAAATAATTGTACAAAATACATAGATATTTTATACATGTATATAATGTATAGACCATAATTTATTTTTCAAAAAAACAAATAAAAATCACAGAAAAAAGTTTGAAAAATAACAAATAGTTTTTATTTTATACATTTTTAATTTAAAATCATTTATTATTTTTTATTTAATTTATAAATATTTTTGTAAATCTGATTCTTTTATTGGTCCACGGTGGAATGTTGACTCGGGTCAACCCCCTCTTCCAGGGCTTGACCCGACCCGACTATTCCACCGGACCCATTTCTCCCATTTACTCCGGCTGGATCTTGCGTCCCCTTGCTCCGAATTTCTGCCCGCGCCTTCCCCATGGATCTGTGACCTTCGCAGATCCCTACGGAGGCATGGATCATCCTCGGTTTGCACGCTCCAATCCGATTTCTCCAACTGCGTGGGTCTGTTATAAATATCTTCATCCGCCCCCCTAGGTCAGCAGCTCGCGTCGCACCCTTCACTGCTACCCTAGAATCCCATACCATGGTGACAGCAATCGGAGCCTCATCACACCCATCTACCCGCTTCAATCAACGACCTAGCTCACCCTCCAACCTCCTACGCAGCCTGATCAACCTAAGCCTCGATTATTGTGTCGAGATTAGGATCTGGGTATCCTCTACCATCTTCGCCAAAGACTCAGCCACATTCACCGTCGCTTCTCTTTATCTTAGGCCAAATAACCCTTACCGGAGCCTTGCTCTGAGTCCGAGCTTCCCCCTGCAGGTCTCAGCGTGCCTGGACTGACCCGAATCACCACTTGACCACCTTCGTTGGAGCTCGCCCAGGTCCCAGCCTTTGTCCCGGAGATCCGACCGTCAGCGAGCCCATCTGACCAACGCACCGATGCGGAGGAGCCCCACGACTTGTTTGCCACCGTCCAATCTTTCATCGGGTCATCGATCTCCCTCGGTGCTCCGGTGAACTTCGCCCAGGTGGAGTTCTTCCAGAACCCCACTCCGTCGTTGGATTACACCCCTCTGCCAGATTCCATCCTCGTTGTCCCTTCACTGCAACTATCAGGCAGTTAGATGTTAGATCTAACGGCCCTCGTACCTCCAACGTCTGCACCTTCTAATGATCGTGGATCTGACAGCTGCCAGCGCCAGAGCCGCACGCCCTCCTCCACTCAGAGCACGCCACCTGTCCACTCCACGTGCAGCGCACATGCTGCATGGGTAATTTGCTTATTTTCCCCTGCGATTATTAGTTTCGCTTTTAGTCTGTAAAATAAAAGTATACAATGGAACATTTTGCATCCTGGCCCTTATACTTTTCTAGATTTGCATTTTAGTCCTTCCTGTGGCCTCACGTGCTTCATCACATGTACTTGTGGGTTATTTGCATCAATTGTCTTGAACTTATTCTCTGTTATGATTTGAAGTTATATTTTCATTATTTGCAATTATACCCCTGTACGTATTGATTTGAGACATGTGCGAATTTTGATGTGAAAATCGCAGATAGGACCTTGAAGTTTTTATGCATGTAACTCTTTGGTCCAAAAACATGTTTTCTTTGCGGAATGGTCCCTGTGTGCAGTGTGTTGTATTTTTAATTTAATAAATAGCAAATATTGTCCAAAATTCACGAAATTTTGAGGACATGGCTCCTGCCAAGGTGTAGGAATTTTGGTGAATGTTTGGTTGTTTTGCCTTCGTATAGCGTTTTTAGAATTCAAAAACCCAAAAATTTCTCACTTTCTATTTTTGAAAATCAACTAAAAATATTAGAAGTCTTGAAAAATTCTAAAAAAAATCTTGTTTGTGTGTTTTGGTGTGTTTTTACTTCTGTCCAATTTTTGCTTCATTCTCATTTCTAAAACTCAAAAAAATTAAAAATACTAAAAACCTTAAAAAAATTGTCAAAAATTCATAAAAAATCAAAAAAATAATGTGTTTTCTTCTTCTCTAGTTAGGTTTTTACATGTAGTGTCACATAAAATTGTTGCTCGAATTTTATAGGCATTTAAGTATTTTTAATTTACCCTTAGATTCCAGTTGTAACTGTTTGTCATTTTTGGCCTTGTTTGATTTTTAGAAAATTAAATAAAATTCAAAAAATCTCAGAAAATTTACAAAAACATCTGAATATTTTAAAAACATAAAAGCATTTTTATTCTACATTTTTGAGTATTTTTGGGCTATTAAATAATTGGTTGAGTGTTGATTTGTGTTTCCCTTTTAGCCTTTCTCTCATATTAAAAACCATAAAATTTTTTGAAAAACAACCATTTTTTATCTTTTTGGGATTCTCGACTACTTCACATTAGCGTCACATGCTCCTTGTGTTCGACTCTGGTAGTTATACTAGGTAAAAATAAATAGCAAGACCACTTGCCACATTGATTGTTTGATTTTCTAGTTTGGTGGTCTCTCTTTTTTCTTGATTGACTTAGTTTCGTTATTCAGGTCACAACAACCTTGATTATTACTTAACCAGAGTAGCAAGATTTTTGGGTCATCAGAATGGCGCCGTTGCCGAGGATTACGGCTTAGCAGTCAATTTCTTTGCTTGATTTTCTGATATATTTTTGATAACTGTGATCTGACCCAACTTTTGTTTCTGTCTTTCTTGCAAGGGCCCGACGAGCGAAGGTGGCTTTCCTAGGAAAGCCGACGCACCCGAGCGACGCGGAGGCGGCTCGTTTCTCCATCGAGCCGCAGGAAAGCGTAGGAGAGCGGGAGCGGATAACTGGGGATATCTGAGTAGTTTAGGATTGTTTCTACTTTAAGTATTATTGTTGTAATAATACAGGGACCTGGACCGTGAACTTTGGACACTTGGCTGATCGGAGTCTGTTTCGCCGAGCACTGGTGTGCTCGGGGGACCTCACCTTGGTTTTTCACCGGTTTTGTTTTCCACCACCTTTATTGTCTATCTAATTTTTGAAGGTTTTGGCCCTTAGACTTAGGGTTTTCTTTGATTGTGGCGTAATTAATTAAGGTCCACCCCGAATTATTTGCCTGCACCTATAGATCGATTAATTGGACCTTATTAATTAAATCACAAGAAAAAGTTAGTTTAATTAGGCTCGAGTTCACGTGTTGTGAAGAACCACATACAACGTTGGCAGGACCCGTTGTGGTGGGCACCGAGTGGTTCCCAATATCGGACTCCAGACTTAGTCTGATTAGCTAGCTATCGTTCTTCGTGTGTAGAAAGTGCTTCGTCTAAGGCCGATTTCTTCTTGCATCATATAGGTAGTTTAATTCTGTCTTTACATTTATGCGCGGATCACCGTGCATGTAGAGAGCTTGAGTCAGGTACGCATTTCTTACTCTACATGCATCATCGTGTTTGATCGCACATCGACTTTTTGGACTTCTCCGTCTGTTTTGAACTTAAAATAATCAGGAGAATCGAAGAATTCGTTAGGCGTTGTTTGCTTGAAAAATACCTAAAAAGAAAAACTATAAAATTAGGACTGCTAAACACACTTGACCTTAAAAGACACCTCATCGAAAAATTTGTCTTGGGAGAGTAATCCCCTCGTTGTATGGTTTGGATGAGCGAGAGAGTGACCCATGATAGAGTCATATCCGAACTCTTGGCAGACTACCGACCTTTTATACAGGACAATCTGTTAGGAGCGTTTGGTTCCTACCAGCTCGCTTAGTCGCTCTGAAAGACTATTTTATCACCTTATAAAATTGATAAGATAAAAGACCGAGCCTTTAAGGTCATCAGCTCTGCGTGAGTAGGTGAATCGGGGGTTTGCTTTCTGATCTTGTGTGTTTTCCAGATCTCATCCACCTTCACACGCTACATCAAGATGACGGGCCGGAGATCCCTTAGGCAACCTCTGATTGCACCGCTTTCGAGCACTCCAACCCACTCATCTAGGTTAGTTTGTGAGAGCCGAGACCCGCTCTCCAAACTCAAGTTTGACTCCGCCCTGTCCCCCCTCGACCACCCTTCCACCAGTCCTGAGGTGCCCGAGCAGAGACAGCAACAGATAGTTGATGATTTATCGACACCTGATTTCGGATCTTTTGTCTTTGTAGAGACCATGGCCAGCAGCGAGGAGCGCATCGATGGACCCAATGGAACTCAGACTTACGTACGTGATCAGGGTGTCATCAACAACACCCTGTTAGCCTCTCTGGAGAACGTGCAGTGTCAGATCAGAGACCAGGGGCTCTCATGGTGGACATGCTTCGAGAGATGAGAGCTGACAGAGATCAACGCAAAGCCGATGGAGGAGGAGGACCAGAGATTTTCGAGGGAGGAGAGCCCGAGGAGCCCTTACAGCCAGCAGCACATGCACGACCGATGAGAGAGTTGCACAACCCTAGTGCAACTCTGACCCACAAATGAATACAACTGCCGGCCATATTGGGATATTTCAAGATCCTGCCTCAGACGATCCATCTTTCTCGATTCCACAGACTCGCCACAGAGGAGCCTCACCTCCATCTCCAGGAGTTTGAGATGATCTGCATTATTGTCCACGATCATCTCGTGGACGAGGACACCATCAGGATGATGGCTTTTCCATTCTCCCTCGTAGATAGGACAACCAACTAGCTGAAGCACCTATGGAGATTCATCACCTCATGGGAAAAGCTCCGGAACGAGTACTTGAGTAAGTATTATCCACTCGGTCGGACGAATGCAGCAAGAGTCCTGATCAGCAACTTTTCCATGCTCCCCAATGAGCAATTTCGTGAGGCATGGGACAGATTCAGGGAGCTCAAAGATCGGTGCCCTCACCATGATATTCCCAAGCCCAACCTTGTCCAGAGTTTCTTCTACGGGCTTGATGAATCTCGGATTCATCACTCTAAATCTCATTTATTAAGCTTAAGTCCCTAAAAATCAACAGCATATTTGCATTTATTCTGCATAATTAGCATTCATGCATGTTTTCATAAAAATGGCATTTTATCCATAATTTCTGCACAAAATAAAAGCCAAAAATCCAAGCCACAGTTGACCTGTAAATAGCCTAACTTCCCAGATTTTTAACTCCTTCATGCTAACTCTGAATACCACAAACCCACTTCCACTGTGTACACATTACTAACAAGAATAAATGAAAAATACACAAAAATTACTAACCCTGATAAGTGGACCAAAAACAAAAACCCTAGTTTTAGGATTTTCGGACTAAAAGCCCCATATCTTCCCCATCCAGTGTCCGATTTGATCCTACTCACTTTTGAACTAATGTACATTCAATTATCTTCAAAACAAGACCAAGTTCAAGTGAATCGGAGCTCGTATGAGAAAGTTGGGTTTTGGGCCTCTTTTGTACATTGTAGTTTTTCGCGGTTTTCTGACCTATATTTTATGTAATTATTTTCTTCATTAATAAAAATCCAAAAAAATTAGATTAAGGTCTCTTTTATTTATCTTTGAGTTTTCCATATTTTTCCAGATTTTTATCTTGTTTAAAAAATGACAAAAAAATTAGAAAACCTAAAGATCAAGGTATTCTATGTACATGGGATACCCCAAAAATTCACTTTTTACATTTGACCGAATTTGGTTTTCATGTCTTCATGAAAGTTGTAGATCTCGTCGAGACGAGCATTTTTCGTGAAGGAACTTTTTCGATCCGAGGTCATTTGCTTTATTTTATCAATTTTAGAAATCTTTTATTTTTCGGATTTTTCTGGTGCTGACAGGTGGCTGCCCCAGAGGCCGCCACGTGTCAGCCATTTTTCGCAAATTTTTATATTGTTATTATAAAAAATTAAAAAAATTAATTAAAATCGGCCGCACGTGCGTCGCACGTGCCCCCAGGCACGTGCTCCGCACGTGCCGCGCCATCCCCAGGCCCTTGCCACGTGTCTTGCTCTAGGTCGTCCGATCTCGGCCGATCGGACGGCCTAAACTCATCGTCTTCCTCCCCAACGACCCCTCCGCGGATCTCGCAACCGCCTCCCCCGCGCCGCGCAACGGCCCCCGCTTTCTCCGCCGCACCTACCCAACCACCTCTCCGCCGCCCTTTGACCGCGCCGACGACCCTAACCTCCTCCGCTATCTTCGCCACCGGCCGCCTCCCTCGCAAACCCTATTTAAGATCGACGAGCCTTCAACTCCGCCAGATCTGCCGATCGAGGATTGCCTCCGGGGTGACAGACCGAGGCGCTCTCTTCCCGACGAGATCCGGTGGCTCTCCCTCCCGCCACCGTCGCAGCAGCGACCTCCGCCTTGGCTGCTCCGCTCCGAGCTTCTCGTCGAGCCAACGACATCGCCGTTCAACTCGTCTTCAACGCTGCCGCACCGCCTTCGTCAACTGCCATTGAGCTTCACCTGCTTCTCCGCCAAATCCTCCTCCGAGCCTTCATCGACCATCATCGGGTCGCCACCGCTGTCCCCTGGCCGTGTGTCGGCCCGACGACCACTGCCTTCAGCTCCGAGCACCTCCGCCTGCGGTCGAGCCCCATCTCCAGCAGCATCATCGCCTCCACCGCTCGACAGCAACCAGCCCCAGGAGCCTCACCGGAGCCGCCCTCTTCCACGTCATCGGGCCTGCTCCGCCGCGTCAACTACCACGCCAGGCCGAGACCCTCTTCCACGCCGTCGGGCACCTCCGCCAGGAGTGATCGCCCTCCGCCTCGCCATCGCCTCCTCGCCGCCGGGCTCCGAGCCCGAGGCCCTCCCACGTGAGGCGCACGTGCGGAGGGAACGCCACATCAGCTTGACGTCAGCCCAGGTCACGTGCTGTGCACGTGACCGTGGGTAATTTACACGCAAACCCCCGGAGGATTCCATATTTGCGCCAGAGCCCCTCCAGCCAGAGGTCACGTGCGTCGCACGTGACCCTCTGGTGAATTTGCATAGGGACCCTCAGTTATTTAGGTAATTGCATATAGGACCTTCTGCAGTTTATTTATTCATTTTTTTTGCATAGATACCCCTGTCTTTATCATTTATTTTAAACCTTCACATAACATCATTTTATTTATTAAAAATTGCATGATGTTCCTCACTTAATTCTCTACATCTGGACATATTGCGACTTTTTTTTGTGATTAACGGTTAATTAATAAATAAAGATTTTGTGGAAAATTGCAGACTTTGCTCATTTCTTGCTCTTTAATTTTTATCTGATTAACCGTGACTCTAAAAACTCCCCAAATATCACATAGAGTAGAGTATATTGTGGTTAACATTGTGCCAAAAAATCTTTGCATTTGCATGCATAGTTTGCTCTGTGAAAATCATTTTACATATTTCATTATTCAATTTTTAATAGGTATTAAACCCCACATTTTTGAGGTCTAGGATTTTTCTAAGATCCATTACTTAGTGATAGATCTTAGATAATTTTATTTCTTGAAAATAAGTAGGTTTAATATTTATTATAATTAAATATTGAAAGTCATTCTGTTTGCATTTGAAAATTCATAAAAAAATTATTTTGCATCCAAAAATTCCAAAAAAATATAGTGCATTCATTTGTCGTATAAATCATCTCGGCCAAGTTTCATATTTTTCGGACACCGTTTGAACGTATTTGACATTTTAGTCCCTAAAATAGGCCGAATTTGCATCTTGCATACCTTATTTGCATTAAAAATTCCAAAAAAAAGACTGCCTTGAAAACCGAACACGAAATTGGATAGACATATCTCTAAGTTGTTCCTTTGCCTCCTTGTGATCGACCTTGGGACTTGCCCAAGTAAAATAAACATAAAAACCGCTTCATTGAAATTGAATAATTGTTTGTGGTTATTTTCTTAACTGTTTCCGATTGCCGCCTACAACGAACGACTTTCATCATTTTTACATACGAAGATTAAAAACAACTTCTTAATGTGGCTTTTTCGGGTTCGTCAGATGGCGCCGTTGCCGGGGAGGCAAACGGCTTAGTTTTGTGTTTTGAAAATTTTTCGCTCGGTTTTCCGCATTCGGGTAGTCTGACCCCCGAATTCTTCATTGTGAATACCATTTTATTTCCAGCATTTATTCGCTTGTTCTATTTTCTGAGTCACTCTCTTACACATATCTCTCTTATTTTTCTTGCGAGGTACTCAGTGTACGTGGAGCGGTTTTCAAGAAACCGACGCATCTTCACCGACATCCGAGAAAGCCACAAATTAATTTAAGATCGAGTCGAGTCGTGAGAGAGTAGAGTCTAGGTTTTCAGTTTCTGAAATTTTATTTACTCGCTCATTTACAGCAATGTCCGTTTGGACTCTCGTGCATATAAAAAAGACCTTGAACTTTTTGTGTGGTGTGTCGTGGCCTGTTTCACTCTCCGGTGAGGGTGGGGCCCGACTTGAGTGGCGACTAGGATAGACCTGCACATACGGCTTTCAGAGCATTTTTTTCTTTCTGATTGTGCTCGTAGGATCTTAAGCCACACTGCACTTTAATCAAGACGCACATAGATCGTTCAACTTAGCCAAATTTAACTCAATTCTTCCCGCTAATAGAACTTTCTGTTTAGGTGCGGTTTTTGTCGGCTTGCACGCATATAGAATAATTTTTAAAATTCTGTCTAGCATCCCACATGGAGATTGCGAGGAGGCACTGTAAGTCTTCTAACAGAGCATTCATCATTGTTTTCCGTGTGCATCGGCTTTTCCCGACTTTCTCCCTCTTGTTTTATCACATAAATCTAAAGGAAATTGGGACTGGACGGTAGACGTGTATTTGTACTCATCTAATTTTTCAGTGATCACCTCATTAAAATTGGGACGGCTAAATATAGCTGATCTTAATAACCCATAAAATCAAGAATTTTTGCGGGAGAGCAACCCCGACCTTGGATGATTTTATTTTTTCTGAGTGAGCGAGAGACGACACTTAAGGTTAGAGCCAAGCACCGACACCTATCAGCTCGCTAAATTTTTGCCAAGATTGATTTATCACCAACTAAAATTAAAAAGATAATAGCCAAACTCTTACGGCTTTATTGTGTGAGTTGGTGAATCTGGGGTTTGATTTGTGTTTGCATTGGTGTGCGTAAACCGAGACCTAAGATCAAAAGCCGCACATTTGATAAAAACTCTCTTCCCATGTGATCATCTCTTTCCTCTCTTGATTTTAACCTCATCATGGATTCCTTGTCCAATAACTCTTGCAGACCCAACCCCTCATTCCTTTATGCTCTTTCAAAAATAGCCGAACGTTTATCCGAAAATCCATCAGAGCTATACTATGAAAATGAATTCGTATCGGTTAGACCCAAAACCTCTCCCCCTCAACCACCAATAAATCCATCTCCTTCTGCTAATCCGACCTGTTTCATGAATGACAACCCTTTGTATTCAGAGCAGACAAACCAAGAAATGATTGATGGCTCTACTTCTTCATTTAATCCTCTTTACATTGATCATACAATTCATCCCTCATATTCGGTAAATGTCAATCCATCATTCATGGGAGAAGATAACCACATGTGATCGAATTGAACACTTCTTCACCTCTTCCATCAATCTCGAACACCAAAGAAAAATCATTACCTTGGATTGAACATAATAACCCCCTCTTCACTCATACAGAGGATTGGGCCGACCACATAAGATCACAACTCCCCTTGGACCAACTCCACTTACCTAGACCATATGAGCAGCCACCTTCCATGATTATTGAGGAGATACTTTCAGAAAATGATGATCGTACATCAGATATTTCCAGAGATCCCTCTCCTAGTACATGTAGAAAAATGGAAGAGGACATTGAATTACAAAAACATACCCCAACTGCTCCCATACTTGGCCAAGAAGAGATTTTGCAGAATATTTTGAGGATGAATAAAAAATTTAATTTAATGGAGGATAAATTTCAAGAACTTGCTGATCGATTAATCTCTGGTAGCTCGGATATAAAAATGAATGAGGAAATGATTGGATCTAAGATTGAAAATTTTGAGGATATTCAGGGACCTAGGGATTATTCTGACAATTTCACTTCTACATATTACTGCCCTAGAAATGACTATGCCGCAGACTATCGCTCTGAATATCAAAGCCCCTTTTCATCTGAAGAACACACCACACCCCCACACCACCCAGAAAATACCAAAAAATGGAAACATTTGAAAATCACAAAAAAATTGAAAATTCAGAAAATTTCATAAAAATTGAAACTGAAGACGATCTGAGGAATTTGGATCCGACCGTACGGGAAGCATTAGGAAGGAAATTGATTTTTGAACTTCCCTTTCTACAGGCCATTGAACACTTCCCCGATCTTAAAGGATTTGTGATAGACAAATTAACGATGAAAAAATCGGGCAGGATTAGAACAAAGACCGAGAGACATATATTATCAATGGCATCCTCCTTGGTATTGAGGAGAAAAACCAAGAGCCGCATAGTGAAGCGGTTGCTCAGATTTGACTGTGAAATCAAAGACACAATCTTCACCCATGCTCGGATTGATGATGATGCACCGATCAATATCCTTCCGACCTCTGTATTCCATGAACTCAAACTCGGACCGATTCGGAAGATACGAGAGATTGTTCAATTAGCGGACTGATCAATAAAACGGCCGAGAGGAACCATTTCTGTCATCATGAAATTCCAAGGTGCTCCGCTCAAAGTAGAATTCACGATCATTGATATTGAGCATCAAGGAGAATTCACCCAGTCTCCAATCATTCTCGGAAAGCCGTTCTTGGCATTGGCCAAGGCGAGTATTGATTGTGAGATTCGGGAAATCAATTTCACAGCATTGGAAGCACTTAGATCTGGCTATGTCTTTGAGGAACCACGATCTCCTGAGGCAACCCACGAACCATAAAGCGGCAGAAGAGCCCTACCCCGCGACCACACCTGAGATAGCGGTTGTTGATGAGACTATTGCTTTAGAAAATCTCCCCCTGCTCCATTCCCAGCCGCTCTCACCATGGACAATCATGTATATGAATCATATGATCCGGAGACTTATGCATGGGCACACCCTGGGTCAACCTACTCTGACTACATGGATTACATCAACTCGACTCAGGAATGCACCAACATCGAATCAATGGAGAAGGAACATGCAGAGACTCTCCCCAATATTCAAATCCCCGAGGATCTCAAAATAGACAAATCTTTCTACTACGATCCTGAGACATATGCATGGTCACACCCGGGAGCAACATTCTCTGAATATCTTGACCAAATCATCCCAAATCGAGAATGCTCAAACATTCGGGAGACTAAGAACAAGCACGCAGATCGAGCACCGACCAAGGAAAATTCAAATGGTTATTCATCTGGATACTCAAGTGAACCGACACCTTCACGACGAAATAAAAAGAGAGACACCTTTGACCTTCCGGAAGAGGTATCATCTGATGGTCCCTCATCAGGTCCGGAAAAGGTAGTCTACATGAGTGAAGTCTGTTCGGCAGCCCTAAAGCCATATCTTCGTAAGGATCCAAAATTCAATTTTCGTTGGACAACTCCCGTTCCTAACTACTACTCATCCAAAGCTGATGCTCCTACCCTCTTCAAATACACTGGAATTCTTTCGTATGAGCTGACTGAGACTGGTGCTTCTGAGCTATCATCTGAGGACAAATTGATTGACCCCAAGAAGGAACGAATTCTGAGGAAACAACTAAAGAAACAAAGAGATATGCAGACTTGGAGTATGTCCACTTTCAAATACTACTCCTCTGAGGATAACTCTGATGATGGATATCTTTCATCTGACTCAAACACTTCATCTATTATCCATCATGATTTTTCTGAGGATAACTCTGATCATAGTTGGGAATCATATGCCTCATCTCCATCGCGTCATTATGATCTCCCACCGCAGGCTCACAAGAAGATCAGCCGAAAACCACCTTAATCATTTGGCTACTCACCCTCCCTCCCGACCACATCGGTCTCCTTGTACAACTTCTTCCGCTACTTAGGCCAAGGCCTAAGTATAGGGGGGACCGATGCCATCTGTTTATACCATCCTTCTCATCCTCCCGACCGCTCCATTTCCACTCTTCTTCCATACTTAGGCTATCTAGAGCCTAAGTATAGGGGGAACCGACATCTACCTGTATATCCTCTCCTCTTTCACATATCATGACCGCCTCTTTTCCGCTTTACTTCCTAACCCATTGTATATAAATTTTCCACTCCCTTACGCTTAGCACGAGCTATGTCTTCATTACGCTTTTTGTGCTCTGAGGACACAGCACTCGCTAAGTATAGGGGGGGTCAGTATATATACTTTGTATATATTTTACCCATATCTCGTACTTTCGCGTAAGTCTATATGTATTTACGGGGTGGGTACTAACTTAAAAAAAAGAGTTTTTCTACTAACACTGACTTGCCCTAATTTTTTGAATAAAAAATGGCTTTTTATTTCATCTTTGCACACACACACGCAAAAAAATATGCATTTCACACACTTGCACTTCATCCAACATCACATGCATTTGCATTTGTGAAAAGTCATTGGGTTCTGAACCAAGTTGTGAGCCGAAACCGAGAGTGGTCTGAACTTGCCCTTAATCCATCTAATTTTTAGAGGAACTTCACCGAGAAATAGGATTTTAAGAGCTTCAGATCTTTTGACTTAATTCTTTAAGTTCCACATGACAATGTGCAGCGTTTGACTCTTAGTGTCTAACCTGATCTCTTCATTCTGGGTACAACTCTGGAATAGGGAATTAATTTGTACTCTCGCACTATGCACTTAGCTCAACCCAGACGGGATGTTGGAAGACTATGCGAGTCTCTTTTCTGGTAGCGTGGAAATCTAAAGACCGGAGTACGGGTTGAAATAAAGCTTCGGAAAAGGGATGGACGGTTGGGCACAATTTTTTCTAAGACCCCAAAAAATGTACGGAATAAAAAGATGCTATATCCGTAGGGGCAAAACAAGATCCAAACAGAACCACCAAAAATTCCAAATACAAAGAAGCATTCTACCAAATAAAAATTCGACCAAAAAGGTCCAAGCTTCAAGAAACCTGCAGATCTTGGTGGAGACTTGGCTACACTGGCCATCTTCACAAGGAGAGGTGACTACACTGACCACCCTCTCCAGTTCTTTTCTCTTTCTTATAGCTTCTCCCCCATTTCGATTGTGAACACAGCACGATAGACCTTAGAAGGAAATACCTGACTCCCCGAGGACGAGTTACTGGAGAGGAGATGAGCAAGGTAGTCCGGCATTCTGGATGGGAAGAGCTAAAACCCTTCACATACACGAGCCGGTTATTCAATGTTCATAGGGTATACTTCGGGAAGAGGATTGATCTAAGATGACTTCTGAGCCGAAACTGTGACAATGATGTGTAGAACTTGAGGGCTGTTGATTTTAAAATTCTAAGACACACAGAAGTTCCTCCACACTATTAATCCAAAGGTCAAGTTTAGTCTCACTTTCACCTCCAGTTCATAGTCTTGGTATGGAATCCAGTCTCATTTCATTTCATGGCATGTCTTCTTGATGCTCAGGGACGAGCATGATTTAAGTATAGGGGGATGGTGAATCTCGGATTCATCACTCTAAATCTCATTTATTAAGCTTAAGTCCCTAAAAATCAACAGCATATTTGCATTTATTCTGCATAATTAGCATTCATGCATGTTTTCATAAAAATGACATTTTATCCATAATTTCTGCACAAAATAAAAGCCAAAAATCCAAGCCACAGTTGACCTGTAAATAGCCTAACTTCCCAGATTTTTAACTCCTTCATGCTAACTCCGAATACCACAAACCCACTTCCACTGTGTACACATCACTAACAAGAATAAAGAAAAATACACAAAAATTACTAACCCTGATAAGTGGACCAAAAACAAAAACCCTAGTTTTAGGATTTTCGGACTAAAAGCCCCATATCTTCCCCATCCAGTGTCCGATTTGATCCTACTCACTTTTGAACTAATGTACATTCAATTATCTTCAAAACAAGACCAAGTTCAAGTGAATCGGAGCTCGTATGAGAAAGTTGAGTTTTGGGCCTCTTTTGTACATTGTAGTTTTTCGCGGTTTTCTGACCTATATTTTATGTAATTATTTTCTTTATTAATAAAAATCCAAAAAAATTAGATTAAGGTCTCTTTTATTTATCTTTGAGTTTTCCATATTTTTCCGGATTTTTATCTTGTTTTAAAAATGACAAAAAAATTAGAAAACCTAAAAATCAAGGTATTCTATGTACATGGGATACCCCAAAAATTCACTTTTTACATTTGACCGAATTTGGTTTTCATGTCTTCATGAAAGTTGTAGATCTCGTCGAGACGAGCATTTTTCGTTAAGGAACTTTTTTGATCCGAGGTCATTTGCTATTTTTTATCAATTTTAGAAATCTTTTATTTTTCGGATTTTTCTGGTGCTGACACGTGGCAGCCCCAGAGGCCGCCACGTGTCAGCCATTTTTCGCAAATTATTATCATTTTTATAAAAAAAAAATTTAAAAAAAATTAATTAAAATCGGCCGCACGTGAGTCGCACGTGCCCCCGGGCACGTGCTCCGCACATGCCGCGCCGTCCCCAGGCCCTCGCCACGTGTCTTGCTCTAGGTCGTCCGATCTCGGCCGATCGGACGACCTACCCTCATCGTCTTCCTCCCCAACGACCCCTCTGCGGATCTCGCAACCGCCTCCCCCGCACCGCGCAACGGCCGCCCCGCTTTCTCCGCCGCACCTACCCAACCACCTTTCCACCGCCCTTTGACCGCGCCGACGACCCTAACCTCCTCCGCTATCTTCGCCACCGGCCGCCTCCCTCGCAAACCCTATTTAAGACCGACGAGCCTTCAACTCCGCCAGATCCGCCGATCGAGGATTGCCTCCGGGGTGACAGACCGAGGCGCTCTCTTCCCGACGAGATCCGGTGGCTCTCCCTCCCGCCACCGTCGCAGCAGCGACCTCCGCCTTGGCTGCTCCGCTCCGAGCTTCTCGTCGAGCCAACGACATCGACGTTCAAGTCGTCTTCAATGCCGCCGCACCGCCTTCGTCAACCGCCATCGAGCTTCATCTGCTTCTCCGCCAACTCCTCCTCCGAGCCTTCATCGACCATCACTGGGTCGCCACCGCCGTCCCCTGGCCGTGTGTCGGCCCGACGACCACTGCCTTCAGCTCCGAGCACCTCCTCCTGCGGTCGAGCCCCATCTCCAGCAGCATCATCGCCGCCACCGCTCGACAGCAACCAGCCACAGGAGCCTCACTGGAGCCGCCCTCTTCTACGTCACCGGGCCTGCTCCGCCGCGTCAACTGCCATGCCATGCCGGGACCCTCTTCCACGCCGCCGGGCACCTCCGCCAGGAGTGTTCGCTCTCCGCCTCGCCATCGCCTCCTCGCCGCCGGGCTCCGAGCCCGAGGCCCTCCCACGTGAGGCGCACGTGCGGAGGGAACGCCACATCAGCTTGACGTCAGCCCAGGTCACATGCTGTGCACGTGACCGTGGGTAATTTACACGCAGACCCCCGGAGGATTCCATATCTGCGCCAAAGCCCCTCCAGCCAGAGGTCACGTGCATTGCACGTGACCCTCTGGTGAATTTGTATAGGGACCCTCAGTTATTTAGGTAATTGCATATAGGACCTTCTGCAGTTTATTTATTCATTTTTATTGCATAGATACCCCTGTCTTTGTCATTTATTTTAAACCTTCACATAACATCATTTTATTTATTAAAAATTGCATGATGTTCCTCACTTAATTCTCTACATCTGGACATATTGCGACTTTTTTTGTGATTAACGGTTAATTAATAAATAAAGATTTTGTGGAAAATTGCGGACTTTGCCCATTTCTTGCTCTTTAATTTTTATCTGATTAACCGTGACTCTAAAAATTCCCCAAATATCACATAGAGTAGAGTATATTTTGGTTAACATTGTATCCAAAAATCTTTGCATTTGCATGCATAGTTTGCTCTGTGAAAATCATTTTACATATTTCATTATTCAATTTTTAATAGGTATTAAACCCCACATTTTTGAGGTCTAGGATTTTTCTAAGATCCATTACTTAGTGATAGATCTTAGATAATTTTATTTCTTGAAAATAAGTAGGTTTAATATTTATTATAATTAAATATTGAAAGTCATTCTGTTTGCATTTGAAAATTCATAAAAAATTTATTTTGCATCCAAAAATTCCAAAAAAATTACGGTGCATTCATTTTTCGTATAAATCATCTCGGCCAAGTTTCATATTTTTCGGACACCGTTTGAACGTATTTGACATTTTAGTCCCTAAAATAGGCCGAATTTGCATCTTGCATACCTTATTTGCATTAAAAATTCCAAAAAAAAGACCGCCTTGAAAACCGAACACGAAATTGGATAGACATATCTCTAAGTTGTTCCTTTGCCTCCTTGTGATCGACCTTGGGACTTGCCCAAGTAAAATAAACATAAAAACCGCTTCATTGAAATTGAATAATTATTTGTGGTTATTTTCTTGATTGTTTCCGATTGCCGCCTACAACGAACGACTTTCATCATTTTTACATACGAAGATTAAAAACAACTTCTTAACGCGGCTTTTTTCGGGCTCGTCAGGGCTTACACCAGAGTTGCAAGGGCTAGTGAATGCATCCTGTGGAGGGTCCTATTTCGCCCAGGATGAGGATCAGATCTGGGCCCTCTACGAGGAGATGGCAGAGAACTATACGGTGATGTCCCAGACCCAACTATATGCACAGGGGTAGCCCCAACCACAAGCCATGTCTTATCAGTGGATAGCACGGGTTGATATCGATCCATCTACATCATCAGCAGCCGCATCATAGGCTGTGTCGACGGCCGCTGATATGGGGATTATCAGCGACAAGTTGGACTGCATCGAGTTGATAGAGAAGAAGTAGTGCCAGGGCATGTCTTAGATAGATCAGATGGCACAGATGCTGAGTGACCTGAAGACCCTGATCGTGTGTCTCCAAGAGGCACAGACGGCTTCTCAGCCCCGTCTCAAGTCACAGGCAGATCCCAGCAGCAACAACAGCTCAAACTAGCACTCCAACCAGCCCAGACAGGTTCACCATGTTCAGGCGGAGCCATTCTAGCAGCCGCAACAGCAGTACTACCAGCCACCACCATCTCAGGACACTCAGATGGTGGTCTACCAACCAAATCAGCCACTTGCAGTTCTTCCCCCACCCACTTACGAGCAGGAGCCGTTGCCTGAGATCCGACGAGACCAACTCGGATTCCGTTGGTAGACCAGAGATACCTCTTCCTAGCAGCAGCCTCCAGTTCAAGGTGGCCAGTTCAGCCAACAGTAGCAGCAGCAGCCCCAGTTCCCATAGCCACAACCACATCCACAGCCTTACCAGCAGCATGGTCCTCGTCTCTATCATCAGGGACAGTCTTGGAGGCAGCAACAACAACCTCAGCAATTTCATCCCCAGTATCCCTTTCATCCTACCTAGCAGCCTCACTTCCAGGCCACCTGTACGGTTCTCATGGGCCAGCCAATGAGAACCCAGCTCTTGATGATTTAGCCCGCCTTGTTTCCGAGTATCAGGCCACCTTCAAACGGGAGATGGATGAGTTCCGACAGGAGATGAGAGAGATAGTGAAGTGAAAGGCCGCCATACCTGCTCAGATCGAGTCGAATCCGAACAACATGAAGAGGAAGTCTGAGAAGGTAGAGTTTACAAAGGTTACCACTCCTAGTGATTCACTTGGTGATATTTCTGCATACACTTTTGATGCTGACTTTGTTACACTTAGGAGCGGTAGGATGCCAGCCGACGGTGCCTCATCTGAGTGACAACCATGTGAGGATTCAGGAGCGCCAGATGAGGAGGAGAGCAATGCTGATGCCGCTCGTGATAATGATGACGGTGGTATTGATGCCACCAAGGGTGTAGACCCAGCCGACGGTATTGAGGCCATCACCTCACCAGACGCAGGAAGTGGTGTTGATGCCACCAAAGATGATGATGCTGAGCCAGAGTGTGGTGCTGAAGCCACAAGTCCAGATGCCGAGGGTGGTACTGAGGCCACCATTTCTATTCATGTTGCATTTCCTTATGTCATTGTATCTCAGGACTATTCTGGTAATAAAGGAAAGGGTTCCTCATTTGTGAGTCCATCTGTGATGCATGGAGATGTTTGTATGGATTCTACTTTATTACAGCAGCAGCGACCCGATCCTAGTCCTTCATCTGAGGAGGGCCCAACCATCCCCTTTCCTCAAGCACTCTGCTTGGCTATGGGGACCAAAACCGAAAACCCAAAAAAATCCTAGCAGCTAGAGTTCAGCCAGCAGATGATAGACAGATTCTAGATACAGCTGACTCTACAGGAGGCCTTGGAGCACATACCCCTCTTCTTGAGGAACCTTAGAGAGAGGACCACTATTCACAGGAAGAGGAGGAACCACCACTCAGAGATCCATGTGCTCACTTGTTCCACCAGCTTCGCCATCCAGAACCGTCTGCCAGCCAAGAGGCCAGATGTAGGATCACCCTATGTCAGATGCCACATACGTGAGCAGAGGTTCGATCTGACTCTATTAGACATCGGCTCTTTTATCAACCTACTTCCGGCAGCCTTACTCGACCATTTTGAGTTTGTCCCTCTTCGATAGAGCAGGATGGTCCTTCAGTTTGCTGATCGATCTGTAAAGAGGCCGAACGGGTTGCTGAAGGACGTGGTCATCACAATTCAGGGTCTGAAATTCTCCATGTACTTCGTTGTGTTGGACATGGAGATCCCTGAGTCTTTGACCAATACCCCCATCATTTTAGGACACCCGTTCTTGGCCACAGCCAAGGTAGTGTCCGATCATGATAGCGGGAAGGTGTACATTCGCGTCGAGGGTGAGAGTATACAAATAGAGTCGATCGATGAGACTAGAGCGCGAGATAGCTTGCTCAGAGCCGCTTACATATTCATAGCAGATGACAAAGGCAGAGCGAGATGTCCACCAGGAGTGCGATTTTATGATCACAGATGATGAAGCCGCTTGGTTAGACCCAGTTTCACGAGACATCCTCTCACCTCCAGATTCCGTTGATGCATAGATTCTATTAGAGGAGAGCTTGGAGAGCGCATTCTTGGCAGAGGACACACTTCAGGAAACAGATCGCATTCAGAAGAGCGTGGCAGCAGATACTTTCTTTGATTCAGATTCGGATCCCTCGGAGTCAGATATTGATTGGCAGAGTTTGATGAGTTGATTCCATTTCTGATTCCTACAGAGCCAGCAGCTAGGGTGGAGATTGATCCCATTCAGAGTACAAAGACACCAGCAGAGCAGTCTTCACCAGATTTCCATGTTCAGCGAGAGTTCTCCTACGGAGATTTGGTCGCATTCACTCAGACATTTCTGAGGCCAGATCCGCCAGCTCCCAGTTGTCCAGAGCTGAAGCCCTTGCCGCAGTCGCTGAAGTATAGGTTCCTTGCGGAAGAGCATGAGATGCACCAGTCATTATCTCAGCGGATTTGACTGGAGAGAAAGAATCTCGATTGATGGAGGTTCTTGAAAAGAACCGCAAGGCGATAGGATGGAGCGTAGCCGATCTCCAAGGGATAAGTCTGGCACTGTGCTCCCACCATATCTACCTCGAAGAGGATGCCAATCTGTCACGTGTTCCAACAGCGAATGAACCCAAATCTTTGAGAGGTTGTCATGAAGGAAATCTCGAAATGGTGGTGCGTCGATTTTATCTACCCCATCTCCGACTCCAAGTGGGTTGGTCCATTACATGTGGTGCCCAAGAAGACAGGCATCACTACAGTTGTGAGTGAGTCTGGTGAGGAGATCGCTACCCGGGTACCTACTTCTTGGAGGGTTTGTGTGGACCACAGACGATTGAATTAGGCCACCAAGAAGGATCATTTCCCGTTAACTTTTATTGATCAGATTATAGAGAGGCTATCTGGGAAGAGTCACTACTACTTTCTTGATGGGTACTCCAGATACAATCAGGTGGTCAATGTGCCAGAAGACCAGGACAAGACTACATTCACATGTCCCTTTGGGACATATGCTTTTAGACGGATGCCCTTTGATCTATGTAACGCCTCGGTGACATTCCAAAGGTGCATGTTGTCCATCTTTTCGGACATGGTGGGTGATTGCTTAGAGGTCTTCATGGATTACTTTTCGGTCTATGATGATGGGTTTGATGCTTGTCTTGACTGCCTAGACCGCATCCTTCAGCGATGTATCGAGGTCCATCTTGTGTTATCTTGGGAGAAGAGTCACTTCATGGTGACTCAAGGGATGGTGCTTGGTCATATCATCTCCAACAGGGGCATGGAGGTTGATCCGGCCAAGGTGGATATCATCAGGAAACCCAATCCACCGTCCAATTTGTGATAGTTGAGGTCTTTTCTGGGGCACGTCGATTTCTACCGATGACTCATTCATGATTTCAGCAGGACCGCCCGACCGTTGAGTGATTTGCTGACCAAAGGCACTGAGGTCATTGTAGATGATAAGTGTCTTGCGTCATTTGAGACTCTCAAGAGTCTAGTTGTTGAGGCTTATGCCCTCCAACCTCCTGATTGGTCTCTCCCATTCAAGATCATGACGGATGCCTCCGATTTTGCCGTAGGGGTCGTGCTGGGATAGAGGAGGGATGGAGTGCCATTTTCCATTCACTACGCTAGCAGTACATTGGATTCCGTGCAGCGAAACTACCCCTTCACCGAAAAGGAGATGCTAGCCGTAGTCTTTGCCCTAGATACGTTCAGAACATATATCATTGGATCTAGAGTGACTATCTTTACTAACCATACCGCCATCAGGTACTTCATGGCAAAGAAGGATGCCAAAGTGAGACTGACTAGATGGATCCTTCTACTCCAGTAGTTTGATATTGAGATTAAGGATAAACCTGGAGTCAAGAATGTGGTGGCGGATCATCTCTCCCGTTAGAGCATCTTGAGGATTTTGAGCAGATTGATCCTATTATAGAGACCTTCCCAGATGAGGCGATCCTTGCTATCGCCTCGCTCCTATGGTACGCTGACATTGTAAACTATCTTGTTGCCAAGAAAGTTCCACAAGGTTGGCCCAAACAACGACTTGAGACCTTCCTAGCGAAGGCCAAGTCTTACCATTGGGAGGATACCATCCTTTATCATGAAGGAGGGGATAGCGTCTGGCGACGGTGCATTCCTCAGGAGGTGCACCATAGCTTCTTCACCTTCTGCCACAACCTGGAGGTAGGAGGACATCACTCTAGGAGGAGAATGACACAAAAAGTGCTCCAATCCAGCCTATGGTGGCATACTCTCCTCAAGGATTCTAATGAATTCGTGAAGAGATGTACTGACTGTCAGAGGATGGGCGCTTGTGGACAGCATGACATGATGTCGATGCAGCCCATTCACTTCTGTGAGGTTTTTGATGCACCGGGAATTGATTTCATGTGTCCATTCCCTAAGAGTCAGGGATTCGAATAAATTCTGTTGGCCGTTGATTATGTGAGTCATTGGGTTGTGGCCATCCCCGCCCGAACCGCAGATGCTAGGACTGTATGCATATTTTTAAGGAAGAATATTATTTCACGGTTTGGGGTACCTCGAGTTTTGATATCTGACGGGGGGTCTCATTTCATCAACGACAAGGTAAAGGCCCTTGCTAGAGAGTTCAGCATTGACCATCGAGTAGCCACTCCATATCATCCTCAGACCAATGGTCTTGCTGAAGTGTTAAATAGGGAGATCAAGACTATATTGCAGAAGGTCGTCCGCCCTGACCGAAATGATTGGTCTCAGCTTTTGGACTCATTTTTGTGGGCATACCGGACGTCCTTCAAGATTCCTTTGGGTACATCTCCCTTTCGCCTCATTTATGGCAAGCCATGCCATTTACCTATTGAGATTAGGCACAAGTTACTTTGGGTTGTCACAGACATACTTTTGGATCCAGTGAGTATAGAAGATCAGAGGAGGGCAGAATTGGCAGCCCTGGAGGAGCTTAGAGATGCAGCCTTTTCGAGCAGCCTACAGTACAAGGAGAGAGTGAAGGAGTGGCATGATGCTCATATCAGCCACAAGCAGTTTGAGCCAGATCAGAGAGTATGGTTGTTTGATTCGAGGCTTAGATTATTTCCAGGGAAGTTGCAGAGCATGTGGATGGGACCATACCTTGTCCGAAAGGTACATGACAATGGGAGTATTGACATATCTGAGATGTCATCTGAGTCTGAAGGATATGGAGAAATCCTCAAGCGCATCATGGAAGCGTGATCGTCGTATCGAATACGATGAAGAACGACTACTCGTACTAGTTGTTCGGTGCAGCGGAATTTAAAAATTTTTAAACCGATGAAACCACATGATCCGAGAACCATTCTCAAATCGTTTCATCTATAACCACAGCAAGTATAATGCAATACCTCTTGAAGCGTGGTTGATCAAGTCTCTACGAAAAAAGAGACCTCCTGTCTCAAGTCCGATCGTCGGAGTAACGGCTTGCGAGCGCGGAGATGAGTCGCGGTGTCCTCGCAATCCAAGTTGATCCAAGCGCGGTTGCTCCTGATCTCGTCGCACGAGATCAAACGTCTCCTTCGTGAGTGAAGCACTCCAAGAAGACAAAGAAACCGCAAAGAGTCGAAGCGGCAGCACGATGGCGCGGGCGTCGACGAATCTCTCCACCAAGGTGGACGGCCACCAAGAAGAGAGGGAGAGAGAGGGTTGTCGTGTATGAGAGAGAGAGAGTTTGTGCTACAATAGCATGTGTAAAGAGAGAGCCAAGCATGCCTCTCTATTTATAGGGTTTTGGGATCCATGGATCTCAATCCATGGGACACATAGAATCAATGGATGAGATTGATTTATGTTCATCCAATGGCTAAGATTGTTGTTGTCAAAAGCAACAAATTTAGGTTAAAATGTATTTGACAAAATCAAATATAATTCATTCCTAAATCAACCCAACAAATAAGGAGAGAAGACACATGGAGATTTCATCTCCATGTGCCTTCCAAGTGGGCGCACACCCTTTCCATATAGGAAAGGTGTGCCGCCCATGAGATTGCATGGAGATTGCTATCTCATGGAAATCCATGAGATTGCATATCTCCATGAAATCTCTCTTATTTATTTGCAACAAATTTATTTGGGTTTTTATTCTTCAAAAATAATTCACAATTATCTTTGAGAATATTGCAATATTGCCATGGAAAAATTGTGAATCATATTCACAACCCAAAACAACATGTAATTCATATTGTTAATTAATTACACAATGTGCATCCAATACACATTATAATTAATCAACACATATAAATTATAATTAACTCTCTCTAATACATTATAAATCACATTTATAATATATTATGAATAATTGGATATCTCTATCCACATTATTCTTATCCAAACTAATTAAATCACATTTAATCACATTGGATAATTTCTCATACATCATGATAATTAAAACACTTTTAATTATCAAATTCTCTTTGCTTAGTTCTTATGGAATTGTTCTTAAACCATTTAAGAACAATGCTATTTCTCCTCATATACTTGGAGATAAGGACAGGGCGATTGTATTGTTCCACGTATAGTGACTTGGATGTTGAGATCATATCTCAAATCCAGATCCTATGGACCTCCCACTGATGCTTAATCAAATCAAGACCGTAGACTTAATCTTCTCATTGCATCTGAATCTCATTCAGATCAATGTCCAGTTCATGGACTAAGATTAGGTCACTTCTCTAATGAGAGGAGTCACTAAAATCCAAACCTGTTTCATCACTCCCTCGGAATGGAAGCGTCATGGTTATACAATCGTATATGATCAAATCACCCTTCAGGTATTCCCAATACCTGCACATCCTACATACTGGAAGACTCATGATCATCCTGAAGATAAAGATCACTTTTACACTGTCATCTTCAGGGTTAGATCATCAAGTTTTTCAATCTTGGTCACTGGGACTTGGTATAGATCATATGCTTTCACAAAGCATATATCTTACCTTCAAATTCATGTCATGCTTCCAAAGCACGACGACCATGCATGGAATTTGTTCAGTCCCAATACCTCATGAGTGAGCTCATGTCTCCCGTTCACAAGTGAACCTGTATGATCCCTTTGAGAGATCGCATTACTCATATGTCCTTACATGCACACCAGCTCGCTGGTATATAGACCTTGATTAGGTCATCAACCTATTGGTCTGCCAAATGTACATACTCAGACATATAGCAATACATCTGTCTCTAGTCAGAGGATGCATGCCTATGTTGTGACAGTATTCAACGTAGGCCTTTTGTTATCTCGATCTCGTCAAGTCAACCCATTGACTTAACTAACCTGACACCTCTGAATCACTATTCCCATGCAGAGGACCTGCATCAAGAGGTCAGTCAGATATCAGTCATATGAGATAGGATTGCCGTCTCCTACTCAGACTGGAGATCATCACTTAATGATCATTTGATGATGCTTGATGAGTCCTCTATCTAACTCCTTAGATATTCATCCAAGCATCAGCCTCTATGATCCATCCAATGAATTAACAGCTATATGATCATCAAGTTGGCCATGGTACATAACCCTTATTGTACAGAGGGACCCTATAGTGCATTCATTCATTAATCTCAGAAAGGGAGTGAAAAATAATCAATAACTTTCATTGATAATTTATTCGTTACAATAACATTTATTGTAGAAATGGTTCGCCCGGGGCTCACATTGCTAACAATCTCCCACTAGCCCTCAGAACCATTCTGGTACAATCTTTAAACCCATACTCATTACATGCTGGTCGAAAACCTTCTGTGTCAGAGGTTTGGTAAGAGGATCAGCAACGTTGTCGGCAGAGGCCACCTTGGTGATGATGATGTCACCACGCTTTTGTATCTCCCGAATGATGTATTATTTCCTTTCCACGTGCTTGCTCTTTTGATGCCATCTGGGTTCCTTTGCCTGGGCAATGGCTCCCGTGTTATCGCATAGTAACGGGATGGGAGTATCAGAGGAAACTACGCCAAGCTCCAGCACGAACTTGCGCAACCACACCGCCTCCTTTGCAGCATCTGATGCGGCAATGTATTCGGCTTCCGTTGTTGAACCAGCAGTAGTGTCCTGCTTCTTGCTTCTCCAACTCACAGCACCACCATTCAACAAGAACACGAACCCCGATGTCGACTTTCGATCATCTACATCCGATTGGAAGTCAGAATCTGTATATCCCAAGACTTGGAGATCACCATCTCCATAGACCAAGATGTAATCTTGCGTCCGTCTTAGATATTTGAATATGTTCTTTACTGCATTCCAGTGTTGTTCTCCATAGCAGGATTGGTAACGACTTACCACTCCCACTGCATGACAGATATCTGGCCTAGTACACATCATGGCGTACATTAAGCTTCCTACGGCTGATGCATAAGGACATCCAGCCATGGCCTTCTTTTCCTCAACAGTTTGAGGAGCCATTCCTTTAGACAGGTGGATACCATGTCTTAAGGGTAGGAATCCTTTCTTAGAACTATCCATACGGAATCGTTCAAGAATCTTCTTAATGTATCCATGTTGTGATAATCCCAAAATCCTCTTTTCTCGGTTTCTGAACAGCTTCAGGCCTAAGATGTAAGAGGCTTCTCCAAGATCTTTCATCTCAAAGGTATGGGACAGCCAAATCTTTACACTGGTCATCATCCCTGTATCATTCCCAATGATAAGGATGTCATCTACATAAAGCACGATGAACACAACGACGCTCCCACTAAGCTTCTTGTATACACAAGGTTCATCAGGATTCTGCACAAAATCATAACTCTTTATGGTTTCGTCAAATCTGATGTTCCAACTACGAGAAGCTTGCTTGAGCCCATAGATGGATTTCTTCAGCTTGCATACTTTACCATCCTCAGTCATGAAGCCCTGGGGCTGCTCCATGTAGATATCCTCCTCGAGGTATCCATTGAGGAAAGCCGTCTTGACGTCCATCTGCCAGATGTCGTAGTCAAGATATGCAGCTATAGCTAGCAATGTCCGGATGGATTTAAGCATAGCCACAGGAGAGAATGTCTCATCGTAGTCGATGCCTTCTCTCTGTGTGTAGCCCTTGGCTACGAGCCGTGCCTTGAAAGTCTCTACTTTCCCATCAGGTCCCCTCTTTCTCTTGAAGATCCATTTACACCCAATGGGTTTTACCCCTTTAGGTGGATCCTCTAGGGTCCATACACCATTCTTATGCATGGAGTCAATTTCTGACTTCATTGCTAGCATCCATCTATCCATGTCTTGATCCGCGAGTGCTTCATCAAATGAAGTAGGATCAATGTCAGTTTCACCTGACACATGGAATCCATACCTTTCAGGTGGTGCAACCACCCTCGAACTCCTTCGAAGAGGTATGGGTGTTTCATCTTTATTTACTTCTTCAGTTTCTGGTCTGGGGAGCTCAGAATCCTCTTGGGATTCAATGAGCTCCTCTACTTCACTTTTATCTTGACCTTTAAGGAAATCATCCTCCAGAAACTTTACATCTCTAGAGACAAAAACCTTTTGGGTCTCAGGGTCATAAAGCTGGTATCCAATACCATCTTTAACATACCCAATGAAGTAACACTCACGAGTGCGAGATTCCAGCTTACTTGCGTCCACGTTCTTCGCATGGACCAAGCAACCCCAAACCCTTAAGTGATTGACACTAGGTTTGGTTCCATACCATAGCTCATGAGGAGTCTTAGGTAAAGATTTGCTAGGAATCTTATTCAGGATATATATTGCAGTCTCTACTGCATATCCCCAGAAACTAAGAGGTAAATGTGCTTTGCTCATCATTGAACGGACCATATCCATGATGGTCCTGTTGCGTCTTTCAGCAACACCATTAAGTTGGGGAGTTCCAGGAGGAGTGAGATTTGAAACAATTCCATTCTCCTTAAGGTATTCCTTGAATTCATCTGATAGGTACTCGCCACCTCGATCAGATCGAATCCGTTTAATCTTCCTAACGGTTTGGTTCTCAACCAAAGCCTTGAACTCTTTGAACTTTTCAAAGGTTTCAGACTTGTGACGTAATAGGAAGATAAACCCGTATCGTGAATGGTCATCGATAAATGTCAAATAATATCGGTATCCATTTCGAGTCGCGGTACTGAAGGGACCACATACATCGGTATGTATTAGATCAATAATACCTTCGCATCTTGTAACCTTGTTACGGAAAGGCATCCTAGTCATTTTACCTCGAATGCAATGTTCGCAGGTAGGCAAAGATTGAACCTGTAGGAAATCTAAAGGTCCATCCTTTATCAATCTGTTGAGCCTATCAACAGACAAATGACCGAGCCTTTGATGCCAAATCATATTTGAATGATTTTTATTCTCCCTGGATCTCTTAGGGTTTTTATTAGTGGTTGTAACATTCATGACATTCTCATTAATGCACAATTCATAGAGTCCTCCAGAAGTTAAAACACCTTATGCAATATATTTATCATAATGATTTATGACTAATTTATTACAGAACAGGAATGAATATCCACTTCTAACTAGTTTAGATACAGATATCAGATTCCTTCTAACTTCAGGTACATAAAGACACTCTTTAAGTACTAGGACTCTTCCACTAGATAATGATAGTCTGCATGTCCCGACGGCGACAGCTGCAACACTTGCATCAGATCCCATCTGGATGACTATCTCCCCTTCCTCAAGACTTCTAGTTTCCTGAAACAAATGCAACAAATTGCATACATGAACAGAAGCACCAGAATCTACAACCCAACTTCCTTCTCGTCCGACGAGAAAGCTAGTTTCAATGATGAAAGTAGATTTTATACCTGCTGGAGCTTTACCTTTGTCTGAGGACTTCAGGTAATCTGGGCAGTTACGCTTCCAGTGCCCCGGCTTCTTGCAGTGGTGACAGACGTCGGTTTTCTTCGACGCCATGAGAGTGGATGCATTAGAAGAAGAGGCAACACTTTGTCCCTTCTTCTTTCTCTTCTGGGCCGGGCCCTTCCGAGAACCATGCTTCCGACCGCGCTTCCCTTTGACCTGTGCAACCATTGCACTGCCACTGGGACCATCCTTCTTCATCACGTCCTCTGCGGACTTTAATGCAGCAAGGAGAGCAGCACTTGTCAATTCCAACTTATTCATGTGGAATGACACCACAAAGTTATTGAAAGACTTGGGCAATGACAGCAGAATGAAGTCAGCTTGCATGTCTGCATCTATCGTTGCCCCAAGAGTCTCCAGCTCCGACAAGTACCCAAACATTTTGAGTACATGTTCACGGACCGAAGTCCCTTCCTGCATTCTGCAGCGAATGAGGTCTTTCATAACATTGTACTGCTGAGTGCGGTTAATGTCACCAAACATATCCTTAAGATTCTGCATTATTTCCTGACAGGTATTCATCTCCACATGTTGCTTCTGCAGAACATTGGAGAGAGAACCTAGGATATAGCACCTAGCCAAGACATGATCTTCATCATACTTGTCATTAAATGCTTTTTCTTCCTTGGACTTAGGGTTCTCATGCTTGTCCTCGGATAGCACATAACTAATGCGCTCAGCAAAGAGAACAAGCTCCAAATTTCGGATCCAATCCGAGTAATTTGGGCAGGTCAATTGGTTGACCTCAAGAAGCCTACTAAGTGGGTTCAAAGACTTCATTTTCTGAAATTAAGAATGCACTATATTAGAATATAGAAATATATATTCAAATTTATAATATTTGATTAAGGCATTTTAAATCAAATTGTTCTTGCTATGTCAACCTTGAAAGTTTATTCCCTTATTCACTTTCAAAGTAAGAGATATACTTACCAATATATCTCAAGCAAGAACTGGGATCTCCTCCTTATCTTTGTCATATCCCAATAATATGAGAACCTATGACTCCAATAAAGAGAAGCGGGAACACATTCCTCATTGCAAGTCCAACTTGCATTTCCCAATTCGGTCTTTAATACCCGGGCCCACCACCACTAAGGCGATGTTGACCCGTTATTAATTGAACCAACCGTCAACAGGAATACAACTCGCTATGCGCAATCCAATATCGCCCCAATAATATGAGGACCCGATATTGGGGTCACTACGCATACGTCCTTACTCTTTCGAGAAGCGACGAGCCCGATCCAAACGGATCGTATGCAGGATCTGTCACTTCGTACAGGCGTCTCCTTCATACGATGTCTGGCGACGGAACTCTTCGCCTTGACGGGAGACCATGGATGTCACTTATGTGATCCTCCATATCATATTCAAATTTTAATTAATTATTATGAATCACATTCACATAATTAATTCTTCCAAGGGAATTAATAACTCTAATCATATTAGAGTATTTCAATTGGACATAATCAATTTAATCATATTAAATTAATTATCAATCCAATTCAATCAATCAAACTTGATTATTTTACTTGAATACATATATGGTAATATCTCAAAATACGTATTAATTCGAATTTTAATAATTAGAAAAATACATCTTAATCCCTCGGACATTATCCCGGCCCTACCCGCTGTCATGGCCAGTACCGACGAGAGTGGGACGGACCACATACGTTGCAACCCGCAACCCCAATGCTCTCCGACTAGGCACCACATCCGCCTCGGGAAAGGATAATGCCAAATTGATTAATTTGTACTTGAGATGATCATTGGTTTTTCAACCGAAATTGTACCATATAGTAATAATCAAAACATTTTTGATTATAAGGAAATTTGCTAGACAAATTCCCAAATCCTATTCAAGCATCAAGTTTGAAAGATTGTTGTTTCCAATTTATGATTTAGATCACATCTTAATCAATTAATTGGTTGGGGCCATGTCAATTAGGCAAATAATCATGTCTCAATATTTCACAAATATTATTCAAGATTATTTCACGAAATTAACAATTAATTTCACTAATTGACAATCACTTGGTTCTAGATTAGGAATGCAATTTCAGTAAAGACCCCTATTCACTAAAATTGGCATATCTCAATCAATTTAAATCCAAATTAAGCAAACTCAATTTTCATAGATTGCTAACTTGATTTACAACAGAACCTAAGTGGATTAGCATGCATTTCGAGGCAGATGATAACAGTAATTAACTCTTTATTCATGTTAAAATCTACTGTTCCCGCAACAGTGCATACATGTCCATTAAAACAACCATAACTAGAGCATACGAAATCCGATTTACGCAAACTCAGTTTCTATGGTTTCCTTATTTAATGGGGAACAAAATCCAAGTATTAAATTCGTGTTTAAATAATTTAAACAGTACCGAATTTATTTACTAAACAGATCTGCGAAATCAAATGCGATGAAAACTTTCGCGACCTAAACGAACCCAAGTCGTTCTCGGTTTTTCGAATCATATTCGAAACCGTCAACCTGGCTCTGATACCACTTGAAGGATATGGAGAAATCCTCAAGCGCATCACGGAAGCGTGATCGTCGTATCGAATACGACGAAGAACGACTAGTCGTACTAGTTGTTCGGTGCAGCGGAATTTAAAAATTTTTAAACCGATGAAACCACATGATCCGAGAACCATTCTCAAATGTTTCATCTATAACCACAGCAAGTATAATGCAATACCTCTTGAAGCGTGGTTGATCAAGTCTCTACGAAAAAAGAGACCTCCTGTCTCAAGTCCGATCGTCGGAGTAACGGCTTGCGAGCGCGGAGATGAGTCGCGGTGTCCTCGCAATCCAAGTTGATCCAAGCGCGGTTGCTCCTGATCTCGTCGTACGAGATCAAACGTCTCCTTCGTGAGTGAAGCACTCCAAGAAGACAAAGAAACCGCAAAGAGTCGAAGCGGCAGCACGATGGCGCGGGCGTCGACGAATCTCTCCACCAAGGTGGACGGCCACCAAGAAGAGAGGGAGAGAGAGGGCTGTCGTGTATGAGAGAGAGAGAGAGAGTTTGTGCTACAATAGCATGTGTAAAGAGAGAGCCAAGCATGCCTCTCTATTTATAGGGTTTTGGGATCCATGGATCTCAATCCATGGGACACATAGAATCAATGGATGAGATTGATTTATGTTCATCCAATGGCTAAGATTGTTGTTGTCAAAAGCAACAAATTTAGGTTAAAATATATTTGACAAAATCAAATATAATTCATTCCTAAATCAACCCAACAAATAAGGAGAGAAGACACATGGAGATTTCATCTCCATGTGCCTTCCAAGTGGGCGCACACCCTTTCCATATAGGAAAGGTGTGCCGCCCATGAGATTGCATGGAGATTGCAATCTCATGGAAATCCATGAGATTGCATATCTCCATGAAATCTCTCTTATTTATTTGAAACAAATTTATTTGGGTTTTTATTCTTCAAAAATAATTCACAATTATCTTTGAGAATATTGCAATCTTGCCATGGAAAAATTGTGAATCATATTCACAACCCAAAACAACATGTAATTCATATTGTTAATTAATTACACAATGTGCATCCAATACACATTATAATTAATCAACACATATAAATTATAATTAACTCTCTCTAATACATTATAAATCACATTTATAATATATTATGAATAATTGGATATCTCTATCCACATTATTCTTATCCAAACTAATTAAATCACATTTAATCACATTGGATAATTTCTCATACATCATGATAATTAAAACACTTTTAATTATCAAATTCTCTTTGCTTAGATCTTATGGAATTGTTCTTAAACCATTTAAGAACAATGCTATTTCTCCTCAGATACTTGGAGATAAGGACAGGGCGATTGTATTGTTCCACGTATAGTGACTTGGATGTTGAGATCATATCTCAAATCCAGATCCTATGGACCTCCCACTGATGCTTAATCAAATCAAGACCGTAGACTTAATCTTCTCATTGCATCTGAATCTCATTCAGATCAATGTCCAGTTCATGGACTAAGATTATGTCACTTCTCTAATGAGAGGAGTCACTAAAATCCAAACCTGTTTCATCACTCCCTCGGAATGGAAGCGTCATGGTTATACAATCGTATATGATCAAATCACCCTTCAGGTATTCCCAGTACCTGCACATCCTACATACTGGAAGACTCATGATCATCCTGAAGATAAAGATCACTTTTACACTGTCATCTTCAGGGTTAGATCATCAAGTTTTTCAATCTTGGTCACTGGGACTTGGTATAGATCATATGCTTTCACAAAGCATATATCTTACCTTCAAATTCATGTCATGCTTCCAAAGCACGACGACCATGCATGGAATTTGTTTAGTCCCAATACCTCATGAGTGAGCTCATGTCTCCCGGTTCACAAGTGAACCTGTATGATCCCTTTGAGAGATCGCATTACTCATATGTCCTTACATGCACACCAGCTCGCCGGTATATAGACCTTGATTAGGTCATCAACCTATTGGTCTGCCAAATGTACATACTCAGACATATAGCAATACATCTATCTCTAGTCAGAGGATGCATGCCTATGTTGTGACAGTATTCAACGTAGGTCTTTTGTTATCTCGATCTCGTCAAGTCAACCCATTGACTTAACTAACCTGACACCTCTGAATCACTATTCCCATGCAGAGGACCTGCATCAAGAGGTCAGTCAGATATCAGTCATATGAGATAGGATTGCCATCTCCTACTCAGACTGGAGATCATCACTTAATGATCATTTGATGATGCTTGATGAGTCCTCTATCTAACTCCTTAGATATTCATCCAAGCATCAGCCTCTATGATCCATCCAATGAATCAACAGCTATATGATCATCAAGTTGGCCATGGTACATAACCCTTATTGTATAGAGGGACCCTATAGTGCATTCATTCATTAATCTCAGAAAGGGAGTGAAAAATAATCAATAACTTTCATTGATAATTTATTCATTACAATAACATTTATTGTAGAAATGGTTCGCCCGAGGCTCACATTGCTAACAGAGTCTACCTTTCGTGTTAACGGGCAGCGACTCAAACCATATCTAGATCATGAGTCGTTGGTCGCTGACGTCGTCCCTATTCATTTTGCATGAGATATGGTCTTTGATTCACATCTAGTGCATCTCATGCTTGATTATCATTGTCCTCTACCTTGTATAGATTCAGATGTCCATATCACTCCATTCTTTAGTCCCACACCCCATCTGCATCCTATGATTATGCTATACTTAGGATGTACTTTACCCTAAGTATAGGGGGGTGTTGGACTCTTGAGTATTCTTTTAATTCTTTTTACCTCTACTTTGCTTCCTATACTTAGGAACCTTTCGCCCTAAGTATAGGGGAGGTAAACCATGTACATCCTTTCACTCAGATTTCCCTTCATATGCAACCTGCTATACTTAGGATTACTTGATCCTAAGTATAGGGGGAAACACCGAGCTCTCTTCATTCTATTCTTTGATTCATCGTTGTAGTATAATATTCCTTTTCACTTTCTTATACTAAGCACGAGTTACGTCTTCTTCATCGCTCTCGATTCACTCTAAGGACATCGTTTGAGCTAAGTATAGGGTGGTGTTGTATATATTTCATATATATTTTAACCATAATGTGTACTTTGTGTTGTGTGAGTGTGTTAATAAATAAAATGGCTAAAATTATTTGATCTAAAAATATAAAAATTTAAATTTTTTCCTTGTACATAAAAATTCTTTCTTGCACATACATTGTAAAAATGTTTTATGTAAAGAGTTTGTAAATATTTTGATATCAAAATTATGTATATAGTATAAAATTTTTGTAAAACGTTTGAAAAACAAAAGTTTGCAAAAACCCTTGTGTAAATATGTGTAAATATGTTGCAAAACTTCATGCATTCATTCATTTAAATATTTTTCAAAAATTTTGCACATCTTCCAAAAACATGCATAAAAAGATTCTTGTATATATATTTGTACAGTTTTTCTGAATTATAGTTGACATCTAAACTGGCATGGAATTAAATTGGAAAATGGATCTTGGTTAAGACCTTAATCCACCTAATTCTAGAGGAACCTTATAGGGCTTAGGGTTAAGACTTTTCAGGTCCATTTGGGACCTAGTTCTTTGAGTCCACTGGGCTATGATCATATGTTGATGAGCCTAAGTAGAGCACTTAGCAACGCACACATGACTCTCATAGACAATGGCTTACTTGCACCGGCACCTTACACATAGCTCTCCACGGATGAGGTGGTGAGGAGGCAGTTTCCTTTGGCTTGGGGTAGCATATGAGGGTAGTACTTCTAGGCGGAACCTCTCTTCTTCTTTAAGTGAAGGAAGTGCATCTCAACTTGGTCTGGTTGTGTTGAGGTCTAAAGATAGGAGTTGTATGTTGCAATAAAGCTTCAAAAGAGGGATAGTCTACTGGCTCAAGAGGAAAACTCCTTAAGTATATATGTTGCACATGTAGATATGTTGTACATATGCACATCAAAAAAATTGCAAAGAAAGAAAAACTCCAAAAAAGTGGTGGGTCTGATTGAAAATAAAATACCCACCGGAGTGTATATAGTCAAATAAAGCAAAGCTTATGTTACCCATTCTCATCTCATGAAGCTTGTAGCGGGAGACTTAGCTACAATGGTTGGGCTCCCAAGGATACGTGGCTATACAGGTCATGATCCATTCTCTTCTTCCTCATCTTCTTGAGCCGGTTGAACTTGAACTTAGAAGGGAATACCCCGCTCCTCAAGGAAAGAGCTGCCAGACTAAGGCATTAGAGTTACCTTGTTGAGGGGGGTTGTCACTTTGTCATTTCTGAGATGGGGAGCTACATATCACTTACACAGTACAAGGAAAGATTCATGGTCATTAGAGTTTGGGTATGTAGACTTGTTCTGATCTGGATTGTTGAGGAGTCTTGACCATAGATTAATGGAACTTAGAGGTTGTTAAGTCTTAAACTAAAGTCCAAATAAGGTTCCGACACACTAATAATCCAAAGGTCTGACTAAGCTACCTACTTCAATTTAATGAAGGCAAGTTTAAGAATCAACCTTGATCACCCTTCTTTTCCTTTTTCTATTTTCAATTCTTTTTCAAATAAGTGTTTGCTAAGGGACTAGCAAAAGTAAAGTATATATGGGTGATGAATCCCTATTCATCACTCTTTATTCTTTTATTTTAGCTAAATATCTTGGCAAAACATCATGCATATAGTTGTAAATACAATAAATTATCAATAAGCATGCATTTGTTAATATTTAATAATCAACAAGTATTTGTGCAAAAATAAAAGAATAAAGAATAAAAGAAAAAGAAGGAAATTTTTAGAATAAATATTGAGTGACCTGAACCCAAGAGAGGGTCCAGCATGGGCCAGATCGCCAAAGAAAATAAGTAGAGAGAGATAGGGCCACTCTACCTTGTACAAATTTACTACCTATGTGTACATAATTTATTTTTTACAAAAATAAAAATAAAAAGGTCGTTTTATCCCCATGTATATACTTCTAAAAATAAAACAAAAATTAGAAAAATTAAATTAAAACAAAATAAAATTCTCTCTCACCTTGTATATAATACATGTATATATGTACAATTACCTATTTATTTATACTTGTACATAACCAATAAAAATAAAATAAAAATTATTTTATACTCCAAATATTATGTGGTAAAAAATAAAATATAAAATTGGGGTATTTGTGCAAAATTAAAAAAAATAAAAATAATTATACAAAATACATAGATATTTTATACATGTATATAATGTATATACCATAATTTATTTTTCAAAAAAATAAATAAAAATCACAGAAAATAGTTTGAAAAATAACAAACATTTTTTATTTTATACATTTTTTAATTTATAATCAATTATTATTTTTATTTAATTTATAGATATTTTTGTAACCGATTTTTTTGATTGGTCCACGACGGAATGTTGACTCGGGTCAACCCCCTCTTCCAGGGCTTGACCCGACCCGACTATTCCGCCGGACCCATCTCTCCCATTTACTCCGGCCGGATCTTGCGCACCCTTGCTCCGAATTTCTGCCCGCACCTTCCCCATGGATCTGTGACCTTCGCAGATCCCTAGGGAGGCACAGATCATCCTCGGTTCGCACGCTCCAACCCGATTTCTCCAGCTATCTGGGACTGTTATAAATATCTTCATCCGCCCCCTAGTTCAGTAGCTCACGCCGCACCCTTCTCTGCTACCCTAGAATCCTTCGCCTTGGTGACAGCAATCGGAGGATAACTGATGAATCCACGATTCATCGCCTTTATTCTTTTATTTTAGCTTCATTTTCTTAGTCAAACACCTGTAAATACCTACTAATTTCATAAAATTACCATTTTGCATGTATTTGTTAAAATTGCATTTTTAACACTTTTTATACATAAATAAAAGGATAAAGAAGAAAAGAAAAAGAAAAGAAAAATAAAGGATGTATTTATGCAATAAATAAAGACTGACCCGAACCCCGAGAGAAGTTCAAGACTTGACATGATCAACAAGGAATAAAGTTGGGGGAGATAGGGTCTTCTGTCAAAAATCCAAAAATAATAAGTACATAAATTCCTTGTATATTTTTATAAAACTTGTACTATTTTATTTGTACAAAATTTGACCTCAAATAAATTATTTTTATCAACAAAAGTTGTAAATAAAATATTTTGTAAATAATAAGTGTAAAATAAAATAATGTATATATTACTAATAATCACCTTCAGATAAAGCTACAATGCGATCATTGAAATACCGATTCTGGCTCCATACGAACTCAAATTGAACCAAACTCACTTCCTTTGTACACTAAATTAAATTATCTTTCAAATGGTTGTGATTTCATAATTTTTTGAGTTAAGGTTGAAAAGTCGATTTTCTGGGGTGTTTTGTGCAGTTTTCCCATATACTTGTTGTATATATTTTATTCATATTTATATTTATATAATGTATATAATTATAAATATTATTTTCATTAAAAATAAAATAAAATAATTAAAATAAAAAAATCTTTTATAAAATATTATTTCCTTATTTGTACATGTGTATATTGTGTTATGTGTACATAATACTTGTATATAATTAATATTTAATTATTTAATTCTTTATTTGATATGATAACTTACCTTTTATGTAAAGATTTGATTTTGTGCCTTAAATAGCCACCATTAAGGTGGCTAATTTATTTTTGGAAATTACTTAATTTATTTTAATTATATCCGAATTTCATTTTTAATTAATATATTAATTTATTTAATTATTTTATTTATTTAAATAACCGCTAATAACTTTTCTTATGTGTGAATATCTTCCATTTTTATTTTTGTATCTTTTAATGGGCTCCTCCTCCCTCATTTCCTCTTGATCGGTCTTTGGTGGAGAGGAGCTCGATCTCCGAGAGCGTTCTTGTTGAAGAAGGGTGCCTAGCCTCTGAGCCGTCCGTTGACAGCGCGTCGGTCCTTGTCGAGGCCATCATGGCATTTCCGAACCCCGAGGTGAGATCCATTTTATTTCTCATCATATTTATTCTTAGGTAGATCATAGATTAAATTTTTGTCTCGTAATTAATCATTAGGTCTTAAAACAACAAAATTTCACCACACATAATTCACAACTGACACTGATTTCCATCTCAACTTCTCGATCTCACCATTTTCACGTTCTACCTCGCGCAACCTTCCACCTCCAGTCACGCACAGTGATTGGAGACACGGATCTATCTCCCATTTCGCGAATCTGAATCCATTCACTTATCTTATTATTGTGCATAAATAAATAAAAAAATCATATAATTATTTTTCCAGTTCATCTCATATTTATTTTTGCAGGGAAAACTAACAAAAGAAATAAAATTTTTGTTTTCTATCTCTCTAATATTTGTTTTGCATGTGCATCTAAGAAAATTATTAAACAAACAATCAAACATTTTTTCCTCTCTTTTTTGTTCCGGTTTACACTTTCTAAAAAAAGTATAAAAAATTTCCTTTCATTCACTATCTATGTACATAAAAATAAATAAAAAATAAAAAAAATAAAAAAGTCTGCAGTAGGCAGTAGCGCCGCCCACCACCGCCGTCAACAGCGGCGGCCGCCAGCACCAACGCTGCCTCCATGCGCCAGCGGCGACCCGGCCTCCTCCTTCAGCCGCCCGCGCGCGACCCTCTTCTAGGCTGCGACACCCTCAAAGGAGCGTCGCACCCATCGCGCCACCAATGACACCCGTCGTTCTCCCGCGCGCGAACCCCTGCAGGTCTCCGCTCCAACGCCTGGAGCCGGCACTGACTCCGCCCATCCGCGCCCGTCGACCGTGGCCCTCCGAAGCTACCGCGTCATCCTCCCTCCGCGCGGCGGTGCCCCGCGCCATCATAGCGTCACCGCGCGCTGCTCTCATTCGCATCAGTGGTGCCTGCCAACCGCCACCCTCTCTCCGACCGCGACGCCGCGGAGGCGCCATTCGACGTCGCGATCCCACGCCAGTTCGCCGCCACCTCCTCCGACGCCGCGCCCCGCTCTCCGACGCGCCGCCCCTACCACCATTGAAGAAGAAAAGACAGGCAGTGGCTCCCCTTGGCTCCTCCCCTTGTGAATAAATGAAGGAACCCTAGGTTTGGGGTTTTGAAGAATAAAAAATATCTTTTAGAAAATTGCGACTCCTTCCCTGAAGTTTTCTTGAAATTGCAAAGAAGTCCCCGCCTACAAGCAAGTCACATGTTTTGCATGCCACTACTGGGTAATTTACATGTTCTGCCCATATACATATCTTTATTATAATTTAAGACAAAACATTAAATATTTACGTTTTAGTCCCTGTATTCCAAACTTCAACTTGCTTACTATCTTTGAATGGAATAAATGTTTTTATGATTGCAAAAATTCTGAGAAAATTCATATAAGCTCCTACCATGTCTTTTTATATTGTATAATTTATCATGAATTTTCATTGACGGTTGATATTTTTAAAAAATCAAAACAATGTCTTTTTTCTACCTAGAACTTTGAAAATTCGTAACAATTCGAAAAATAGCCTAAAATTCCAAAAAACCTCTGTAGGTGTATTTCAGTGTCTTTTAATTTCTGACCAATTTTCATGTATTAACTATTTATAAAAACCAAAAAAATTACGAAAAACTAAAAATATTAAAAAAATTAGAAAAGTATAGAAAGATCCAAAAATTGTAATTTCAATTTCTGATTGTAGATATTTCTTGCTAGTTTATGTTAAAAATAATCTCCAGGAATTTTGAGCACTTAAAGGATTTTTAACTTGCAAAATGCTCATGCTTGTGCATTGTTTCACTTGTTTTATACTGTTTGATTTTTATAAAATCACAAAAACATCAAAAAATTTCAAAAAATTACCAAAACATTTTAAAATATATAAAATATAAAAATATTTTCTTTTTAATTTTCTGAGCTTTTTTTATTTTTTTTTTGAAAAATACAAAAAGAGCGGTGTGTGTGCATTTTTCATCATTTGTGCCTTATTTGAAAATTAAAAAAATAAAAATTTAAAAACCACTAAAAATTAACTCTGAAAATTGATTGCATAGTTTTTAAATCTTGCTCCTTGTGTTCGATCCGGGTCGCTATACTAGGTAAAAAGAATAGCAAAAGCCACTTACATTTACACTTACATTGTTTTTTATTTATCTTATCTTAAGTAGTTTGTTTATTTTTCTCGTTGCCCGAATCGCGCGGATGAGAACAACAACTACTCTGTGAATTAATTTTCCCATCTTAACCACGTCGGATTTCGTGTCATTAGAATGGCGTCGTTGTCGTGGAGCAAGGTTTAGTAGTCATTTTTCTATTTTGTCTCTTTATATCATAATTGTTTTCTGACCTTCTCTCTTTGATTTTTGTGCGAGGTACTGCTTGGATGAATTGGAGTTTACTTTTTGGAAGACCCGCATAGGAGGAAGAGCAGGGAAGGAAAGAAGACATTTATTTTATTTAGAGAACATTTATTTGAATTGTAATAACTTAGACTCTTACACTTGTGTATTTGGACATTGTTCGGGGTCTGTTTCGCCAAGTGTCTGTGCAGTTGGGGGACCTCACCGCTATTTTCCGTGTTTTTGATTTAACCGTCATAACTTGCTAGTTGATTCTCGTGGATTTGGCCCCTAGACGTAGGATTTTGATTGATTGTGATGTAAATTTATAAGGCCCAACACCTAATAGAATATTTGTTTCTATAGAATGTAATTGGACCTTGGATAAAAACTAAACTGAAAAAGTTAGTTTAATTGAATTTGAGACCACGTGCCGTGAGGAGTCACATACAGCGTTGGCAGGACCCGTTGTGGCGGGCACCGAGCGACTCCCAGGATCGGACTTCGGATTCGATTCGGTTAACTAACTATTGTTATTCACGATCAATAGAAGCTACTCGTCTTAGGTCCGATTTTCATGTGCATCATATAGCTAGTTTACTATCACTAATTAATTTTAAGCGTGGATCATATTGCATGTAGAGTGTTGGAGTAAGGTATGCATTTTCTATCTCTACATGCATCATTGTGTTTGACCGTGCATTGGATTTTTCGACTTCCTCCCCCTATTTTTGACTCAAATTAATCAAAGAGGAAATCGGAAAACTCGTTAGGCGTTGTTTTTGAAAAAAATCCAAAAAAATAGAAAATCAAAAATTTTAAAAAAAATGGGACTGCTAATTTAACTTGACCTCTAAAATTAAACATAATTGATTTCTCATTGTATTGGGAGAGCAATCCCCTCATTATTTGTGTTTTCAATTGCTCACGTACACACTAAGGAGTAGTGCCCAGATCCCATTAAAGCCTCCTAAGTGTTTGTACAGCTTTGTCTTATCACTAAACTCTAAAATTGAAAAGATAAAAGATCAAACCTCACGGTCTTCACATTGCGTAGAGTTGGTGAATTGGGGGTTTGCTTTGTGTTTGAATGTCTTTGGTGTGAGTCGGTTACGATCATTCTTTGATTCATTAGCAGTCACCTTCTCTCTCTATCCCACCCTCCCTCCCTTCATTTCCCTCTCTTCATGATGGGTTGCATTCCATTCCAGTCGGATTTTGTGGCTTCTTATCTTCATGCCCATCATTCCCACCCACTTTCTTGGGAGGTCAGAACTCCGTCCGATTTCCCATCTTCTCCCTACCCACCCTCCTATTCGGGACATGCTATGAGTGAAACCCGAAGAGACCAGATTGACCAAACACGAGACCCGAGTGTTCACCTTACTGAGATGAGAGTGCATCCCATAGGCGATCAAATGGTGCAGTTGCGTGCTTTAGATGACTTCTATTCCGGGATGATGGATGAATACCAAGATCAAGAAGCACAGTCTGCTTCTACTTTGAGACCATTCGTTCTGGATTTAGAGCTCATTTATCTACTACCCAAATTTTCAGGGGAAGTGCACGAGGAACCTTATTTGCACTTCGATGAGTTTGAGGATATTTGTGGATAACGATCATATTTGGATATCACTTCTGAGGACATGATGCTGATTACCTTCCCATTTACACTTCAGAGTAGAGACAAGAGTTGGCACAGATGATTGGGAAGGAAGATTACTACGTAGGGAGATTTACGATCGTTATTTTTGCAGAGATTTTACCCCCAACGTAGAGCAGAGATGATGTGGTCTTGTATTCGTGATTTTGCAGTTGACCCCCAGGAGCCATTGATAGATTCATGGTTGGCGTTACGTAATCTTTTGAGGCGATTTCCAGATCATGGATTTTCGCTGACCTTATCCACATCGCCATGAGGGGGAGGACCGCGGAGCAGATTGCATATGTCATTACCTCGTATGGTAGTTCACACCACTGTCCCGACCATGATTTAATTGAGACCATCTTGTATACACTTTTAGACATTCCATATTCACAAGATGATTTATTCGGGGCAACACACGAGGGAGATATGACACCAGATGAGTATGCGATAATGCCGATTTTGACAGCACACAACAATCAGAGGATATGGATGCTACTACTTTTCATATAATGGATGTGTTGACTACTACTGTGAGTTCCCAGAGCTGGACAATGGCCGAGTTTATATTGGATTTACAATCAGATTTTGAGCAAGTCTCGCACTTCCACATCGAGGATTCTTGGATTTTAGATCTGCTAGTATCCCAAGAAATAGAAGAGGAACCCACATCTCATCCATCCTTTGAGTCATTCCAGTGTCCATACACAGTTGATCCAGTGTCTATTCTTCAGAGGATCTTCTCAGACTCGGAGATATATTTGGATTCATCTCATCATAGAGAGCTTGATGAGGGACCAATTGTTGATTTGACATACCTTGATAGTCCCATATTTGACACTTGTATCCTCCTAGTTGATGAGGTCGATACATTTTTTGAGGACAAGATATTTGACAGCATAGATCCCAAGTTCCTTGATGATTCGGCATTAGTCCCTGATGGCTATCTGCGGGAGGATGCCACGGACCCTGTGTACTCGATTTCACTTTCTGTGAGTGCATCCGATCTGTGGGATCACGAGATCGAGTATTTTTATATTTCTGATAAAGAGTCTGAGCTTTCTCTCTTCGACGACCCTCGCGAGGATGACCCGATCTTTGAGGTATTCGATGATTTCACTTATGTGTCTACATTATATACATCGGATATCAGCCTCTATAGTGAGTCTCCTGATCTTGATCTTCCTTATCTATTCGAGACAATGATTGACGTGGAGGATTCATTGACAGATCCTTTCTTCTCCACGTTCGACTTCTTCGGTTCTGCCCTTTCACTCCGTACAGATCTTGAGCCGACGATTTCTTTTATGCTACCGGAGCCCGATTTCATCTGCCCATATCTTTACCTGGTAGCAGACACCCGTCTGATTAATTACCTGGGTGTCATTACTTAAATTGTTTATCACGTTGTTGTTCTCCCACCGAGACTGCAACGACAGTACGGTATTCGCCTTACAGATGCCGTCATAAACCTTGATACTGCGTTATCCTAACATTTGTTCCCAGCTAGGGGCGTAAACTCTAGCGCTTGTTGAGAGGCACCTCAACAATGATCACATCAGTATAGATCCATTTGTCCATATCATGCATTCTTTTTATCTCACACCCCATTTTCATCTCCTGATCATTCCATATTTAAGTTGTACTTTACCCTAAGTATGAGGGGGTGTCAAGACTTGTGATTATTCTTTTTACCTCTGTTTTACTGCCTATACTTAAGGATATTTTACCCTAAGTATAGGGGGGTAAACCCAGTACATTCTACTCCTCGGCTTTTCTCTTGTGTAAAGTCTTCTATACTTAGGATTACTTGATCCTAAGTATAGGGGGGATCACTGACTTCTATTGATTATATTCGTTTACTCGTCATTGTAGTTTACTATTCTTTTCACTTTTCTATATGTAGCACGAGTTATGTCTTTATTTCCAGCTCTTTGATCACTATGAGGACATAGTTCGAGCTAAGTATAGGGGGTGTCGTATATATTGTATATATACTTTAGACATAACTCGTTCTTTCATATTTTTAATATGGCTAAAATACTGTGTAAATACTGGTAGAAAAAACTAACTAATAAAAAGATGCAGAAAGTTCCTCAAAAAAATTTCTTGTACATACTGACTAATAAGTTAGGTTAAAATATTTTGAAAAATATTTCGAAAGTAGTTTGAAAATCTATTTGAAAAATCTTTTGAAAACTATTTGAAGAATGTTTGAAAAATATTTTCAACCTTTGTAAAAAGATTGTAGCTTGTAAAATTTTTCTCTTTGTGTAAAAAAATAATTTTGTAAAACTATTTGCAAATGTTTGGAAAAATGGTTGAAAAAATATTTTGAAACTCTATTTATACTGTTTGAAAAATGTATGCAAAATTGTTTTCAAATGATTGTAAATGATTGTAAAATTGTCTGAAAATTTAAAAATTTATTTTGGACTATATTTTTCAAAATTATTTGAAAAATTATTTTCAAATAAATTTGAGGAATATATGCATCACAAAAAATTTAAAAATAATAATAATAATTAAAAAAATGAAAAAAATGAAAAAAAAAGGTAAAAATAAAAAATGCAACTGTGTATATACTTGTATAAATTACTCAAGTTGTAAAGCCTTTCTCATGACTCTTGTAAATAATTAACTCACTTATTTGTAAATATGTGTATATAATCCCTAAACCTTATCTAAAATAAAAAAATTGTATATACTTGTATATATTTCTAACTATTTGAATAAAAAAACTTTTGCATGTGCATCATTTTTCAAAAATCTATAAAAATTTCAAAATTTTGAAAATTGTTCCACAGAAAGATTTTATTTTCTCTATGCATTGTACATATTTTCTTGCATTGGCATGTGCATTTTTCAGGATAGTCTTGACGATTAAACTAAGTCTAGAATAAATTTGAAGAATGGAGCTTAGTTGGACCTTAATCCACTTAATTTCAGAGGAACCTTATAAGATTTGGAGTAAAGACTTTTCAGGTCCTATTGACTTAATTCTTTGAGTCCATAAGACTATGTTCACATGTCATCTTGATGAGTCTAAGTAGAATATATAACAACACACGCATGATTCTTTCAGACCGTGGCTTACCTTGGACAATGCACTCTACACGTAGCTCTTCATGGAGGAGGTAGTGAGGGAGCAGATTCTTTTGGCTTGGGGTAGCATACGAGGGTAGTACATCTAGGCAGAACCTCTCGTCCTCCTCTAGGGAGGGAAGTGCATCTCAACCTGGTTTGGTGATGTTGAGGTCTAAAGACAGGAGTTGTGGGGTTGCAATAATGCTTCAAAAGAGGGATAATCTACTGGCTCAAGAGGAAAAACACCTTATGTACATGTTGCACCTTGTATATATTTTCAAAAAAAAAAGAAAAAAAATGCAACATCTCCAAAAGTGGGCAAGCCTGATTGAAAAGTAAAATACCTGCCGGAGTGTATATACAAGTGAAAAAAAGTATAAGAGCTTCAAAGTCATACATTTGTGAGCTGCAGCGGATGACATGGCTACACTGGTCATGCATCCAAGGATAGGTAACTACACTGGTTACCGTCCATTCTCTTCTCCATCCCTTCTTCTTGAGCTGGTTGTACTTGAACTTAGAAGGGAATATCCCCGCTCCTTGAGGAAAGAGTTGTTAGACCGGGGAATTAGAGTTACCTTGTTGAGAGATGTTGTTTCTTTGTTACTTCTGAGATGAGGAGATATATTCACTTACACCGTACAAGTAAGATTTCATAGTCATAAGAATTTGTGTATGTCGACTTGTTCTGATCTGACTGTTGAGGCGACCTAAATAGGAGTTTTGTGAAACTTAGAGTCTGTTAGGTTTTAAATCCATTTCCCAATAAGGTTCCGACACACTAATAATCCAAAGGTCCGACAGAGCTCCAGACTACATTTTTATGAAGATAAGTTTAAAAGTCAACATTATTCTAACTTCTTTCCTTTTTCTTTTCTTTATTATTTTCACTTATTTTCCAAATAAGTGTTTGCTAAGGGATGAGCAAAGGTAAAGTATAGGGGAATGATGAATCAACGATTCATCGCCATTATTCTTTTATTTTAGCTTCATTTTCTTAGTCAAACACCTATAAATAATCACTAATTTCATAAAATTATCATTTTGCATGCATTTGTTAAAATTGCATTTTTAACACTTTTTGTACATAAATAAAAGAATAAAGAAGAAAAGAAATAGAAAATAAAAATAAAGGATATATTTATGCAATAAATACAGACTGACCTGAATCCCAAGAGAAGGTCAAGACTTGACCTGATCGACCAGGAATAAAGTGGGGGGAGATAAGGTCTTCTGTCAAAAATCCAAAAATAATTAATACATAAATTCCTTGTATATTTGTATAAAACTTGTACTATTTTATTTGTACATAATTTGATCTCAAATTAATTATTTTTGTAAACAAAAGTTGTAAATAAATTTTTTTGTAAAAAATAAAAATAAGTGTAAAATAAAATAATGTACATATTACTAATAATCACCTTCAGATAAAACCACAATGCGATCATTGAAATACCAATTCCGACTCCATACCAAGCTCAAATTGAACCAAACACTTCCATTGTACTCTAAATTAAATTATCTTTCAAATGGCTGTGATTTCATAATTTTTGGAGTTATGGTTGAAAAGTCGATTTTCTGAGGTGTTTTGTGCAGTTTTCCCATATACTTGTTGTATATATTTTATTCATATTTATTTTTATATAATGTATATAATTATAAATATTGTTTTCACTAAAAATAAAATAAAATGATTAAAATAAAAAAATCTTTTATATAAATTATTTCCTTATTTGTACATGTGCATATTGTATTATATGTACATAATACTTGTATATAATTAACTTCCTTTTATAAAATTCACCAAAAAAATAATTATCTAACTTCAATTAATTAATTTAATTTAATTACGAATTTTGCATTTATATTATGTTATTTAATTCTTTATTTGATTTGATAACTTACCTTTTATGTAAAGATTTGATTTTGTGCCTTAAATAGCCACCATTAAGGTGGCTAATTTATTTTTGGAAATTACTTAATTTATTTATTTTAATTATATTCAAATTTCATTTTTAATTAATATATTAGTTTATTTAATTATTTTATTTATTTAAATAACCACTAATAACTTTTCTTATGTGTGAATATCTTCCATTTTTTATTTTTGTATCTTTTTAATGGGCTCCTCCTCCCTCATTTCCTCTTGATCGATCTTTAGTGGAGAGGAGCCCGATCTCCGAGAGCATTTTTGTTGAAGAAGGGTGACTAGTCTCTGAGCCATCCGGTGACAGCGCGTCGGTCCTTATCGAGGTCATCATGGCATTTCCGAACCCCGAGGTGAGATCCATTTTATTTCTCGTCATCTTTATTCTTAGGTAGATCGTAGATTAAATTTTTGTCTCGTAATTAATCATTAGGTCTTAAAACAACGAAAATTTCACCACACATAATTCACAACCGGCACCTATTTCCATCTCATCTTCTCGATCTCACCATTTTCACATTCTACCTCGCGCAACCTTCCACCTCCGATCACGCATGGTGATCGGAGACACGGATCTATCTCCAATTTCGTGGATTCGAATCCATTCACTTATCTTATTATTGTGCATAAACAAATAAATAAAATCATATAATTATTTTTCCTGTTCATCTCACATTTGTTTACAGGGAAAACTAAAAAAAGAAATAAAATTTTTGTTTTCTATCTCTCTAATATTTGTTTTGTAGGTGCATCTAAAAAAATATTTAAAAAAATAATCAAACATTTTTTCCTCTCTCTTTTGTTCCTGTTTACACTTTCTAAAAAATTATAAAAAAAATTCCTTTCATTCACTATCTGTGTATATAAAAATAAACAAAAATAATAATAATAAAATAAAAAAAAGTCTGTAGTAGGCGGCAGCGCCGCCCACCACCGCCGTCAACAACGGCGGCCGCCAGCACCAATGCTACCCCCACGCGCCAGCGGCGACCCGGGCTCCTCCTTCAGCCGCCCATGTGCGGCCCTCTGCTGGGCCGCGACTCCGCCAGAGGAGTGCCGCTCCCATCGCGCCGCCAACGACACCCGTCGTGCTCCTGTGCGCGGACCCATGCAGGTCTCCCCTCCAACGCTTGGAGCCGGCTTCGACTCCGCCCATCCGCGCCCCTCGGATGTGGCCCTCCGAAGCCGCCGCGCCATCCTCCCTCCACGCGACGGTGCCCCACGCCATCAGAGCGTCGCCGCACGCTGCTCCCATCCGCATCTGCAACGCCTGCCAACTGCCACCCTCTCTCCGACTGTGATGCCGCGGAGGTGCCATCCGACGCTGTGATCCCACGTCGGTTCGCCGCCACCTCCACTGACGCCACGCCTCGCTCTCCGATCCGCGCCACCTGCGCCACCACTGAAGAAGAAAAGAGTAGGTGGCAGCTCTCCTTGGCTCCTCCCCTTGTGAAGAAACGAAGGAACCCTAAGGGCCTGTTTGGTTTCAGGGTTGGGCAGGGTTGGGTTGGGCTGGGTAGGGATGGGTGAATAGTAATCTGTGAGGAGGAAGTACCCCTGTGAATAGTAACCAGGGTTGGGCCAACCCTGCCCAACCCTCCAACCAAACGAACCCTAAGTGTGGGGTTTTGAAGAATAAAAAAATTATTATCTTTTGGCAAAATTGCGACTTTGTCCCCGAAGTTTTCTTGAATTTGCAAAGAAGTCCCTGCCTACAAGCAAGTCACATGCTTTCCATGCCACCACTAGGTAATTTACATGTTCTGTACACATACGTATTTTTATTATAATTTAAGACAGAACTATTAAGTATTTACGTTTTAGTCCCTATGTTCCAAACTTCAACCTATCTTTGAATGGAATAAATATTTTTATGATATGCTCCTGCCATGCCTTTTTATATTGTTTAATTTTTTCATGAATTTTTGTTGTTGTTTGATATTTTAAAAAAATAAAAAACATTGTCTTTTTGCTTGCCATAACTTTGAAAATTCATAAAAATCTGAAAAATAGCCTAAAAATTCCAAAAACAATAATGTAGGTGTATTTTAGTGTCTTTTAATTTCTGACCAATTTTCATGCATTAACTATTTATAAAAATTAAAAAAAAAAGTGAAAATCTAAAAATATTGAAAAAATTGTAGAAAATTTTAAAAAAATCCAAAAATTGTAAGTTCAGCTTCTGATTGTAGATATTTCTTGATAGTTTATGTTAAAAATAATCTTCATGAATTTTGAATACTTAAAGGATTTTTAAGTTGCAAAATACTCCTGCATGTGCACTGTTTCTCTTGTTTTGTGCTGTTTGATTTTTATAAAATCATAAAAAAATCAGAAAATTTCGAAAAAAATTACCAAAAATATTTTAAAACATATAAAATATAAAACATTTTCTTTTTAATTTTTGAGCATTTTTTTATTTTTTTTGAAAAATACAAAAAGAACAGTGTGTGTGTGCATTTTTCATCATCTGTGCCTTATTCGATAATTTAAAAAAAATAAATATTCAAAAACCACTAAAAATTAACTCTGAAATTTGACTGCATAATTTTTAAATCGTGCTCCTTGTGTTCGACCCAGGTCGCTATACCAGGTAAAAAGAATAGCGAAAGCCTCTTACATTTACACTTACATTGTTTTTATTGATTTATCTTATCTTAAGTGGTTTTTTTATTTTTCTCATTGACCGAATCGCGCGGTTGAGAACAACGACAACTCTGTGAATTAATTTTCCCTTCTTAAACGCATCGGATTTCGTGTCATCAATACCTTGGACATCGGAGAGGAGTGTTGCAGCCAACACTCAAGTCTCGTGGCTGAAGCACCGCCGCGACGAGCCTCCTTCACCAGCCGCAGCGAGGTTGAGGCAAGGACCACCACCGACCGCCCCCTATGGAGCTCAGGATCATAGTAGGATCCTCAGGTAACTTTTATTTCGATCCTGGTTCCGTTATCCTTCGAATCTTTCATTTGCGCACCTTCGCCGCTCTGCCAGCTCCGACCAGCCGGTCGGAGCCTCATCACACCCATCTAACTGCTTCGATCAACGACCCAGCTCACCCTCCATCCTCATACGCAACCTCATCAACCTAAGTCTCGATTATTGCATCCAGATTAGTATCTGGGTATCCTCTACCATCTTCGCTGGAGACCCAACCCCATTCATCGTCGCTTCTCTTTATCTTAGGCAAAATAACCTTGACCGGAGCCTTGCTCCGAGTCTGAGCTTCCCGCCTACAAGTCTTAGCGTGCGTGGACTGACCCGAATCACCACTTGACCACCTTCGCCGGAGCTCGCCCAGATCCCAGCCTTTGTCCCGGAGATCCGACCGTCAGCGAGCCCATCCGACCGACGCACCCAACGCGGAGGAGTCCCACGACTTGTTTGCCACCGTCCGATCTTTCATCAGAGTCGTCGATCTCCCTCGATGCTCCGGTGAACTTCGCCCAGGTGGAGTTCTTCCAAAACCCCTCTCTACCATTGGATTACGCTCCTCTGATAGATTCCATCCTCGTCGTCCCTTCACTACAGCTGTCAGGCCGTTAGATGTCAGATCTAACGGTACTCGTACCTCCAATGTCCGTACCTTCTAACGACCGTTGGATCTGACAGCTTCCAGCGCCAGAGCCGCACGCCCTCCTCCACTCAGAGCACTCCACATGTCCACTCCACGCACAGCGCACGTGCTGCATGGGTAATTTGCTCATTTCCCCCTACGATTATTTCAGTTTCGCTTCTAGTCTGTAAAATAGAAGTATATAGTGGAATATTTTGCATCCTTGCCCTTATACTTTTCTAGATTCACATTTTAGTCCTTCCTGTGTGGCCTCACGTGCTTCGTCATGTGTACTTGTGGGTTATTTGCATCAATTGTACTGAACTTATTCTCTGTTATGATTTGAAGTTATAGTTTCGTTATTTTCAATTATACCCCTGTGCATATTGATTTGAGTCATGTGCGAATTTTGATGTGAAAATTGCATATAGGACCTTGTAGTTTTTATGCATGTTACTCTTTGGTCCAGAAACATGTTTTCTTTGCAGAATTGTACATGTGTGTTGTATGTTGTATTTTTCATTTACTAAATAGAAAATATTGTCCAAAATTCATGAAATTTTGACACATGGCTCCTGCCATGGTGTATGAATTTTGGTGAATTTTTGGTTTGTTTTGCCTTCATTTAGCATTTTTAAAAATTCAAAAATCCAAAAATTTGTCATTGTCTGTTTTTGAAAATTAGCTAAAATATTAAAAAGTCTTAAAAAAATTCTAAAAAAATATCTCGTTTGTGTGTTTTGGTGTGTTTTTGCTTTTATCCAATTTTTGCTTCATTCTCATTTATAAAACTCAAAAAATTGAAAAATACTAAAAAGCTTAGAAAATTATTAAAAATTCATAAAAAATTTAAAAAAATGTGTTGTCTTCTTCTATAGTTAGTTTTTTACTTGCGGTGTCGCATAAAATTGCTTCTCGAATTTTATAGGCATTCTAAGTATTTTTAATTTGCCTTTAGATTCCAGCTGTACACTATTTGTCTTTTTTAGCCTTGTTTGATTTTTAAAAAATTAATTAAAAACAGAAAAATCTCAAAAAATTTACAAAAACATATGAATATTTTAAAAACACAAAAACATTTTTATTCTGCATTTTTGAGTATTTTTGGGCTATTAAATAATTGGTTGAGTTTTGATTTGTGTTTCCCTTTTAGCCTTTCTTTCATATTAAAATCATAAAAAAAATTGAAAAATTAAAAACTACCATTTTTGATCTTTTTGGGATTCTCAACTACTTCGTAGTGTTAGCATCACGTGCTCCTTGTATTCGACCCTGGTAGATATACCAGATACATAAATAGCAAGACTTCTTGCCACATTAATGATTGTTTGATTTTCTAGTTTGGTGGTCTCTCTTTTTCTTGATTGACTTAGCTTCGTTATTCGGGTCGCAACGATCGTGATTATTACTTAACCCGAGTAGCGAGATGTTTGGGTCACCAGTGGCGATATCACTAGTGATGATTCATATAGCAACATTTATCTGTTGCTATTTTCAAAATTTTAACTAAATGTCATAAAAAATTTTAGTTCAAAATTTAGCGACTATTAGTTAAAATTATGAAAACTAACAATGGTAAGCATCGTTATATGGTTCGTCGCTAATGATAGAGTGATAAATATGATATTCATCGCTAATTTCAAGTATATAAAATCATTTTATAATGACTAATATCGTCACTATATATTTAACGACTGATTTAATGATGGATTTTGAAAAAATATGTCACTATAACCCAAATTTTATGGTGCTTGTTACATAAGACATGACAACAAATAATAAATTATTCTTTATCATGTGTCAGTTTTATTAATATCTACATTAATTTTTTAATGATGTGATTACATTGGTGAAAGTTTCCCATAGAAGCATAAAAAGAATATAAACCAATTAATATAATATTTAAATATTAATATCAAACATATAAGAAGGCATGTATTATATCTAAAAATCATCAAAGCAGTTATATATCTTTGTAAGATTTAACAATATTACCTGATAGAAAATATTTATAACTATATTCATTTTTATACATAACCTTTTTTAATTTTTTTAAGTTTATGATGTATAAGCGAATATATATATATGTTACGGTTATAAATGTAGTATCTTATTTATTATAATTTTCCGCATATTCTCGAGTCTCACTACAACTTGTTATGCACTGGAAATGGTTTATGGCAATGAATGGTTTGAATACTAGTTGCTTTATCTACAAATGTTAAATTTCTAATAAAGCATACTACTTGGTTCAAATCCTTTTACTCTTTTAATTTGTAATAGCTTCATATCCATTTCTAATGATTATTATGATGATGACTTACTATTAGAGAGTAGACGGATCGAACCCGAACGAACCTACAATTTTTAGGTTCAGTTTGTTTATTTAATCGAGCATAAACTTTTCTGTAGGTTCTGCCGTTTATTTTCAAATTGAATCTGAACCAAACCTCTTTTTAATTGAATCAAACCTAAGCGAATATCGAACTTTAGAATTCTCTAATAAGAGGGAATGAAAAGAAAAGAAATGGATGTGTATGTGTGTGTCTGTGTGTGTGTGTGTCTATAATTAGAATAACCATTCATTCAGTTTTTTTCAAGGTTTTAAAAATCGGACCGAACATTGAACCGGTTTGTCTTCAGTTTGGTGCTATCGGGTCGGACCGTTGGTCCCAACCTGTCGGACCGGTGATGATGTCAACATGACGTCATCATTCCTATCGACTCGGAAAAAATCGGATCGGGATTAATTTAATGGTCAGACCGGTCGAACTGGTTTTTTGAACCGATAAAACCGGATACATATATATATAAGTATGTATTTATATCAATGAAATAATTGTTTCGAGTAAAACTCTATAAAAATTAGTCACATTTTCCAGAATTATATATGAATATACTATTGTAATCATTTATTTATAGTTGCTTATAGAAAATTACTCTAAAAAAGAATTGACAGAACGTATATTCCAAAAAAGACAGGGACATAACTTATATCGTAGAAGCTAAGAAGGGCACAAGTGATAAAAAAAATCCCATTATTTCATTATTTAACCTTTGTTTTTTGAAAATTTACCAAACCATCAAAATTGGGACAATCTGAGTCAACCCAATCCGACCATCCGGGTCGACCTGGTCTGACCACCGGTCCGACCCGATTTTTTATTTTTTTAATTTCTTTTGAAATTAATTACACAAAACCGGTCGAACCGATCAGGTTAGAGATGATTCCCGATCCAACTGGTCCGACCGACCGGTCCGGTTAAACCCTTATTTTTTTGTTATCTAATCCTTCCTCATCTTTTGAAAAAAAATAGATTGATAAGGAATTGTCTCTTTCAAAAAAGTATAATTATAATATATTTTTATATGCATTGGGTTATACTTGTTCTTTTGATTTGAGGATAAAGATGGGAAAAGTAGTAGACAATAGATGATGGATGTTGTAATCACGATGTGACTATTTATTTTGTGGTAGTTTATACCGAGACAAAACATACTTATCTCGTAAATATTCACTTATCTCCGGACAAAGTTCACTTATCATGGGACAAAATCCACTGATCTCAAAGTAAGGTCCACTTATGTTGATAGAAATTTATAAATATGTATGTGTGTGTGTGTTTAACGAATTGAACCTGAACGAACCTTTTTAAGTTCGTTCGTTTATTTAATCTAGCGTAAACTTGTGTTAAGGTTGGATTCATTTAGTTGATAATAGCATGTTACTAGAGATAAGCTGACAGATGCTCCACTTTGTGTCCCGAAGACATCCATTGAATCCGCATGTTGTTGCCGTCGGCACAAAATACCAAAAAAACCCATGTGTCGATACTAACATGTTGCAGCAACACTATTTCAAAGGATGACGAGCAATGATGGTTTCAAAGCTTTTGAATATTGTGAAAAGTGGGAAATTATTGAGAGAATATCTGTTCCCACTGTATTATTACATGACAGATACGTAATTCCAGTGTTCAAATGCCGAAGGTTTGCATTTAAAAAAACATACTGCAATGCATTAAAGAAAAATGGAATACACGCAGGAAGACACTACTAATTTGCTGCCGCTGATGGGAATTTGAGACCTTCGTATCTCAGAACTAGATATCAGTTTGAAGAAATCTACTTCGGCAAACCTCAGTATACAGACAGCATCAAATGCACCGGGGCGCCCCGATGAGTACGGAGGTGGATGACGGACACGAACTGCCGGAGCTGCTGGAGCTTGGAAAGCAGGAGTGTGAGGAGCCTGCACGGTGGAAGGATGAGGTTGAAGGTGACCACCCAGATTCCCACTTCCAGCATCATCATCTTTCTCCTCCTAAGTTTTGGTTATGGATCCGCCACCCTCTCTGCGTTTTATAATGCACCGGACATCGACCCATACTATTTTCTAAAGGGCATCGTCTAGAAACATACATATATTTGTATTGATTTCTTATTCCCTGCAGTCAGAAGTGACGTTTCTTAGTTACTTTTATGTCCTGCTGTCGCCTTCGCTGTCATGACCATTATAGTGTGTTTGCCAATTACTTGGGAAAGTACGACAAGGAAGACGTGGTCACCGATTATTTATTTGCACACTGCATTTTTAAAAATTGAATCTAACCGGACAAAAAAATCCAACCAGTGAAAATCTGATTGGACCGTTTGAAGCGGTCGAACCAATTGAATTAATCAGTTCAATCGTCTGGTTTAGTAAAATTTACTCATAGTATGGTATTTATCCATCTCTTCTCTTTCCATGTGTCTCGATCCAATGCTGCTTCTCTTTTCCCTTCTTGTGAACATGACTCTCTCTTTTCACACCGTGTTTAAGGTTGTCCCCTTCTAAGAGTAATAAACAATGCCTCCTTTAAATAATTATAAAAAGAAATTAAAAATTATTTTGTACTCCTAAAATTATCTTGTAAATAAATAAAATATAAAATGGGTTACTTGTAAAAATAAAATAATAAAAATACTTGTACATAATACATATGTATATTATACATGTATATAAAACTATATTATATATTTATTTATTTATTTATTTATTTATTTTTCATAAAAATAATTAAAATTATAGAAAAATAATATGAAAAATTATAGATATTTTCATCTTATACATTTATTATTTAAATTAATTTATTATTTTTAATTTAATTATCTTTATTTTTTCTCTATTTGTTGCTTCTCTCTTCCCTTCTTGTGAACATTGACTCTCTCTTTTCACACCGTGTTTAAGGTTGTCTCCTTCTAAAAGTAATAAATAAAGTCTCTTTTAAATAATTTATAAAAATAAAATAAAAATTATTTTATCCTCCTAAAATTATCTTGTAAATAAATAAAATATAAAATGGGTTACTTGAAAAAATAAAATAATAAAAATACTTGTACATAATACATAAGTATATTATACCTGTATATAAAACTATATATTATATATATACATTAATTTATTTTTCATAAAAATAATTAAAAAATCATAGAAAAATAATATGAAAAATAATAAATATTTTTCATCTTATACATTTATTAATTTAAATTAATTTATTATTTTTAATTTAATTATCTTTATTTTCTTCTCTATTTTGTCCTTTAGCCTATCTTGCCCTTTTCCCCCGCCGCTTGTGATTGGTCCATGTCAGCTCTGTTGACTCCAGTCAACTGGTCCCCTCATCCTTTTCGCTTGAATCGGGTTCGCCCCCATTTTCACCCCATTTTCCTGACTCGATCATGGCACCATTCCCTCCGATTTCAATCCCCGATTAAGAGGCGTGGATCCCTAATCCACGCTCGAGCTTCTCCCTACCGATCTGTGCCTCGGTTCGCGATCTACCCCCTACCCTACCTTTTCGGACCCGGAACCCTATATAACCTTTGCACCCCCTCCACTTTTCCACCACCTTCGGCTGCTCCACCACCTCCGTTACACATGACTACTCCTTTTCAGAGTGATAACACGAGAGGGAGAGGGAGAGGTTAGCGTTCAGAGCACTGCAACGCCCAGGTCCGATGAGATTTGTCCCTGTTCTGTCGTGAGAGGAGCCGCAACCTCTAGACACGCCGGCCATTGAGGCTATCACCGTCGTAGACTCGTCCACCACCCCCAGGCGACCTCCTTCGCTCGTAGGTATTTCATTTTCCCTTCCATTTCCAGTTTGATTCCATCATTTACTCGCATAACATCTTCACTCCATCGACCATATCTATACCCTATCGTCGCCTCGCTCCGATATTTACTCGCACTCACACGACCCTCCTCCACTTCTACGCGCGCTACGCAACTCCCCCCCCACCTTGACTCCAACCACCGGGTTGGAGTCGAGCAATAGGTCAAAGTCCTCCACCTCACCGGAGTTGTGCTAGAGAAGTTGTTGGAACTTCCAAACGTTAGATTGGGCCATCCTTTCAAGTCTGATTTAGCAGCCTTGACGGGTGTGGGTTTTAAGAAGTATTATCTTTACAGACTTATCTTATTGGTCACATCTTACTATCGTCCACACCTTGGATGTGATGCATATTAAAAAGAATATGATGGAAAAAATCTTCGATATTTTCAATCTCACAGATTCTCCAAAAGATACATTACACAGTAGAAATAACTTGAAACAATTGGTAAGACAAGAACACTTAAAATCTCGTGGCAACAGAAAATAGAGGATTTTTCTTGCTAGAAGCTTCCTATATGTTGTCTCTGGATAAACGAAGGAAAATTTGTCATATTTGAAAACAGTTAGAGTTTTTGATAATTTTTCATCTAATGTGTCTCACTCAATAAATAGATAAGCAAAATCAGTTGGTCGAAAAGGCGTGGCTGTCATGTTTTAATGCAAGTATTCTTTTTGTTGGCTATACATGATTGATACCAAGAGTGATTTCAGAGTTGTTACCAAATACCGGTTTGTTTGTCAAAGATGTTTATTCTACAACACTCAATTTGTAGTTACTTGAGATTTGGGTGAGAAGATGGTTACTGCAATATGTTTATTGAAGCAAGTTTTTCCTCTCAATTTCTTCGATATTATGGTTCATTTGATTATACATCTTTACAATGAAGCGAAGATTGGAGGGTGTGTTCAATACAGGTAGATGTATCTAGTCGAAAGATTTCTGAAGAAGTTGAAAGATTATGTCTTGAATCATGCAAAACCAAAGACTGTAGAGGAATATCTTGTTGAAAAGGGTATCTCGTTCTACTTGTTACATTTAGATTCAAAAGCCGATAACTTCAAAAAGTTGGAGAGAAATGTCATCGGCTACTATGAGTATGATGACTCTCATCTATCTACGAGCTTGAACACCTTCATATTTTAAAACAATTACATATATTGACAGTTTGTATGAGGAATTTTCAACAAGTTTTGGTGGCAAAGATTATGTAAACTCTATCTCGTGGTTTAAGAATAAAATCTCCATACTGAAGTGTAATGGGATCCATGATGGATATCTGATTTTGATACCTTAACGTTGCAACCATTGCCTTACGCTCAATTTCACCGTGGATAAAAAATCAGTGGGTAGAGATTTAAAGCAAAGACAAATGAAGACGATCATTTGACCAGTGTGTATGTGAAGAGTTCTATGAGATTAGGATGTGATGAATATCATGACATCATAAAGGAGATTGTTGAAATGGCATTCGATCATAATCATCGCATTATGTTGTTAAAATGTGATTGGTTGAATGTATTTATCGAGGTCGATTTTAAGTTGGATCCTCAGCATGGTTATATATGACTTAATAAAAGACCTATGATACTATAGAGTAAGGAGCCATTTGTTCTCTCTTGTCAGGTTTATCATGTTTTTTATGTTCTTGCTAATAAATACCATGAATGGGCTATCCCGATTGAAACTATTCCTCGGGGTCATTATGATATTGAAATGAGGAAAATAGTAATACCATTGAAGAGTTTTCTTATCAGAATATTAACAGCTAACAATGAGTTTTTAATGTTTGTTTTGACCATTTGTTTTCAAAATGTTATAATTGTATCATATTTTAGATATAATTCGAACACATTTTATTGCTCATCGACATCCTTCAGAGCAGGAGAGGATGGACTCGTGTGACAATGAGGCTTGAGGCAGAGTATCTAGTCAAAGGTGTTGCTAATGATGTTGATCTTGCAGGGGTTGTCAATTATGTGGATTTGGGTGCTAATCATGATAGAGCAGAGTCGAGTGGTATGAGTGTATTTTATGTGTATTGTATGAATGTATTTTTTTATTTATTCCATTATCTTTTAAGTAGTGATATTTTATTTAGGGATGGTGTGTCTTGCTCAAGGACTGATTGTTTGTGCATCTTTGGGAACATTGCCTCCTGAGGAGAGGATAAAGAGACAAGTCACTATTGAGAAAAAAGTGTATAATTTTCCTCAATTCGTCAATCGCTTGGGGGTGCTCGTCCAAACATATGTCCTCATGTATATTAGAGACTAATAGAGTGTGCATCATGAGAGAAAAAGATCATATTTTATGTGAACTTACGATGAGTATGATTATTTAATTTATTTATATATTTTATTTATTTTCACTTTTCAATATTTTATATTATGAAGCAATATTTTGAATGGGATGATAATTATCGACGGGTGAAGATACATAGAGATTGGGGAGATAGTTATGGACGGATGAGGTTGTTTTAATAATTTTCCCTAAGAGTTTGTAATAATTTTTTAATCCATTTTACTTTTAGATATTGCTTCTTCCCAATCTCTCAAGGAAGAGAATCAAATTAATACAAATCCATTCTTCTAGAGGATTGGATAGAAGATTGTAATTATTGGTCATCTGAACTGTTTAAGGTAACCTGTAAAATAATTTTTAAAGTCTTTATCTTTAATAAATTAGTACTATATTTTAAATATTTTTTATAGTCGAGATCGTCTAGAAATAAGACGAATCGAGACATACAACCCATTGCGACGCATGGACAAGGAAGGAGAAGTGTTGATCAGATGAAGCTTAATTGGGTAATCTTTAAATATCATAATTGTACTTTATATTTACTATTAAAATTTATAACTATTTTTTATAGGGTTGGGAATATGGGAATGAAATTATCGATCGAGTGATGACTTTTTAGCTCTTGAAGAAAAGGAGTGGGGTTGACGGTTCTCGTGTGCAGTACCACAAGAGCTATGAAAAAGCACATGTAAGTGAGTATTTGTTCAATGTTTATCTTTTATCGAATGTTTTTTCATTAGTTTATTTAACTTAAAAAAGGAGGAAATGACTCAGTGATTGAATACAAGACAACTGATAGATGGTAGTGAGGCAAGGATCCTCCCGATAACTTCAGTAGAAGCATTCTTATTTGTTTTCCTCAAAGAACATCATCTTCTTGTTCGTTGTGGAGGTATTACAGTGAACATCACCAATTAGTATAGGAAGAAGAAGGATCATGGATTAGTTCAGGAAAATCAGCACCTGTGTGTTGAATTAGATCATGCGAAAAATGTCATTTTGAATTTTAAAGAAATAATTTATAGAAACATCAAAGAGAGTCAAAAGACTTGAGAAATACTCACTGAAAATCAGATGATCCAGGAGTCTCCTACATCGATATTTTCCCCTTTCATCCTCTGAATGATCTACCACTTCCAGGTGCCGAAGGTCTAATATTTAAAATTTTATTTATTGAAATTTATTAATTCATTTAATATCATGTTTTAATGTAATTTTTCGTATTCATTTATAAAATTCGATTTAACTATTTTGTGTTATTTTAAAAAATAAAAATCAAATTCAGATTCCAGATCTGTATTTGATTTTTTTATATTTTGTTAATAATTATCGTTGGTTGCTCAACCGTCGAGAATAGTTATACCCACGCCGGCGTTATGTGGTCAATACTGACTGTGCATAATTGGGACAACTTTGCAAAATGTTGATGGTTATTGGACCATCACCATTAATCTTGCAATTGACCCATAAACCAGTAATACCGACGGTTGGTGGGAAACATAAAACATCATCGTTGCTTTAGAAATGGCATTTCTAAAGTGTAGGGAACGTTGGTTATGCCGACTGTCAGCGAACCGCCAACCTTACTTGGAAATAGTCATCCTTATTATCGTCAGCACTTAAATCATCGGTGGTCTATCCACCTCATCATCGATGATTTACACAATTTTGTCAACAATTTTCAATTATCGATAGTCACATGTGTTGTTATAATGGGTGGCTGATGAATCCCTATTCATCATTCTTTATTCTTTTATTTTAGCGAAATATCTTGGCAAAACATCATGTATATAGTTGTAAATACAATAAATAATCAATAAGCATGTATTTGTTAATATTTAATAATTAGCATGTTTTGTACAAAAATAAAAGAATAAAGAATAAAAGAAAAAGAAGGAAATACTAGAATAAATATTGAGTGACCTGAACCCAAGAGAGGGTCCATCATGGGCTTGATCGCCAAAGAAAATAAGTAAAGAGAGATAGGGTCGCTCTACCTTGTATAAATTTACTACCTATGTGTATATAATTTATTTTTTATAAAAATAAAATAAAAAGGTGTTTTTATCCCCATGTATATACTTCTAAAAATTAAACAAAAATTATAAAAATTAAATAAAAACGAAATAATATTCTCTCTCACCTTGTATATAATACATGTATATATGTACTATTACCTACTTATTTTATACTTGTACATAACCAATAAAAATAAAATAAAAATTATTTTATACTCCAAATGTTATGTGGTAAGTAAGTAAAATATAAAATTGGGGTATTTATGCAAAAATAAAAAATAAAAATAATTGTACAAAAAACATATGTATATAATGTATATACCATAATTTATCTTTCAAAAAATAAAAAAAATTCACAGAAAAATAGTTTAAAAATAATAAACATTTTTTATTTTATACATTTTTAATTTAAAATCATTTATTATTTTTTATGTAATTTATAAATATTTTTGTAAATTTGATTTTTTATTGGTCCACGACGGAATGTTGACTCGGGTCAACCCCCTCTTCCAGGGCTTGACCCGACCCGACTATTCCGTCGTACCCATTTCTCCCATTTGCTCCGATCGGATCATGCGTCCCCTTGCTCCAAATTTTTTCCCTCACCTTCCCCATGGATCTGTGACCTTTGCAGATCCCTAGGGAGGCACGGATCATCCTCGATTTACACGCTCCAACCCGATTTCTCCAGCTACCTTGGACTGTTATAAATATCTTCATCCGCCCCCTAGGTCAGCAGCTCGCGTCGCACCCTTCTCTGCTACCCTAGAATCCTTCGCCTTGATGACAGCAATCGGAGGATACCCTCGGTCATCGGAGAGGAGCGCTGCAGCCGATGCTCAAGTCTCGTGGCTGGAGCACCACCGCGACGAGCCTCCTTCGCCAGCCGCAGCGAGGTTGAGGCAACGACCACCACCGATCGCACCCCCTGGAGCTCAGGATCATACTAGGACCCACAGGTAACTTTTATTTCGATCCTGGTTCTGTTATCCTTCGAATCTTTCATCTGCGCACCTTCGTCGCTCCGCCAGCTCCGACCAGTCGATCGGAGCCTCATCACACCCATCTACCTGCTTCGATCAACGACCCAGCTCACCCTCCATCCTCCTACGCAACCTGATCAACCTAAGCCTCGATTATCGTGTCGAGATTAGGATCTGGGTATCCTCTACCATCTTCATCAGAGACCCAACCCCATTCACCGCTGCTTCTCTTTATCTTAGGCCAAATAACCCTGACCGGAGCCTTGCTTCTGAGCTTCCCCCTGCAGGTCTTAGCGCACGTGGACTGACCCGAATCACCACTTGACCACCTTCACAGGGGCTCGCCCAGGTCCCAGCCTTTGTCCCGGATATCCGACCGTTAGCGAGCCCATCCGACCGACGCACCCGACGCGGAGGAGCCCCATGACTTGTTTGCCACCGTACGATCTTTCATCGGAGTCGTCGATCTCCCTCAGTGCTTCGGTGAACTTCGCCCAGGTGGAGTTCTTCCAGAACCCCTCTCTATTGTTGGATTACACCCCTATGCCAGGTTCCATCCTCGTTGTCCTTCACTACAGCTGTCAGGCCGTTAGATGTCAGATCTAACGGCCCCCGTACCTCCCACGTCCGCACCTTCTAACGACTGTTGGATCTGACAGTTGCCAGCGCTAGAGCCGCATGCCCTCCTCCACTCAGAGCACGCCACCTATCCACTCCACGCGCAGCGCACGTGCTGCATGGGTAATTTGCTCATTTCCCCCTACTATTATTCCAATTTCGCTTTTAGTTTGTAAAATAAAAGTATACAGTGAACATTTTGCATCCTTGCCATTATACTTTTCTAGATTCGCATTTTAGTCCTTCCTGTTTGGCCTCACGTGCTTCGTCACGTGTACTTGTGGGTTATTTGCATCAATTGTCCTAAACTTATTCTCCGTTATGATTTGAAGTTATAGTTTCATTATTTGCAATTATACCCCTGTGCATATTGATTTGAGACATGTGCGAATTTTGATGTGAAAACTGTATATAGGACCTTGTATTTTTTATGCGTGTTACTCTTTGGTCCAGAAACATTTTTCTTTGCAGAATGGTCCATGTGCGCTCTGTATTGTATTTTTAATTCAATAAATAGCAAATATTGTCTAAAATTCATGAAAGTTTGATACATGGCGACTACCATGGTGTAGGAACTTTGATGAATTTTTTGTTGTGTTTCGCCTTCATCTAGCATTTTTAAAAATTGAAAAACCCAAAAATTTATCATTATCTGTTTTTGAAAATCAACTAAAGATATTAAAATTCTTGAAAAATTCTAAAAAAATTCTTGTTTGTGTGTTTTGGTGTGTTTTTACTTCTATCCAATTTTGCTTCATTCTCATTTATAAAACTCAAAAAAAATGAAAAATACTAAAAAACTAAGAAAAATTACTAAAAATTCATAAAAATTCAAAAAAAAATGTGGTTTCTTCTTCTCTAGTTAGGCTTTTACTTGTAGTGTCACATAAAATTGCTGCTCACATTTTATAGGCATTTTAAGTATTTTTAATTTGCCTTTAGATTCTAGATGTACATTATTTACCATTTTTGGCCTTGTCTGATTATTAGAAAATTAAATAAAAATCAAAAAAATCTCAGAAAATTTACAAAAACATCTAAATATTTTAAAAACACAAAAACATTTTTATTCTGCATTTTTGAGTATTTTGGGCTATCAAATAATTGGTTGAATGTTGATTTGTGATTCCCTTTTAGCTTTCTCTCATATTAAAATCCGAAAAAAAATTTGAAAACCCACCATTTTTGATCTGTTTGGGATTCTCGACTACTTCGTAGCATTAGCATCACGTGCTCCTTCTGTTTGACCCTGGTAGCTATACCAGGTAAAAATAAATAGCAAGACCGCTTGCCACATTGATTGTTTGATTTTCTAGTTTGGCGGTTGATGAAGCCACATTTCATCATTTTTATTCTATCATTTTGGCATCAAAAACCCTGGCAAATGCATGGAAATACCTTAAATTCCAGCATCTTAGCATTCATGCATGTGTATGTAAATAGTGTGTAAAATACTGTATTTAAAGCCAAAATTATAGAATAAATAAAAGAAAAGAAAAAGAATAAAATATTATAAATATTTTATGACCTGAAACCCCGAGACCTAGACATCTCGATGAATAGGTCGACAAGGAATAAAGTAGGGGGAGATAATGGTAAAAAGTACAATAAAAATACCTTTTATTTTTAATTCGTTCTTTATTCATTTTGGGACCTATATTTGATTCCACTTTTCATACCTCAAATAAAGAAACTTTGTACATGAAAGTTGTAGATAATTAAATAAAGAAAAATGCAAAATTGATTTCATACAAAAATAATATACAGATAAAAAGATATGATCCGAATAAGATTCCAGAACTCCAACTTCCCAGACCCGTATCTTGCAAATAAAAACTCGAAATGTGCCAAACTCACCTTTAATTGTATATAGGGTACAATAAACTATTTAATGAAGGTGGATTCAAATTTTTCGGAGTTACGGTTTGAAAGTTGAGTTTTGGATCCCACTTGTATACTTGTATAGATTAAAATATTCATTTTATTATTTATTCATTAATTTTATAATTTCATATTTTTATAATGTTGTAAATATTACTTATAATATATTTGTACATTAAAATCAGAATAAAAACCTAAATAAAATACAAAATAAAATACCTGTAGATACTACACCAAGGTATAATACATGTATATATATACCTATGTTATTAACACTTCTATTTTCTGAAGTGTACAAAACACTTCAGAAAAATAAAATAAAATATTTTTAGGTATATAAAAATATTTTATAAATTTATAAAATAATAAACAAAATAACTAAATAAAAATAAAAATAAAAAATTAAAATATATAGATGTATATACCTATAAAGGGTATAAAAGGTAACTTACATTTTTACACCTCATAAAAATAATTAAAAATCATAATAAAATACGTTATAAAATTATAAACATTTTTTTTATAACCTAAAAATAATAAAGTCATTTACTATTTTTAAATAAATTTTTAAATCTTTTTCTAGGGGTTTTTCCTGGATGGTCCACGTGGACCAACAAGGGGGCTTCGATCGTTGACCGAGGTCAACAGTCTGACCCTCCTCCTGTGCCTTTGTCAGACCTTGGTTTTCACCCATTTTTGTCAAATTTTCCAGGCCGCATCTTGCATTATTTCATGTCGCACTCTTCACGACTTTGCTCCTTGTAGATTGGGCATACCCGCCCAATGATTTTCTCGGGCTTTGGATCATTGTGGCGCTCGATACGCCTTGACCTTTGAGCCCACTCGTCAACCCCTTAAAAATACCCCCCAGTCTTCCATTTGATTTTTGAACCCCATTTTGTCCCGACTTTCTCCCTCTTTCGTGTGCTCTTGCGACCTGGAGGTGACAGCTCCAGATTCAGCTGACCAAGGAGGAGTTTTCGTCGCGGATTGGGCGAGTTCCAGCCACCTCCGGCCACCCCGCCGTCGAGTATTTTCAATCTCAGGTTCAGACCTTTGAGGTGCTTATTTCTCTCTTTTTCTTTGCCCATTTCATTCACAATAGTCGTAGGATCAAGTAGCCATCTCCATCATCGATTTCCAACGCTCGATTCGCACAATCGACTCCCCAAGCTCCGGCGCGCTTCCATATCGTCGTTAATCCCTCGTTTGTGCCCACTGGAGGTCGAGGCATTTTCCCCTTGCCTCCCTTATCCATTTTTGCAAGTCGCAGGAGCTAAAAGGGCCCCTTGGAGGTCGATTTTGAAGAACTCGAGGTGCCTGGACCCCATCATTTTCTTGGGTTTCGCCACGGAGCACCAGCGCTCTTCGAGCCTTTTTGGCTCCGTTGGTGGACCAAGGACCCTTCCAGGAGTCGAAGGAGACCTTCTGCGATGAAGGAAGTGGCTGGAGCAGCGCCCTAGCGTCGATCAAAGTTCGTCGGAGGTCGTGTTCTTCCCAGTTCTTGCAGGGGTTTCACGGTCGTTCGATCGAGCTCTATCTCCAGATCTCTCCAGCGTCGTCGGATCAGATCTCCCCCAGCCGTCCAATCGTCATCGCCTCGTCTAATCTCAACCGTCGACGGCCGAAGCGTCATCGCGTGCGGAGGAGTCGTGTCTAAGTGAAAGCATCCAGGTCGTCCGCTTCCGCGCTAGTGTGAGTATTTTGCATCTGAGCCCCGCGCCATGTTTGTATTTTTGCTTAGTCCTTAAACTTTTATTTGCAGTTTAAATATTCTGTAATATTTGCATCCAGACCCTTGAACTTTTCATTATTACGATCAGGTCCTCGGCCACGTCACCTCACGTGACCAGTTCACGTGAGGCGCAGGGTATTTTGCAAGGACCCCCTCGCGAGTTTGCTTATTTCATTTCAGTCCAGAATTTGTGACATTGAGTATAATATTTTTGGGAAAATTGCATAGCAGCCCCTGGGAGTTTTGTATTTTGCACTTAGGTCCTTCCCAGGCGCGTGCTAGTCACGCGCAAGGGAGGGTATTTTGCATGTATGCCCTTGTGGCTTTGAATATTTGTATTTAGTCCTGGAACTTGTTTAATCTATTGTAAACTTTTGTGAAAATTGTACTTTGGCCCCTGGATGTTTGCTTATTTGCACTTATGCCCTTGCCAGTAATGTAATTTCTTTATGTTATATCTATTTATTTCATGCATCTATAAGTCCCTAAAAATCATCAAAAAATACCTTAGGCTCCTGTTTGCTTGCTCATTCACGCCATATTTTTGTATTACATTTTTATTGCATTTTCATATTTATTAAAAATCAAAAACATGCATTTTCAGCACTGTATGCATTAGAAAATCCATAAAAATTATAAAAACGTTTTGAAAAATTCCAAAAAATTGTATTCTGTGTGTTTTATCATCTTTTAGTGTCAGTTCAAAAATCATTAAAAATTTCAAAACAAAAAAACCCTAAAAATTAGAAAACCCCTAAAAATTCATAAAAATTTAAAAAATTCTAGAAAATCCTAAAAATAGAAACTCAGTTTCTGTAGTTTCCTTATCTTATTCCTTGTGATTTAAAAATTAATTTGAGGAATTTTGGGCACTGTTTGCTATTTCTTATCCTCTTTTTAAATTTCGGCCAATAGTCTAGCTCACTGTTATCTTGTATTTTGACTTTTAAAAATACCAAAAACATTCAGAAAAATTTCCAAAAATCACAAAAACATCTTAAAAATATAAAAAAAACCAAAAACATTCTATCTCCTTATTTTTTGAGCATTTTACCTTGTTTTTATAAATCCTTAATCTTCTCTTGTCTCATATTGTGTATATTTATTCTATTTCTAAAAATAGAAAAAAATATAAAATCTGAAAATCAAAATACAAAAACATAAAATCAAAAATTAAATAAAAAAATATAAAATTAAAAACTCACAAAAAATTACATACTTGTAGACTCACAAAAAATTACATACTTGTAGACACTTAATCACATTCACATCTTTGCACTTGCTTGATCTATCTTGTGTGCTCCCTGTGTTCGACACTCTACACATACTTGCACTATACACATTTCTTGTAGAGTTAAAATAAATTTGACTCCACATTTGTTTCTCATTGCTTGATTTATATTGTGGCTTCATTGTTGACTAAATCCGGATTTCTGAGTGGTCAACACATCGACTGTGTTCCCGCCTTGTGTGGAATACACGACCGCTCGACTTTTGGGTTTATCAAATGGCACCGTTGCCGGGGAGCAACAGTGTTTAGATCTTTGTCTGATTGTGATTGTGATTATTTACCTACATTATTGCTTATTTTATCTCTCCATTTTTGATATACATTGTTGAACTATCTGACCACCTTTCTTTCTTGTCTTCTTGCGAGGGACCGCTGATCGAGGAGGATCGCCTAGGGGATCCTGAGCAACCTTGGGAGGCGGAGTCGGCTATTCTACCCTAGCCGATAGGAGAGAGCGGGAAGAGTTGAAAGAGAAATAGTTAGTTAGTTATTTTTGTGAGAGAGAGAGACTATTAATTTGTAATAATACAGGTACCTTGGACACTTCGGACACTCGGGCCTAATTTCCAAGTGATTGTTCACTTGGGGGCTCACCGCGGTTTTCATCGTATTTTCACTGTTGTCATTTTCCGGTTTTGTTTTATTTCTCCTTTCTTTTGTCGAATGAGCCCTTAGCTTTTAGGCTTGCTTGGTCGAGGTAAATTAGGTCCAAACACCCTAATAACCATTGCATGTACCTATAGTGCATTTTGGACTTAGTTTAAATTAAACAGTCGCCTCATCATCTTCAAGCCTACGTGCCGCGAGCCCACCCTGTCAAGCATTGCTCCTGAAATCGATGTGTCGAGAAGAGGAGGGGTGAGCCTAGACTGGACTCCTGGATTGAAGATCGGTAACCGACTTGTGGTGCTTCACGCTAGCAATTGCCTACTTAGTACGATTTTCGTGTGCATAACGGCATGTAGTATAGGTTTAAAAATTCCTGTTTTGCATCCCGCATGGAGAGAGCTGGAAGTCACTGTAAGTCTTCTATCCTAGCATCCATCATTTAGGCACTAAGGTGAGATTTCCATCTCAGTACCAACTTGCATTGGCTTTTCCGACTCTTCTCCCTCTGTTTATGGAACAAATAGGAATCAAGAAAAATACAAAAACGTTAGGCGCTTGTATTGAATTGACTCAAAACAAGTGATAACACCAAAAAATTTAAAAACCCACAAAAAATTGCATACTTGTAGACACTTAATCACATTCACATCTTTGCACTTGCTTGATCTATCCTGTGAGCTCCTATGTTCGACACTCTACACATACTTGCACTATACACATTTCTTGTAGAGTTAAAATAAATTTGACTCCACATTTGTTTCTCATTGCTTGATTTATATTGTGGGTTCATTGTTGACTAAATCCAAATTTCTGAGTAGTCAACACATCGACTGTGTTTCCGCCTTGTGTGGAATACATGACCGCTCGACTTTTGGGTTTATCAGCGGTCTCTCTTTTTCTTGATTGACTTAGCTTCATTATCGGGTCGCAACAACCTTGATTATTACTTAACCATAGTAGCGATATTTTTAGGTCATCAGAATGGCACCGTTGCTGGGGAGCACGGCTTAGTAGTCAGTTTCTTTGCTTGATTTTCTGATATATTTTGATAACTATGATCTGACCCATCTTTTATTTCTGTTTTTCTTACGAGGTCCTGACGAGCGAGGGTGGCTTTCCTAGGAAAGACGATGCACCCGAGCGACGCGGAGGTGACTCGTTTCTCCATCGAGCCACAGGAGAGCGTAGGTGAGCGGAAGCGAAGGAGCGAGGATATATGAGTAGTTTAGGATTATTTCTACTTTCAATATTTTTGTTGTAATAATACAGGGATCTGGACGATGAACTTTGGACACTTGGCTGATCGGGGTCTGTTTCGTAGAGCACCGGTGTGCTCGGGGGACCTTACCGTAGTTTTTCACCAGTTTTGTTTTCCACCGCCTTTACTGTCTATCTGATTTTCGAAGGTTTTGGCCCTTAGACTTAGGATTTTCTTTGATTGTGATGCAATTAATTAAGGCCCACCCCTAATTATTTGCCTACACCTATAGATCGATTAATTGGACCTTATGAATTAAATCACAAGAAAAAGTTAGTTTAATTAGGCTCGAGACCACGTGCCGTGAGGAACCACATATAACGCTGGCAGGGCCTTTTGTGGCGGGCACCGAGTGGTTCCCAATATCGGACTCCAAACTTAGTCTGATTAGCTAGCTATCGTTCTTCGCGTGTAGAAAGTGCTTCGTCTAAGACCGATTTCTTCTTGCATCATATAGGTAGTTTAATTCTGTCTTTACATTTATGCGTGGATCACCCTGCATGTAGAGAGCTTGAGTCAGATACGCATTTCTTACTCCACATGCATCATCGTGTTTGATCGCGCATCGGCTTTTTCAACTTCTCCCTCTGTTTTGACTTAAAATAATCAGGAGAATCGAAAAATTCGTTAGGCGTTGTTTGCTTGAAAAATACCTAAAAAGAAAAACTATAAAATTGGGACTGCTAAACATACTTGACCTTAAAAGATACCTCATCGAAAAATTTATCTTGGGAGAGTAATCCCCTCATTGTATGGTTTGGATGAGCGAGAGAGTGACGGCACACTAGGATGGAGCCATACCCGAACTCTTGGCAGACTACCGGCCTTTTATACAGGATAGTATGTTAGGAGCATTGGGTTCCTACCAGCTCGCTTAATCACTCTGAAAGACTATTTTATCACCAAATAAATTTGACAAGATAAAAGATCGAACCTTTAGAGACATCATCTCTGTGTGAGTAGGTGAATTGGGGGTTTGCTTTCCGATCTTGTGTGCCAAATCTCATCCGCCTTCACTCGCTACATTAAGATGATGGGCCGGAGATCCCTTAGGAAGCCTCTGGCTGCACCGCTTTCGAGCAGTCCAGCCCGCTCATCTAGGTTGGTTCGTGAGAGCCGAGACCCGCTTACTGAACCCGAGTTTGACTCTGCCATGTTCCCCCCTCGACCACCCTTCTACCAGTCATGAGGTGCACGAGCAGAGACAGTAGTAGACAGTTGATGATTTATCGACACCTAAGTTTGGGTCTTTTGCCTTTGTAGAGACCATGGCCAGCAGTGAGGAGCGCACCGATGGACCCAACAGGACTCAGGCTTACGTACTTGACCAGGGTGCCATCAACAACACCCTGTTATCCTCTCTGGAGACCGTGCAACGTCAGATCAGAGACCAGGGAGCTTTCATGGTGGACATGCGCTGAGAGATGGAGCAGATGAGAGCTGACAGAGATCAGCGCAGAGCCGATGGAGGAGGAGGACCAGAGATTTTCGAGGGAGGAAAGCCTGAGGAGCCCGTACAGCCAACAACACATGCACGAACAATGAGAGAATTGCACAACCCTGGTGCAACTCTGATCCACAGATGAATACAACTGCCAGCTATTTTGGGAGATTTCAAGCTCCCACCTCAGACGATCCAACTTCTATCTCGATTCCACGGACTCGCCACAGAGGAGCCTCACCTCCATCTCCAGGAGTTTGAGATGATCTGCAGTACTGTCCACGATCGTCTCGTGGATGAGGACACCATCAGGATGATGGCTTTTCTGTTCTCCCTCGTAGACAGAGCAGCCAACTGGCTGAAGCACCTAGGGAGATTCGTCACCTCATGGGAAAAGCTCCGGAACAAGTACTTGAACAAGTACTATCCATTCGGCCGGCGAATGCAACCAGATCCCTGATCAGCAAATTTTTCATGCTCCCCAAAGAGCGATTTCATGAGGCATGTGACTGATTCAGGGAGCTCACAAACAGGTGCCCTCACCATGATATATCCATGCCCGACCTTGTCCAGAGTTTCTTCTACGGGCTAACACCAGAGTTGCAGGGGCTAGTGAATGCATCCTGTGGAGGGTCCTATTTTGCCAAGGATGAGGATCAGGTCTGGGCCATCTACAAGGAGATGGCAGAGAACTATATGGTAATGTCCCATACCCGACTATATACACAGGGGAAGCCCCAACCATAGGCCGTGTCTTATCAAAGGATAGCACAGGTTAATGTTGGTCCATCTACATCATCAGCAGCCGCAGCATAGGCAGTGTCGACGACCACTGATATGGGATTATTAGCGAGAAGTTAGACCGCATCGATTTGATAGAGAAAAAATAGTGCCAGGGTATGTCTCAGATAGATCAGATGGCACAGACGCAGAGTGACATGAAGACCTAGATCATGTGTCTCCAGGAGGCACAGACGGCTTCTCAACCCCGTCTCAGGTCACGGGAAGATCCCAGCAGCAGCAGCAGCTCGACCCAGCACTCCAACCAGCCCAGACAAGCTCACCATATTTAGGTGAAGCCATTCCAGCAGCCGCAACAGCAGTACTACCAGCCACCACCATCTCAGGACACTTAGATGGTGGTCTACCAGCCAGATCAGCCTCTAGCAGTTCTTTTCCCACCCACGTAAGAGCAGGAGCCGTTGATGGACGTCAACGGGATTTGGTATGACCGACCTCAGCCTGGGATCTGACGAGACCATCCCGGATTTCGTTGGTCAACTGGAGGTACCTCTTCCCAACAGCAACCTCCAGTTCAGGGTGCCAGTTCAGCCAGCAGCAGCAGCAGCCCCAGTTTCCACAGCCACAACTACAGCCACAGCCTTACCAGCAGCATGGTCCTCGTCCCTGTCAGCAGGGAGAGTCTTGGAGGCAGCAAAAACAACCTCAGCAGTTTCATCTCCAGTATCCCTCTCATCCTACCCAGCAGCAGCAGCAGCCTCACTTCCAGAGAGGCCACATGTCTGGTTCTCATGGGCCATCCTATGAGAACCCATCTCTTGATGATTTAGCCTGCCTTGTTTCCGAGTATCAGGCCACCTTCAGACGAGAGATGGATGAGTTCTGATAGGAGATGAGAGAGATGGTGAGGGTCAAGGCCACCATACTCGCTCAGATCGAGCCGAATCCGAACAACCTGAAGAGGAAGTCTGAGTAGGTAGAGTTTACAGAGGTTACCACTCCTAGTGATTCACTTGGTGATATTTCTGCATACACTTTTGATGCTGACTTTGTTACACTTAGGAGCGGTAGGTTCCAGTCGGCGGCACCTCATCTGAGCGACAACCACGTGAGGATTTAGGAGCGCCAGATGAGGAGGAGAGCAGTGCTGATGCCGCTCGTGATGATGATGACAGTGGTATTGATGCCACCAAGGGTGTAGACCCAGCCGACGGTATTGAGGTTGTCACCTCACCAGACGCATGAGGTGGTGCTGATGCCACCAGAGATGATGATGATGGGCCAGAGTGTGGTGATGAAGCTGCAAGTCTAGATGCCGAGGGTAGTACTGAGACCACCACTTCTATTCATGTTGCATTTACTTCTGTCATTGTATCTTAGGACTATTCTAGTAAAAAAGGAAAGGGTTCCTCATTTGTGAGTCCATCTGTGATGCATGGAGATGTTTGTATGGATTCTACTTTGCCACAGCAGTAGCGACCCGATCCTAGTTCTCCATCTGAGGAGAGCCCAGCCATCCCCTTTCCTTAAGCACTCCGTTTGGCTAAAGGGACCAAAAAAGAAAACCCAAAAAAATCCCAGCAGTTAGAGTTCAGCCAGCAAATGATAGACAGATTCCAGATACAACTGACTCTACATGAGGCCTTGGAGCACATACCCCTCTTCCAGAAGAACCTTAGAGAGAGGACCACTATTCGCAGGAAGAGGAGGAACCACCACTCAGAGATCCATGTGCTCACTCGTGCCACCTGCTTCGCCATATAGAACTGTCTGCCAGCCAAGAGGCCAGATGTAGGATCCCCCTTTGTTAGATGCCACATACATGAGCAGAGGTTCGATCAGACTCTATTAGACATCGACTCTTCTATCAACCTACTTCCGGCAGCCTTACTCGATCGTTTCGAGTTTGGCCCTCTTCGACAGAGCAGGACGGTCCTTCAGTTTGTTGATCGATTTGTCAAGAGGCCAAAGGGGTTGCTGAAGGACGTGGTCGTCACAATTCAGGGCTTGAAATTCCCCGTGGACTTCGTTGTGTTGGACATGGAGATCCCTGAGTCTGTGATCGATACCCCCATCATTTTAGGACGCATGTTCTTGACCATAGCCAAGGTAGTGTCTGATCATAATAGCAGGAATGTATACTTTTGCGTCGAGGGCGAGAGTATACAAATAGAGTCGATCGACGAAACTAGAGCGCGAGATTTAGCTTGCTCAGAGCCGCTTACAGATTTAGAGCAGATAATAGAGGCAGAGCGAGACATCCACCAGGAGTGTGATTTTATGATCACAGATGATGAAGCTGCTTGGTCAGACACAGTTTCACGAGCCATCCTCTCACCTTCAGATCTCGCTGATGCATAGATTCCAGTAGAGGAGAGCTTGGAGAGAGCATTCTTGGCAGAGGACACACTTTAGGCATCAGATCGCATTCAGGAGAGCGAGGCAGCAGATACTTTCTTTGATTCAGATTCGGATCCCTCGGAGTCAGATATTGATTGGGCAGAGTTTGATGAGTTGATTCCATGTCGATTCCTACAGAGCCAGCAGCTAGGGTGGAGATTGATCCCATTCAAAGTACAAAGACACCAGCAGATCAGTCTTCACTAGATTTCCATGTTCAGCGAGAGTTCTCCCATGCAAATTTGGTCGCATTCACTCAGATGTTTCAGAGGCCAGATCTTCCAGCTTCCAGTTGTCCAGAGCTAAAGCCCTTGCCGCAGTCGCTGAAGTATAGGTTCCTTGCGGGAGAGAATGAGATGCACCCAGTCATTATCTCAGCGGATTTGACTGGAGAGAAAGAATCTCATTTATTGGAGGTTCTTGAAAAGAATCGCAAGGCAATAGGATGGAGCATAGCTAATCTCCATGGGATAAGTCCGGCCATGTGCTCCCACCATATCTATCTCGAAGAGGACGCCAAGCCATCGCTTGAGTTCCAATGGCGGCTGAACCCGAATCTTCGAGAGGTTGTTATGAAGGAAATCTCAAAATGGTGGAGTGTCGATTTTATCTACCCCATCTCCGACTCCAAGTGGGTTAGTCCATTACATGTGGTGCCCACGAAGACGGGCATCACTACAATTGTGAGTGAGTCTGGAGAGGAGATCGCTACCCGGGTACCCACTTCTTGGAGGGTCTGTCTGGACTACAGATGATTGAATCAGGCCCCAAAAAGGATCATTTCCCACCGCCTTTTATTGATCAGATTATAGAGAGGCTAGCTGGGAAGAGTCACTACTACTTTCTTGATGGGTACTCCGGATACAATCAGGTGGTCATTGCACCAGAAGACCAGGACAAGACTACATTCACCTGTCCCTTTGGGACATATGCTATTAGACGGATGCCCTTTGGTCTATGTAACGCCCCGGTGACATTCCAAAGGTGCATATTGTCCATCTTTTCGGACATGGTGGGTGATTGCTTAGAGGTCTTCATGGATGACTTTTCGGTATATGGTGATGGGTTGGATGCTTGTCTTGACTTCCTAGACCACGTCCTTCAGCGATGCATCGAGGTCCATCTTATGTTATCTTGGGAGAAGAGTCTCTTCATGGTGACTCAAGGGACGGTGCTTGGTCATATCATCTCCAACAGAGGCATGGAGGTTGATCCGACCAAGGTGGATATCATCCGGAAATTCAATCCACCGTCCAATTTACGACAGTTGTGGTCTTTTCTGGGGCACGTCGGTTTCTACTGATGATTCATTCATGATTTCAGCAGGATCGCCCGACCGTTGACTGATTTGCAGACCAAGACACCGAGTTTATTGTAGAGGATTGATGAATCACCATTCATTACTCTTTTTTCCTTTATTTTAGCTAGAAACCTTGGTAAAATACCATGTAAATGTTTGTAAATACAATAATTTGTCAAAATGCATGCATTGTGTAAATTGTAATAATTAGCATGTTTTTGTGTAAAAATAAAGGAATAAATAAATAAATAAAGAAAAAGAGGGAAATATTTAGAATAAATATTGAGTGGCCTGACCCCAAGGGAGGGCTCAACATGGGCCTGACCGCAAAATAAAATAAGTAGAGAGAGATAGGGTAACTCAGCCTTGCACATAACCCCCCCCCCCTCTTGGTGTATATATTTTATTTTCCAAAAATAAAAACATATAGGTGTTTCCCATATTTCTTATATATCTATAAAAATAAAATAAAATGGTATAAAATAAAATAAAAATAAAAATAAATAATTTCTCTCTCCTCAGTGTACATATACCACGTATATAAAATAAAATAGCTATTTTATTTTACCCCTGTAAATACATAATAAAAATTAAATAAAAATTATTTTGAACCCCATATTTCATGTTGTAAATAAATAAAATATAAAATAGGGATAATTGCACAAAAATAAACAATTAAAAATAAAAAATCAGAAATACATATGTACATATACCTGTATATAATAATAATATAATACATAATTTATTTGTTAAACAAATAAATAAAAATCACTAAAAAATACTTTGAAAAATAATAAACATTTTTCATGTTGAAAATATTTCGAAGTAAAATCATGTTCTATTTCAAAATGAATTTTTAAATAATTTTTCAATGGAATTTTCCCATTGGTCCAGGGGTGATTGTTGACCCCCGGTCAACTCTCCCCCAGGACCACACCCATTGCGAATCTGTGTCCTGACCCGACTTCTCCCTTTTATGCATACTTGATCCGCCAACCATTTACCTAAACCTCGGGCTCCATTTGCAGCTCTCACATCCGAGATTCACGCCCGGGAATCATCTTAGGGATCCGAGCATCGGATTGTGCGCCCAATCTCCTTCTTTCTCGGACCCCTGCATTACAAAACCTCGCCTCCGACCGCACATTCACGCACCTGCGGCCACCGTTTCAGATCCATGTGACCTCCATTCCCTTGCCTAGAGTGACAGCTAGACGAAGGGCGTGTTGTAGAGAGGAGAGGAGACGCGTAGCCCCTGGTCTGGTGGTCTTCGCCGCCGTGCTTCGCCAATCGGCAAGCTCGAGCCTCTGGCGGCGTCGCTCCATTGAGGTGAGGATCCCAGGAGGTCACCCACCTCCAGCATAGACGATTGCACCCATCAGGTAGCCTCTATAGTCTTCAGATTAGTTGTAATCTCGATTATTCAAATTTGCGCCGTCGGCCTACGTCGCCCGATTCACCGCATTCCGATCGACCATTTCCCCCTTCTAACCACACCCGCACCTCCGCGATACCTCTCTCCACATTCTACGCCCCTCTGATCATCTTGGTTTACCCCAGAACCAAGACTTAGGTCTTCTCCGCCGTCGCCTCGCGGGAGACCTTCGCTCCGCCCCATACGACCACCCATTCTGCCCATAACCGGGTCGAGATAGTTTGCCCTCGACCCATCTTTCTTTCTGTGTAGGAACGAAGGAGAACGGGCTTCTTCTGGAGGCCCAACCATCAGAGCACAGGTGCTCCAGCTCCTCCTCATCGCCGGAGCGCTCCAGCTGCTCCCAGCATCATCGGAGCATACCAATCGATGCGGACGACCATCGGCGTTCTTTTCCCCATCTCAACAGCCTCGAAGGAGTCCCCTGACGCACAAAGTGGCCGGACGAACTTCGTCGGCGACAAGTTCTTCCAGGACCCTCCATAGCCGTCCGATAGAGCCTCTCTGTCAGTTTTGATCTCCACCCTCTGTTCGAGGGAGGCTCGTAGACGTCCGATCCATCTGGGATCTGATCTGGGACGTCCATCACCGAAGGGGTATCCACGCATCATAACCGTCCGATTCGACGTGGACCGCCTTCAGCCGTTGGATCTTAATAATAAATGTAAATATCACTTAGGCCCTTTCTAATTTAGCATTTGCTGTTGAGTCATGTAAATATTTTACGTAGTTGTTTTTAATTTGGAACAATTGCACTTTGGACCTTGTAGTTTTAGTATTTGTGATTTAGTCCCTGTGAGTGTGGAACACGTGCTGAGATATTTTGTGGGCAAATTGCATGTTTAGGGCTTGGGTTTTCTGACTGTTATAAAATGAATCTTTAGTTTCATTATTTGCATATATACCCCTGTGCGTACTGAAATTGGAACATGTACGAATTTTGTGTGAATTTTAGTGGTTGAGCCCCTATACTTCTAGCACGTGTTTCAGTTTAGCCTCTAGAACTTTGTTTTCTTACGTTTAGGTCCTTGTGTGTTATGGCTTTTGTATTAGTTGAATAAAATATCAAATTAATTCCAAATCAAGTGAAATTTGGACATGGCTCTTGCCACTGTGTAAAAATTTCACTAAATGTTTGGGACATTTTTGAGTTATTTTGATATTTTTAAAAATTCAAAAATACGCATTTTTGTTACTGTTTGAATTGAAGAATCAAGTAAAAATATAAAAAATCTTTTAAAAAATCTAAAAAAATAGTTACTCTTTCTTTTAGTGTCTTTTAGCTTCAATCCAAATTTGGTTGAATTTGGATTTATAAAAAACCCAAAAATCTCAAAACCCTAAAAATCTTATAAAAATTCTTAAAAATTCTATAAAATACAAAAAAATGTAATTTTGGTTTCTGTAGATTAGTTTTTATTTCTAGTTTCCTAAAAATTGTTTCCAGATTTTTAGAGGCTAATTATCTATTTTTAATCTAGCTGCACATTGAGAAAATTACCAAAAATACCTGAAAACTATAAAACACAAAAATAATTTTATTTGAATTTTTTGAGTTGTTTTGGAGTGTGTAATAAATTGTTGTTTGTGTGCTTTTAGCCTCTTTTTTCCTCATTTCCTTTATATTTAAAAATATAAAAAAATAAAAATACATAAAATCCACCAAAAATATATTTTATTATTTTATTCAATTTCTGACTACTTCGTAGGCCACTTGGCCAATCCGTGCTCCTTGAGTTCGACCCTGGTCGCTATACCAGGTTAAATAAATAGCAAGACCGCTTATTCGGTTTTTAACTGATTATTCTTATTTGGTGGTCCGATTTTTCTTGTTGAGTCCGGTCTGCGAGATCCGGATCGCAACGACCCTTGATTGATTTTATTTCTACTCGGATTTTGTGGGATATGGGGCTCATCAGAATGGCGTCGTTGCCGGGGAGCATGGCTTAGTAGTCGTTTTTTATTTTTCGAGGTTTTCTTTTTCGCAACTTTTCTGTAGATATTTGCATATACATTTTTCTCTGATTTAGTTGCATATTTTTTGTGTCTGATACACTCTTGTTTGACTTTTTACGAGGGCTCGAGGATCGAGGCGGCTTTTTCGGAAGCCGAAGCAACCGCGGGAGTCGGGGGCGGTTCTTTTCTGCATAGAGCCGCACGAGAGTGCGAGGAGCCGAGCAGGAGTGTGGGAGCCGCGGAACAGCCGCAAATAACCGTAAAATAGTCGTAGGATAGCTTAGTTTTATTTTGTGCAGACTTTATTTGTAATAATACAGGGACGCAGACTTGGACTCTATTAGTGACTACCAGGGTCTGTTTTGCCGAGCACTGGTGTGCTCGGGGGACCTCACCACGTTTTTCGTCGGTTTTCAGTTTTTATCGCATTTGCCGAGCCTGTCTGATTTATGCGGTTTTGGCCTCTGCTTAGGATTTTTCTGATTGTAGCGTAATTGATTAGGATCCAAACCCTAATTATTTGTCTGCACCTATTAGATCGTAATTGGACCTAATTAATTAACTCGCAATAAAAAGCTGGATTAGTTAGACTCTAGTCCACGTGCCTTGAGGAGTCACATACAGCGCATGCAGGATCCGTTGTGGCGAGCACCGACTATCTCTTAAGATAGGACTCCGGACTTAGGTTTGAGTACCCTGACTATTATTCTTATCGTGTAGAAATTTCTCTGCTTAAGGTCGGTTTCTCGTGCATCATATAGGTAGTTTACTTTCAGTCTTTACTTTTATGCACGGATCACTCTGCATGTAGACTGCTGGAGTCAGGTACGTATCTCTTACTCAGCATGCATCATTGATTTCATCGCGCATCGGCTTTTTCATCTTCTCCCCTCTGTTTTCATACTTAAATAATCATGAGAACCGAAAAATTCGTTAGGTGTTGCTTGTAATGAAAAACACATAAAAATAAACTATAAAATTGGGACTGCTAAACACATTTGACCCTAAAAGACATCTCACCTAAAAATTTGTCTTGGGGAGAGCAACCCCCTCATTGTCTGGTTTGGATGAGCGAGAGAGCAACCCGCTCACTAGGCTAGAGCCATATCCGATCTCTGACCAGACTATCGGCCTTTTATACAGGACAGTCTGTTGGGAGGATTGGATTCCCATCAGCTCGCGTAACCTAACCGCTCTGATAGACTGATATTATCACCTAAATAAAAATTGACAAGATAATTGACCGAACCTTTACGGTCTTCAGCTCTGTATTGAGTAGGTGAACCTGGGGTTTGTTTGCTCATCTTATGTGTTTCCAGATCTCATCCGCCCGACTCGCCAGATCAAGATGATGGGCAGGAGGTCTCTTAGGCAGCCTCTGGCTGCACCGCTTTTTAGCACTTCAGCATGTTCATCTAGGTTGGTTCGTGAGAGCCGAGACCCGCTTTCCGAACCCGAGTTCGATTCTGCCATGTTCCCCCTTGACCACCCTTCTACCAGTCCATAGATACCAATGCCAGATGAGAGACAGCAGACAGATGATTTATCAGCACCTGAGTTTGGGTCTTTTGCCTTTGCAGAGACCACGACCAGCAGTAAGGAGCGCACCAAGGGTCAGCGATCAGAGACTACGACATACGTATTGGACCAGGGTGCGATCAACAACACTTGTTGGCTTCCCTTGAGACGATGCAGTACCAGATACGGGATCAGGGAGCCTTCATGGTGGAGATGAGGAGAGAGATGGAGAGGCTGAGGACAACACAAGAGCAGCCGAGAGCCGCGGGAGAAAGGAACCCAGATCAGCTAGAGGAGCCAGTTCAGTCAGCAGCAAATCAGCCGAGACCGATGCGGGAGTTGCACAACCTCGGATCGACACTTATGCACTGGCGGATCGTTCTTCCGACGATCGTGGGGGACTTCAAGTTCCCCCCACAGACACTTCAACTTCTTCTCCGCTTCCACGAGCTCGCCACTGAGGAGCCTAATCTACATCTCTAGGAGTTTGAGATGATCTGCAGCACCATTCATGATCGGTAGGTGGATGAGGACACCATTCAGATGATTGCCTTCCCCTTCTCCCTTGTTGACAGAGCAGCCAACTGGCTGAAGAATTCGGGGAGATTTATGTACACTTGGGAGCAGCTCTGCACCGAGTACTTTAACAAGTACTATCCACTCGGGAGAACCAATGCAGCGTGGGCTCTGATCAGCAACTTCTCCATGCTCCCCAATGAGCAGTTTCACAAGGCATAGGAGAAGTTTCGAGAGCTTACCGACAGATGCTCGCACTACGACATCACGAAGCCGAACCAAGTTCAGAGCTTCTTTTGCGGACTGACACCAGAGCTGTAGGGCCTGGTGAATGCTTCTTGTGGCGGTTCTTACATCGCCATGGATGAGGATCAGGTCTGGGCCATCTATGAGAAGATGGCCGAGAACTACCGCGATGTCCCAGACCCGCCTCTACACTCAGGGACGTCCCCAGCCACAGACCGTGCAGTTTCAGCGGATAGCATGAGTCGTTGCAGATCCTTCCACTACATCTGCGGCAGCCACACAGGTCGAGTCTACAGCCGCAGACATGGGCATCATCAGCGAGAAGCTGGACCGGATCGAGTTGATCGAGAAGAAACAGTGTCAGGGCATATCGCAGATGGATCAGATGGCACAGACGCTGACTGACCTGAAGACACAGCTCATGTGTCTCTAGGAGGCACAAACGGCTTCTCAGCCCCGTCTCAGGTCACGAGGAGATCCGAGCAGTAGTGGTAGCTCGTCCCATCACTCTAGTCAGCCTAGACAGGTTCACCTTATACAGGCGGAGTCGTACCAGCAGCCACAGTAGTTTTACCAGCCACCACCATCCCAGGACACTCAGATGGTTGTCTACCACCCGGATCAGCCCCTGGCAGTACTCCCCCCACCCAACTACGAGCAGGAGCCGTTGATAGATGTCAACGGGATTTGGTATGACCAACCCCAGCCCGGTATCCGACGAAACCATCCTTGATTCCCCTGGTCGGCCGGAAGCACCAGTTCCCGGCAGCAGCCTCTAGTTCAGGGTGGCTAGTACGGCCAGCGGCGTGAGGAGCACCAGTAGCCCCAGCCCCCAATACACCATCAGGAGCAACCATCCCAGAGAGAGCAGTATGGTCCTCGTCCCTATCAGCAGGGAAAGTCTTGGAGGCGAGAGCAGCCTCAGCAACAGCAGTATCATCATCAGCAGTACCCCTCTCACCCGCACCAGCAGTAGCAGCCTCACTACCAGCGAGGCCACCCGTCAGGTTCATATGGACCGACCTATGAGAACCCCGCACTTGATGATCTAGCCCGTCTCATGACCGAGCAGCAGACCACTTTTCAACGGGAGATGGATGATTTCCGTCAGGAGATGCGGGAGATTGTGAGAGGGAAGGCCGCCATCCCTGCCCAGAATGAGCCGAATCCGAACAACCTCAAGAGGAAGTCTGAGCAGGTAGAGTTCACTGAGATTACCACTCCTAGTGCTTCACTTGGTGATATATCTGCATACATGTTTGATGCTGATTTTGTTACACTTATAAGTGATAGGATGCCAGCAGGCGGCGCCTCATCTGAGCGACGATCCCACGCCACTTCAGGAGCGCCAGGCGAGGAGGAGAGCGATGCTAATGCCACTAGAGATGATGTCGGTGGTACTGATGCCACCAAGGATGTTGATCCATCCGATGATACTAAGGCCGTCGCTTCACCAGTTGGAGGAGGTGGTATTAACGCCATCATTTCAGTTGCTAAGCCAGAGCGCGGTACTGATGTCGTGAGTCCAGATGCTGAGGGTGGTACTGAGGCTACCATTTTCAGTTCTGCTAGTCCTGTTGTTTCTCCTTCCGTACATGTATCTCAGGACATTTATGCAAATAAAAGAAAGGGTTTATTATTTTCGGATCCACCTGTGTTGCTTGATGATATATGTGTGGATTCTGTTGTTCATGAGCATTCCATACCCTCTCCTAGTCCTTCATCTAAGAAGGACCCTATAGTCCCCTTTCCCCGAGCACTCCACTTGGATAAGGGGCACAAAAAAGAAAATCCCAAAAAGAACCATCAGATAGAGTTCAGCCAGTATATGATGGACAGATTTCAGATACACCTGACTCTACAGGAGGCCTTGGAGCACATACCTCTCTTCCAGCGATCACTCAGAGACAGGACCACAGTTAGGAGGAAGAGGCGGAACCATCAGTCAGAGATCCGTGTGCTTACTCGTGCCACGTGTTTCACGATTCAGAACCGTCTGCCAGCCAAGAGGTCATATGCAGGAGCCCCGTATGTCAGATGCCACATCCATGAGCAAAGGTTCGACTGCACTCTATTATACAGCGGTTCTTCAATCAATCTTCTTCTGGCAGCCCTTCTCGACCGCTTCGAGTTGGACCCTCTACGACAGAGCAAGACGGTCCATCAGTTTGCTGATCAATCTGTCAAGAGGCCGAAGGGGTTGCTGAAGGACGTTGTCGTCACGATTCAGGGCCTGAAATTCCCTGTAGACTTTGTTGTGTTGGACATGGAGATACATGAGTCCGTGACCGATACCCCGATCATTCTAGGACGCCCATTCTTGGCTACAGCCAGGCAGTATCCGACCATGATAGCAGGAAGGTATAATTTCGCGTCGAGGGCGAGAGTATACAAATAGAGACAGTCGAGGAGACTAGAGCTAGAGATCCAGCTTGCTCAGAGCCGACTTCAGATTCAGAGCAGATGACAGAGGCAAGGTGAGACATCCATCAGGACTGCGATTTTGTGATTACAGATGACGAGGCAGTTTGGGCAGATCCAATCACACATGCCATCCTCTCACCTTCAGAGTTCACTGATGCAGAGACGCTAGCAGAGAAGAGCTTGGAGAGTGCATTTCTGGTCCAGGATACATCTCAGGCAGCAGAGTCGGTTCCCGATCGCGAGGCAGATTTTTCTGAGTCTGATACAGATCCCTCGGAGTCAGATATTGTTTAAGCAGAGTTTGATTATTTGATACCTTGTCTGACTTCTACTGAGCTTATATCTAGGGAGGAGGCTGATTCCATACAGAGCAGAGACAATCCAGTGGAGCAGTCTTCGCCAGATTCAGATTGCGAGCGAGAGTTCTCATTCTCCCATGCAGATTTGGCAACATTCACTCAAACTTTTCAGAGGCCAGATCCGCCAGCACCTACTTGTCCAGAGATGAATTCGTTACCATCGTCGTTGAAGTATAAGTTCCTTGCGGGTGAGCATGAGATGTACCCAGTCATTATCTCTGTTGATTTGACTGGAGAGCAGGAATCCCGTCTGATGGGGTTCTTGAAAAGAACCGCAAGGCGATTGGATGGAGTGTAGCCGATCTTCAGAGGATAAGTCTGGCCCTGTGCTCCCACCATATCTATCTCGAGGAGGAGGCGAAGCCGTCGCGTGAGTTCCAGCGGCAGCTGAACCCGAATCTTCGAGATGTTGTCATGAAGGAGATCTCGAAATGGTGGAGCGTCGATTTTATCTACCCCATCTCCGACTCCAAGTGGGTCAGTCTGTTGCATGTGGTGCCTAAGAATACGGGCATCACCACAGTTGTTAGTGAGTTTGGAGAGGAGATCGCTACTCGGGTACCCACTTCTTGGCGGGTCTGTGTGCACTACAGACGATTGAACCAGGCCACCAAGAAGGATCATTTCCCCCTACCCTTTATTGATCAGATTATTGAGAGGCTGGAAGGGAAGAGCCATTACTGTTTCTTGGATGGGTACTCTAGCTATAATCAGGTGTCCATCGCACCTGAGGACCAGGACAAGACCACCTTCACCTGTCACTTCAGGACATATGCTTTCAGACGCATGCCATTTGGATTGTGCAACGCTCCGGCGACATTCCAGAGATGCATACTGTCTATCTTTTCAGACATGATGGGGGAGTGCTTGGAGGTCTTCATGGATGATTTCTTGGTCTACGGCGACGGATTCGATTCTTGTCTTGACTGCCTAGACCGAGTCCTTCAGCGATGCATTGAGGTTCACCTTGTGTTGTCTTGGGAGAAGAGTCACTTCATGGTGACTCAAGGGATGGTGCTTGGCCATATCATCTCCAACAGGGGCATGGAGGTTGATCCGGCCAAGGTGGATGTCATTAGAAAACTCAATCCACCATCCAACTTGCAGCAATTACGGTCTTTTCTGGGGCATGTCAGTTTCTACAGGCGCTTCATTCATGACTTCAGCAGGATTTCCCGATCGTTGACTGATCTGCTAACGAAAGACACTGAGTTCCTTGTAGATGATAAGTGTCTATCGTCATTTGAGACTCTCAAGAGTCGTGTTGTAGAGGCTCCTGTTCTCCAGCCGCGCGATTGGTCTCTCCCATTCAAGATCATGACAGATGCCTCCGATTTTGCCGTGGGGGTTGTGTTGGGACAAAGGAGGGATGGAGTCCCCTTTTCTATTCATTACACTAGCCGTACTTTGGATGCTGCCTAGAGGAACTACACAGTCACTGAGAAGGAGATGCTAGCCGTAGTTTTCGCCCTCGATAAGTTCAGATCTTACATCATTGGATCTAGAGTGACCATCTATATTGATCATACCGCCATCAGGTACCTCATGGCAAAAAAGGATGCCAAAGCCAGATTGATCAGATGGATCCTTCTACTCCAGGAGTTTGATATAGAGATTAAGGATAAGCCTGGAGTTAAGAATGTGGTGGCGGACCATCTCTCCCGATTGGAGTATCTTGAGGATTCTAAGCAGACTGAGCCTATATGTGAGACCTTCCCAGATGAGGCGATCCTTGCTATCGCCTCTCTCCCATGGTATGTCGATATTGTGAACTATGTTGTCGCCAAGAAAGTTCCACAAGATTGGCCCAGGCAGAAACTTGAGACCTTACTCGTGAAGGCCAAGTTTTACCATTGGGAGGATCCCGTCCTTTATCATGAAGGAGGGGATAGTATCTGGCGTCGGTGCATTCCTCAGGAGGAGCACCACAGCGTCCTTACTTACTGCCACAAGCTTGAGGCAGGAGGACATCACTCTGGGAGAACGGCACCGAAAGTGCTCCAATCTGTCCTATGGTGGCCTACTCTCTTCAAGGACTCTGATGAGTTCACGAAGAGGTGTACTGACTTTCAGAGGATGGGCACTTGTGGACAGCGTGATATGATGTCGATGCAGCCTATACACTTCTGTGAGGTTTTTGACGCATGGGGCATCGATTTCATGGATCCATTCCCTAGGAATCAGGGATTTGAGTATATTCTCTTGGTCGTGGATTATGTTAGTCATTGGGTTGAGGCCATCCCGTCCGAACCGCAGATGCTAGGACTGTTTGTAGATTTTTGAGGAAGAATATCATTTCACGGTTCGGGGTACCTTGAGTGTTGATATCTGGGGGGTCTCATTTCGTCAACGACAAGGTAAAGGCCCTTGCTAGCGAGTTCAGCATAGACCATCGAGTTGTCACTCCATACCACCCTCAGACGAATGGTCTTGCAGAAGTGTTGAACAGGGAGATCAAGACTATATTGCAAAAAGTCATCCGCCCTGACTGAAAGGATTGGTCACAGCTTTTGGACTCGATCTTGTGGGCATATAGGACGTCTTTCAAGACTCCTTTGGGTACATCTTCCTTTCACCTTGTTTATGGCAAGCCCTGCCATTTACCTGTTGAGTTGAGACATAGGTCACTTTGGGCTGTTACTGATATACTTATGGATCCAGTGAGTGTAGGAGATCATAGGAGGGAAGAGTTAGCAGCCCTGGAGGAGCTTTGTGATATAGCCTTTTCAAACAGCCTACAGTATAAGGACAGAGTGAAGGAGTGGCATGATTCTCATATCAGCCACAAGCAGATTGAGCCAGGACAGAGAGTATGGTTGTTTGATGCTAGGCTTCGTTTATTTCCATGGAAGCTGCAGAACAAATGGAAGGGATCCTATTTGGTTCGAAAGGTACATGACAATGGGAGTATTGATATATCTGAGTTGTCGTCTGATGCGACCTTTCGTGTTAACGGACAGCAGCTCAAGCCATATCTAGATCATGAGTCGCGGGTCGTCGACGTTGCCCCGATTCACTTTGCGTGAGATGTGATCTCTTGACTCACATCTATTGCATCTCATGCCTGGTTATTATTGTTCTTCCGACTTGTATAGATCCAGTTGTCCATATCACTCTATTCTTTAGTCTCACGCCCCTTGCTCATCTTATGATTATGCTATACTTAGGGAATACTTTACCCTAAGTATAGGGGGAAACACCGAGTCCTCTTCATTCTGTTCTTTGATTCTTCTTTGTATATACCATTCCTTTTCACTTCCCTATACTAAGCACGAGTTATGTCTTTTTCATCGCTCTTGATCACTCTGACGACATCGTTCGAGCTAAGTATAGGAGGGTGTCGTATATATTTCATATATACTTTAGCCATAACTCGTACTTTGTGTAAGTGTGTTAATAAATAAAATGGCTAAAAATCCATAAAAATTAAAAAAATTTCCCTTGTACATAAAATTCTTCTTGCACATACCTACTTATTTATAAAAATTATTTTTATACAAATTATTGTCAAAATGATTTGTGTAAATAGTTTGTAAATATTTTCATACCAAAATTATGTATATAGTACGAAATTTTTGTAAAATGTTTGGAAAACAAAAAGTTTACAAAAACCTTGTGTAAATTTCTGTAAATATTTTGCAAAACTTCGCATTCAAGCATACATCCATGTTTTCAAACATTTTTCAAAAACTTTACAAAATTGTAAAAATTTGCATCTTTGGAAATATTTGTATAGTTTTTCCAAATCATAGTTGACATTTAAACTGGCCTGGGATTAAATTGATAAATGGAGCTTGGTTAAGACCTTAATCCACCTAATTATAAGAGGAACCTTATAGGGCTTGGGATTAAGACTTTTCAGGTCCATGGGGACTTAATTCTTTGAGTCCACTAGGCTATGAGCATATGTCATCTTGATGAGCCTAAGTAGTGCACTTAACAACGCACACATGACTCTCAGAGACAATGGCTTTTCTTGCACCAGCACTTTGCACTCAGCTCTCCACGGATGAGGTGGTGAGGAGGCAGTTTCCTTTGGCTTGGGGTAGCATATGAGGATAGTACTTTTAGGCGGAACCTCTCTTCCTTTGGCTTGCATCCTTGCCCTTATACTTTTCTATATTTGCATTTTAGTCCTTCTTGTGTGGCCTCACATGCTTCGTCATGTGAACTTGTGGGTTATTTGCATAAATTGTCCTAAACTTATTCTCTGTTATGATTTGAAGTTGTAGTTTCGTTATTTTCAGTTATACCCCTGTGCGTATTGATTTGGGACATGTGCGAATTTTGATGTGAAAATTGCATATAGGACCTTGTAGTTTTATGCATGTTACTCTTTGTGTTGTATTTTTAATTTAATAAATAGCAAGTATTGTCTAAAATTCATGAATATTTGACACAAGGCTCCTGTCATGGTGTAGGAATTTTGATGAATTTTTTGTTGTGTTTTGCCTTCTTTTAGCATTTTTAAAATTCAAAAACCCAAAAAGTTGTCAATATATGTTTTTGAAAATCAACTAAAAATATTAAAAATCTTGAAAAAATCTAAAAATGGTCATGTTTCTGTGTTTTGGTGTTTTTACTTCTATCCAATTTTTTCTTCATTCTCATTTATAAAACTCAAAAAAATTGAAAAATACAAAGAACCTTAGAAAAAGTTTTAAAAATTCATAAAAATTCAAAAAAATGTGTTTTCTTCTTTTGTAGTTAGTTTTTTACTTGTAGTGTCACATAAAATTGTTGCTCGAATTTTATAGGCATTTTAAGTATTTTTTATTTACCTTTAGATTCCAGTTGTACAGTGTTTGTCATTTTTGGTCTTGTTTGATTTTTAGAAAATTAATAAAAAATCAGAAAAATCTCAGAAAATTTACAAAAATATCTGAATATTTTAAGAACACAAAAACATTTTTATTCTGCATTTTTGAGTATTTTTGGGCTATTAAATAATTGGTTGAGTGTTGATTTGTGTTTCCCTTTTAGCCTTTCTCTCATATTAAAAACCATAAAAAAATTTGAAAAATTAAAAGCCACCATTTTTTATCTTTTTAGGACTCTCGACTACTTCGTAGCATTAGCATCATGTGCTCCTTGTGTTCGACCCTGATAGCTATACCAGATAAATAAATAGTAAGACCGCTTGCCACATTAATGATTGTTTGATTTTCTAGTTTGGTGGTCTCTCTTTTTCTTGATTGACTTAGCTTCGTTATTCGGGTCGCAACGACCTTGATTATTACTTAACCTGAGTAGCGAGATTTTTGGGTCATCAGTGGCTATATCACTAGTGACGATTCATATAGCAACATTTATCTGTTGCTATTTTCAAAATTTTAACTAAACGTCATAAAAAAATTAGTTCAAAATTTAGCGACTATTAGTTAAAATTCTGAAAAATAGCAACGGTAAGCGTCGTTATATGGTTTGTCGCTAATGATATAGTGATAGATATGATATTCGTTGCTAATTTCAAGTATATAAAATCATTTTATAATGACTAATATCGTCACTATATATTTGACGACTGATTTAATGATGTATTTTGAAAAAAATATAACTATAACCAAATTTTATGGTGCTTGTTACATAAGATATGACAACAAATAATAAATTATTCTTTATCATGTGTCAGTTTTATTGTGATAATATCTACATTAATGTTTTAGTGATGTGATTACATTGGTGAAAGTTTCATGTAGAAGCATAAAAAGAATATAAACCAATTAATATAATATTTTAATATCAAACATATAAGAAGGCATGTATTATAACTAAAAATCATCAAAGCAGTTCTATATCTTTGTAAGATTTAACAATATTACCTGATAGAAAATATTTATAACTATATTGATTTTTATACAAAACCTTTTTCAATTTTTTTGAGTTTACGATGTATAAGCGATATATATGTTATAGTTATAAATGTAGTATCCTATTTATTATAATTTTCCGCATATTCTCGAGTCTCACTACAACTTGTTATGCACTGGAAATGGTTTATGGCAATGAATGGTTTGAATACTGGTTGCTTTATCTACAAATGTTGAATTTCTAATAAAGCATACTACTTGGTTCAAATCCTTTTACTCTTTTAATTTGTAATAGCTTCATATCCATTTATAATGATTATTACGATGATGACTTACTATTAGAGGAGTAAACGGGTCGAACCTGAAGAAATCTACAATTTTTAGGTTTAGTTTGTTTATTTAATCGAGCATATTGTCTGTAGGTTCTGTCCGTTTATTTTCGAATTGAATATGAACCAAACCTCTTTTTAATTGAATCAAATCTAAGAGAATATCGAACTTTAGAATTCTCTAATAAGAGGGAGTGAAAAGAAAAGAAATGAATATATATATATATATATCTGTGTGTGTGTGTGTCTATAATTAGAATAACCATTCATTCAGTTTTTTTCAAGGTTTTAAAAATCAGACCGAACATTGAACCGGTTTGTCTTCGGTCTGTTGCTATCGGATCGGACCGTTAGTCCCAACCTGTCGGACCGGTGATGATGTCAACATGACGTCATCATTCATATCGACTCAGAAAAAATCAGACCAGGATTAATGGTCAAATCGGTCGAACCGGTTTTTTGAACCGATAAAACCGGATACATATATATAACTATGTATTTATATATCAATGAAATAATTGTTTAGAATGTCCAATCATTCAATAGAATAACATGATCATCTATTTCGAGTAAAACTCTACAAAAGTTGGTCACATTTTCTAGAACTATATATGAATATAATATTGTAATCATTTATTTATAGTTGCTTATAGAAAATTACTCTAAAAAAAGTATTGGCAGGACGTATATTCCAAAAAAGAGAGGGATATAACTTATATCGTAGAAGTTAAGAAGGGCACACGTGATAAAAATCCCATTCTTTCATTATTAACCTTTGTTTTTTGAAAATTTACCAAACCATAAAAAATGGGACAATCCGAGTCACCCCAATCCGACTATACGGGTCGACCCGGTCTGACCACCGGCCCGACCCGGTTTTTTATTTTTAAATTTCTTTTGAAATTAATTACATAAAACCGGCCCAGCTGAACTGACCGGGTCAGAGACGATTCTCGGTCCAAGCGGTCCGACCGACCGATCCAGTTTTTTAAACCCTTGTTTTTTTTGTTATCTAATCCTTCCTCGTCTTTTGAAAAAAATAGATTGATAAGGAATTGTCTCTTTCAAAAAAAGTATAATTATAATATATTTTTATATACGTTGGGTTATACTTGTTCTTTTGATTTGAGGATAAAGATGGGAAAAGTACTAGACAATAGATGATGGATGTTGTAATCACGATGTGACTATTTATTTTGTGATAGTTTATACGGAGACAAAACATACTTATCTCGTAACTATTCACTTATCTCCGTACAAAGTTCACTTATCATAGGACAAAATCCACTGATCTTAAAGTAAGGTCCACTTATGCGGATAGGAATTTATAAATGTGTGTGTTTTTATCGAGATTTTAACGAATTGAACCTGAGCGAACCTATAATTTTTAAGTTCGTTCGTTTATTTAATCTAGCGTAAACTTTTGTTAAGGTTCGATTCATTAAGTTGATAATAGCATGTTACTAGAGAGAAGCTGACAGATGCTCCGCTTTGTGTCCTGAAGACAACCATTGAATCCGCATGTTGTTGCCGTCGGCACAAAATACCAAAAAAACCCATGTGTCGATGGGAAAGAATCGGCTGTCGTAAGTGCGTTGCAACAGACTCTGCTGCAACTCATGGATGCCCGCCACGTAGCACCAAACGATCCAACGGCTTGGAAAAGACTCCCATCCAATCCCCTTCTCCCCCGACACCCTCCTCCCCAAACCCTCCTCATCCCAATCCCTCGACGTCCACTACCCTTGCCGCGCATCCTCCTCACCATGCCTCTCCCCTCCGTCGTGCATCCACTTTCCCGCACCTCCCTCATCTGCTGCACATCCTCCTCGCCGTGCCTCTTCGTCGTGCCTCCTCACTCTACCATGCATCCTCCTCGTCGCACCTACCACCTCCGCCACGCATCAACTTGGCCAGGCCTCCCCCTCCGCAGTGCATCCTCCTTGGCGTGAATCCCCCTCATCGTACCTCCCCCCCCCCCTCCATTGCAGCGCATACTCACTCATAGGAGTATGATGGGAGAGTGACGACGCAACGTCCCCGGTATCATCGCCTTGACATTGGCATCTTGGTCAAATCGTCCTGCCGGATCTTGGTCAAGTCGTCCTGCCAAGTCCTCTTGAGAGATATTTGGGACATTTCATGTAGATATTTGAGAGATTTTTGTATGATCTATCTTATGTAAACTTTGGTAGGAATATAAGGATTTTTGTATAATAACGCGTATTTTTGTAGGACCTCGTTCGCTGTCCCATATTTTGGGAGAACTTTGTATGCTCCATTTTATGTATGTACCGATTAGCTCTTTGTAAGAATATGAAGATTTTTGTATAATTGAGTAATTTCTGGTATGTATTCATTCTATGTTGCATATTTGAGAGAAGTTTTGTATAATCCTTCTTATGTATGCACACGAACTTTTGTGGGATTACGAGGATTTTCGTATTATGGATTGTATTTTTGTAAGATTTTCTTCTCTGTTGCATATTTGAGAGAAATTTTGTATACTACTCTCGCTCGACATCAACTACTCTCGCTCCCGCCTGTCGCCGCAACCCTCTACCGCAACACCGAGCCCCTTCTCGACGCCACCCTCTTGATGCCTTGCCGCCAACCTCTCCCGCGACCCCGAGCCCCCTCTCGCCCCCGACCCTCTCCCCCTACATCAAACCCTCTCGTAGTCGTCGTCTCTGTTCGGTCGTCACCGCCCTCTCGCTACCAGAGGAGGGCACATCCTCCCCCCACTCCAATCCCTGTAACCGCCATCCTATAGCGTGAGGCTCCCCCTACCCGCAGCCAACCCAAGCTCTATCTCGAGGCTGTCGCTGCAAGAGACAACATCTTATCCCCCGACTCCGCCTCCTCGGCCCGACCTCTCTCGTATCACACGCGCCTCTCGTCGCTGGCCTAATCAAGAGAGCACGACCATACCAAAACTCGCACATATATATAAAAACACGCACATATATACCAAAAGACCATTTATCCAAGTAGAGCCTCTTACATACCAGAACGAGAACATATATACCAAAGTGGACACTTCTATACAACAAAGAGCACGACCATACCAAAACTCGCGCATATATATAAAAACACGCACATATATATACCAAAAGGTCATTTATCCAAGTAGAGCCTCTTCCATACCAAAATGAGCACAGATATACAAAAGTGGATACTTCCATACAACAGAGAGCACGATCATACCAAAACTCGCACATATATACAAAAACACGCACATATATACCAAAAGACCATTTATCCAAGTAGAGCCTCTTCCATACCAGAACGAGCACATATATACCAAAGTGGACACTTCCATACAACAAAGAGCACGACCATACCAAAACTCGCACATATATACAAAAACAGGCACATATATATACCAAAAGACCATTTATCCAAGTAGAGCCTCCTCCATACCAAAACGAGCACAGATATACAAAAGTGGATACTTCCATACAACGGAGAGCTCGACCATACCAAAACTCGCACATATATACAAAAACACGTACATATATACCAAAAGACCATTTATCCAAGTAGATCCTCTTCCATACCAGAACGAGCACATATATACCAAAGTAGACACTTCCATACAACAAAGAGCACGCCCATACCAAAACTCGCACATATATACAAAAACACGCATATATATATATATATACCAAAAGACCATTTATCCAAGTAGAGCCTCTTCCATACCAAAATGAGCACAGATATACAAAAGTGGACACTTCCATACAACAGAGAGCATGACCATACCAAAACTCGCACATATATACAAAAAAACGCACATATATACCAAAAGACCATTTATCCAAGTAGAGTCTCTTCCATACCAGAACGAGCACAGATATACCAAAGTGGACACTTCCATACAATATAGAGCACAACCATACCCAAACTCGCACATATATACAAAACACCGTTTATCCTACAAATGGCACTTTGCGAAGAATTCTAATTGAGCCCTCTACTATAATACAAAAGACGCATAGATATATACAACAGAGAGCACTTCCATACTAAAACGCGCATAGATATACAAAAATACGCTTCTTCCTATGAAGTGTGTTTACATATATCCTTGAGTTCATGCAGAAGTTCATATCTATTAGTCCAAAAAATGTGAATTCTCACGTTCTCATATACCAATATTTCTTTCCATACAAAAAAACTTTCTTAGGTTCTCATCTACACCTTTATCTACCATTATTATTTAGTACTCGTCATGTTGTTTTACCGAGTGGATTAATAATTACGTATTTTTTATGTGATCGTGTTCAACTTCATCTCCTCGAGCTCATCATGGAATTAAGAGCATCATATGCTATTTTTCGAGCTCATCATGAATTATGCGATATATATATAATGTGATCTAACCATAAAACTAGTAACACATGAACAATTCTAAAACTTTATTATCAGCTTGACCAATATTGCTCAGGATTTAAATCACCTCTTGCACCAAACGGACGAGTACTTGAGTTCTAGCGGGCTTCATTATACAAAAGGCGCCTTGAGAATAAACATACAAGAACCATCTCCAATGAGCAACAGAGCATATTTCCATACCAAAACATTCTTCATTATGCAAAAACTCACGTTTTCCTACAAATGCGCCTTGAGAATAAATATACAAGAACCATCTCCAATATGCAACAGAGCAGATTCCCATATTAAAACATCCTTTATTATACAAGAATCCATATTCTCCTTCAAAAGGCTCCTTAAAGAACAAACATACAAGAAGCATATCCAATATGCAACATAGCAGATTGTCATACCAAAACATGCTTCAGTATACAAAAACCAGCATTTTCCTACAAAAGACGCCTTAAGAATAGAGATACAAGATGCATCTTCAATATGCAATAGAAAGAATACCAAGATGTCTCTCCAAAGTGGACAACAAAAAATTTCACTTCCAAGAAGGTCTAATACAGACTCTCTCAAGTATTCATATATATATTCATTCGAAACAAAAGTATAGAAAAGAAAAACTTTCACTTCCAACCAAGTCGGGGGACGAGCGAGGCGTCGACCATAAAACGCTCGGGACGAGGAGGCGACATGAAGCATACTAGATACAAAAATTATCTCAAATATCTCCTCCAAGGCAGGAGATCCGGCAGGACGACTTGGCCAAAATGCCAATGTCAAGGCGGTGATACTGGGATGCTGTGTCGTCACTCTCCCATCATACTCCTGTGAGTGAGTATGCACTGCAATGGAGGGGGGAGGTATGATGAGGGGATTCACGCCAAGGAGGATGCACCGCTGAGGGGGGAGGCGTGGCCAAGTTGATGTGTGGCGGAGGCGGTAGGTGCGACGAGGAGGATGCGTGGTAGAGTGAGGAGGCACGGTGAGGAGGATGTGCAGCAGATGGGGGAGATGCGGGGAAGTGGATGCACGACGGAGGGGAGAGGCATGGTGAGGAGGATGCGCGGCAAGGGGGGTGGGCGTCGAGGGATTAGGATGAGGAGGGTTTGGGGAGGAGGGTGTCAGGAGAGAAGGGGATTGGATGGGGAGTCTTTTCCAAGCCGTTGGATCGTTTGGTACTACGTGGCGTGCATCCGTGAGAGTCTGCTGCAACTCACTTACGGCAGACGATCCTTCCCCTGTGTCGATACTAACATGTTGCAGCAACACTATTTCAAAGGATGACGAGCAATGCTGGCTTCAAAGCTTTTGAATATTGTGAAAAGTGGGAAATTATTGAGAGAATATCTGTTCCCACTGTATTATTACATGACAGATACGTAATTCCAGTGTTCAAATGCCGAAGGTTTGCATTTAAAAAAACATACTGCAATGCATTAAAGAAAAATGGAATACACGCAGGAAGACACTACTAATTTGCTGCCGCTGATGGGAATTTGAGACCTTCGTATCTCAGAACTAGATATCAGTTTGAAGAAATCTACTTCGGCAAACCTCAGTATACAGACAGCATCAAATGCACCGGGGCGCCCCGATGAGTACGGAGGTGGATGACGGACACGAACTGCCGGAGCTGCTGGAGCTTGGAAAGCAGGAGTGTGAGGAGCCTGCACGGTGGAAGGATGAGGTTGAAGGTGACCACCCAGATTCCCACTTCCAGCATCATCATCTTTCTCCTCCAGTCCTCCCAAGTTAAGTTAGGCTATGGATCCGCCACCCACTCTGCGTTTTCTAAATCAAATTCCTAAACGGTTGAACTGAAGATAACCATAAGATTAAAAAGAAACTCTCGAAAGATGGGCAACAAGATGCGCCGTCCATCTGCGTTTTATAATGTACCGGACATCGACCCATACCATTTTCTAAAGGACGTCGTCTAGAAACATATATATAGTTGTATTGATTTCTTATTCCCTGCAGTTAGAAGTGACGTTTCTTAGTTACTTTTATGTGCTGATGTCGCCTTTGCTATCATGACCATCATAGTGTATTTGCCAATTACTTGGGAAAGTACGCAAGGAAGACGTGGTCACCTATTATTTATTTGCCCACTACATGTTTTAAAATTTGAATCGAACAAGGACAAAAAAAATGATCCAACCAATAAAAAATGATCCAACCAGTTAAAATCTGATTCGACTGCATGATGCAGCTGAATCAATTGAATTAAACCGTCGGTTCAATCATCTATTTTTTAGACAATTTCTTGTAATTTAATAAAATGAACTATTTAAAAAAGTATTTATAGTCTAGTAAAATTTTAACTTAGTATGTTTGTTATTCATTTATCTCTTCTCTTTCCATGTGTCTCGATCAAATGCCGCTTCTCTCTTCCCTCCTTGGGAACATTGACTCTCTTTTTCCATATCGTGTTTAAGGTTGTCCTCTTCTAAGAGCAATAAACATTGCCTTCACGAAAAGAAGAAGTTGCCATAGTCTCACTATGAGAAGCGATAAATTAACAACACTTGTCATGGATTAGAGTTTAAATAGTCTTGACGTTGTTAATTTTATACATCACATATATTTATTTATATGAATTTGATAAAATATAATCATTAGTCCCTTTTGAGTATTTCTAATAACACTCATACCTTTAACTTTAACAATTGCGCGTGTGCCCCTATATTCTTAAAAAAGTCACAATATTATCCTTATGTTGGTGTAATATAGGAGTACAAGCGTATTATCCGCTACTATCAGTTTTGTAAAAAAAACAAGGGCGCACATTAAATTCTAAAAAATACAGGTATAAATATTATTGAAAAAAATCGGGAAGGACATAAATGTAAACATCCTTTAAATATATGATGTAACATTATTTATATTAATTTGTATGGAATGCCGATCTAACTCAGATCAATCCATTTGAATAATACGAACTAAACCAACAATACAACAATTCAATTAGTTCATATCTTCATGAATTGTTAAATTGCTGACAGATTTGATTAGTCATTCCCATTGTCCAAGCATAAAAGCTCAAAACTAACGATTGCTCAGTTTGATGTCTTATTCAATTTTTAACATGTTCGAACCGATAACCAATTATCATCATTTATTAGTTTTTATGTAAAATTAGAGTAATGCTAGGATTAGGAATCATAAAAGAAGCAGGCTTCTAATCCCAACAAGTATTGAGTTGTATCATATATAGTCTTTTCAAGAATATGATTATGGGTCTCGTACTTCGGCTATACGTAGAAAAGTGAAGGCATTCGAGAGAGTTGTACTTAGTTTTTCTTCTTAATAAATTTTCTTTTTCAGTCATCACGGGAACTGATTGACCATGATCATATCCTATATCTTTTTCTGCAGCTAATTGTATACTATGGTTGATTGTGCATCTAATTTAGATGCAACAACTGATATCATAGTGAGGTTCAAAGTCGATGAGAGTATGCCATAAAACAAGTGTGCAGTCTTTCGAAACCATGAAGAATTGATAGTTACAATGAATCCAGTGTTAGTTCTTTTGTTCTATGATGTTTTAAAATGACACACGCACACATATATCGTAGTTGCTCTCTTGTTTATTGTGATTGCATGATTGCAAGTATGATTTCAGCTCAGTTAGTCTTCGCAGTGACGTCGACCTCAAAGCAAAAAAAAGCTTAGAAAGTTGTTTAACTTTGTTCAAAATATTATTGCTTACCTGTATTGATTTTTGAAGTTTTAATCTAAGGCAATCGTCAACGAACAATTTTCAAATTGAATATCAAAAAATCCAATTCCGATCGATGATATGTTCTCAGTTATCGACCACCACTGATGACGATATATTTTTGCATGATCAATCAACCCCAATCGTCCATCACCATTGATATGCTCGATCATAATTTGAATTCCACTCTAATGGTCAGAAATGATCGATCATAACTTCAAATCTGATTGATCATTTTCATCTGATTAATCACTACCTTTTGACTTATCGATCAAAACTGTAAATTTTCATTGATTTGTTGCCAATTTTATTTCCAACTGTCATAGTTCTTGGACCCCTACTTACAAGACCCATACTCATTGTTGAAAAATACACAATTCAAAAACTCACTTATTCATAGAAAACAAGAAGCTCTTTCTGAGTGATTCTCTTGACAATTATTTACACAGTTCTTCGATTCGTTTGATTATTTCAAGAAGAATTTTGTAAATTGGTAGTTGTGAATTTACACTATAGCATTGTTAGAGTTCGATCTCTCGTCAGTGCTGAAGTTTTTCTAATAGTGGCCATAACACTTGTGGTAGCCCTCTCTAGTCTGGTGATATTTATTCTATGATTTATATTGCTTATCCACTTACACTACATGCGATATAATTATTTTCTTTATTTTTGTGAATATATTGTGCAATAAAATTCTCCTGATTATTATAGATATCACTCCTCTTAATTTGAGGATATCTATTAATATCTATTTATAAAAGATCTATTCTAGAAAAAGTTATTGCATATCTATCTTTTGTTTTCAACTACTTCTTTCAGCATGATTTTAGTTATTTGATCCTAAGTTTGCAGAGAAGCACTTGGAAGTGAGAACTCCAAGGAAGTTAGAAGAACATTGAAGCTCACATTTTTTCTATAAGTGCTATAGTGTTTGATCTGTAGTATTGATCTTGGTATCTAATCCAAGATTTTGAAGCATCAAGCTTTGTAAATGGTTGAGATATATGTGTAAATATCTCAGACTTTATAGTGAAGCAGTTGGTTAGCTTAGCTAACCAGGAAATCCCAAGTCAGGAAATCTCAGGTCGTGAATAAAGTTACCCAGGTGGTTTTCCATGTAAAATGGTGTACAAGTGTGCTGACTGGATTGCTTTCTGGATATTATGTCCTTGTTGATTATTATGCATTAAGTTTCAAAACTAGCTCGAACCACTATTTACCTCTTCTAGTGGTGTCGTGATCCACAAACTCACATTTGGTATCAAAGAGAGCATCAATACTTTGAAATAACTCATCCAAGATACATATGGTAGCATCAGCAAGTAAAAGCTTTGAGAGTCAATCCACCATCAGACCACTACACTTTGATGGTACAGACTACAGCAATTGGAAGGTACACATGTAAATCTTTTTAGAATCTATTAATATGAATGTATGGAACATCAGAGACAAGTACACAAGACCACAGGTAGGAACAATACTCACAGACACAAACAAAAAAAGGCTAGTACAAGTCTAAAGCCATGAATGATATCTTCTACGCCATCACAACAGATGAATTCAAGCACGTCTCAGCATGTAAGATCGCTTGTGAGAATAGGAAGAAACTCATTGTTACCATCGAAAGAACCACAAGACATCAAGAATCTCATATCAACATTCAACAGCAAAGGTACAAGTCGTTTAAGATGGGAAATGGAGAATCCATTCGAGACATGTAAACAAGATTCTTGGTTATCATCAACAACGAACGAAACATGAAGTTTAACATTGATGAGCCAGAATAAGTGAAGATAATTCTAATATCCCTCACCCATCTTGGAGTACAACATCAATAGTAACAACGGATGCCAATGATGTCAGGACCCTTCCTGTTAAAGAAATCATTGGTGAACTCCTAGACTATGAAGTCGAAAATACTCAGATTGACGAGTATGTAGCAAGTCAAAAAGAAGAAATGTGTATCTCTTCAAGCCATAGAAACAACCTCCAAAGATAGTTCAGAAATATGGCATTGCTATGCTAACTATGAAATTTAGAAGATTCATTAAAAAGGGTAAAAAGGAAGTGATCTCGAATGCTACAATTACAAAAAGATGGGACACTTCAAGAAAGATTGTCCTCTGCTTAAGAAAAGCAACGATCGCGAAGTCAAAAGTCATGAGTCAAGCAAATGCAAGAAGGTCAAGAAGGATGAAAAAAGAAAAGTTCACAAACACCATCCCAAGTATCCAAAGCGAAAGACTTTCTATGCTACTTGGGATTCCCCTTACTCCTCCAACTTCGACTCTTCAACATCTTCACAGAGCAACTCCGATGACTTCAACAAGGAAGAAGATCTACTCGAACTTATGGCCCTCGATAAGGAAGAACCTACTATTAATGAATTAGAAGAAGATAAGACTGAATTGCATGACCTAGTAATAAAGTTGAAAAAAGAAAATAAAGTACTAAAATCAATTGCATGCACCACCATAGAAAATCATGAAAAATGGACTATCTCCCTGAGAAAATATATTAGATAACTCACAACAAGTTTTTCTCTATCAGATAAACAACATGAATCAAAGATTAAAGTTCTTAGGGAAAACATAAACAATCTAGAAACACAATAGGCGAACTAAATAAAACATACTCACCTTAGTAAATGACCTAGCTACATCCACTAAGGATAAGAAGAATCTAAATAAACTCTTAGGATCTAATTACCAGACTAAAACTAAGTTTGGGAGAGCGTACGACCCAAATAAGGGTAGTACGAGCTTGCTATTCCTCTTAAACAAAATAGAATTATTAATAGTCAAGTCAAAGTCAAGAACGCTATGGAACCAAGGAGAAATCCAAGGAACCATCCTAACATTCCAAAGACCCACAAGAAGGGTGTACTGAAGATTCCGGTTAATTATTTCGCAGAACCAAAGAATTCTTACAGGAGACAAATTGAGTGACATCTCATGACCAAATCATATTTCGCAGGACCTTGAGCAAGATCAAAATGGAAAATGTATTGTAAACAACAATTGCTCACGGCACATGACTAGAGATAAGAGTTTATTCCACAACCTCAAAGCCAAGGCTGGTAGGAGTATCACTTTTAAAAACAACTACAATTAAAGGTATGATTATCGATGAAGATACGATAGGAAAACCCTACATCTTTATTAATCATGTTAGCCATGTTGATGGTCTGAACCATGATCTCTTTAGCATATCTTAAATCTGTGATAAGGGTTTTAAAGTTGTGTTTTCTTGTTCTGATTTTGAAGTGCTTAAGGAATACACATTAAATTTGTTGCTTAAGGGAGATAGACACATAAGTATCTATGCACTTATATTCGATGAGTACTCATCGCTAGTTTCCTCTTGGCAGCATAAGAAGAACTCTTACTATGACATAAAAGATTATGCCACATTCACATGAACTTAATCTATAGGCTTAGTAAACTTAGCCTAACAAAAGACTTACATAAGCTATCCTACAAGAAGGTAACATGTATTCAGCATGTGAACTAGGAAAACTCCATAGAAAATCCTCGAAATCCGAAAAGCACATTAGCTCTACCATACCTTTAGAGTTGTTACACCTAGATCTATTTAAACCCATGAAATTCGAAGTTTAAGTGGATGTCACTATTGTTTTGTTATAATAGATGACTACTCATGTTATACTGGGGTTTGTTCATTTCTTCCAAGGACTTAACCTTCTTTGAATGTGAGAAGCTAGCCAAACAGATTCAGAAAAAATAAGGATCTACCATCACTAAGTTAAGAAGTGATCATGGTGGAGAGTTGAGAATGAAAATGTTTCTAACTAATGAGCAAAGGCTGGGGTCAAGCATCAGTTTTCTGCATCAAAAACAATAGCTCAGAATGACGTAGTTGAACAAAAAACCGCGCTCTTCAATAATGTGCACGTACAATGCTATGCGAGCTCGACATGCTTAGATATCTTTGGACAGAGGTCGTAAACGCAGTCTGATATGTAGTAATCAGGACTTTGATTTGACCATGATTAAAGAAGATACCTTTTGAGCTATATTTCAGATGCTCACCAAGGATAGGTTATTTCTGTATTTTTGAAAGTAAATATTTTATTCTTAAAACTAAAGAAAATCTTGACATGTTTGACTTTAAAAGTGAAGAAGGAATCTTCTTAAGTTATTCCTCAAGAAGCAAAGCTTGCAGACTCTCCATTAAGAAAACAATGACTATTGTGAAAATAGTACTTAATGTTTATTTTTATGAAAACTTTGGAAAAACTCCGCGTCTACAGGAATTAAAATTTTAGGAAGATGCTCAAATAAATCCTTCTAGTGTACTTGAAAATAGTGATTCTCTTGGGTTACACAAGGATTTCAACTTTGTTAGAGACCAGGGTGAATACAGTTTGATTATATATTGTATGAAGAAGTTGTGTAACTTTATGAATTTTGTCCTTGAAACTAGGGTTTTGATTTTATTCGAATTTTTATAAGTTACTATTTTTTAAGATTTTTCCAGATCGAGGTTAGTATACATTGAAGTTGATTTCATGTCAATTGGAGTTGATATAAATTTATTATATATGTTAAAGTTTCTACTATATATATATATGTGTAAATAAATGGATATTCCATTGGGCTTATATTTTTTTAGTCATTTTATGTAATTTTCTCTTTGATTTTTATGATGAGTTAAATTCTAAAATTAATCCACATTTATTGCATGAGAAATTTTTAGAGTTTTATATGGATTTTATTATATTTTCTCAAGATTTTGGATAAAAAATAAATATAAAAGAGACAAACCGTAGCTTCAATAAAGAATATTTCTTCAAGGAAGATTATAAATATCTAATCTTTGTTGAGTTATCTCCCATCTTCCTACAATCATATTGTGACGATATTGCTTTATGGCTAGAAGACCATCAGATTGGACAAGATAGTTGCTTGACTGCTTATGAATTAATTTTGGTGGAGGTCAGCAAATGATGCAATAAATGACGAAATACATGTTCCACATACATAATCAAAGAGGTGTGGAGTTAACATGAATTTATTAAAAACTAGTGAATTTTGTGTACATATTTGTTCAATAAGATACCAAAGTGGATGATTGACTCAATCCATGCTAAAAGTCATCGCAGGAAATCCTTTGATAACACATATTCATATTTCTCAAGGATGGCTAGATCACGCGGAACCATGTCATAGAAATTCATTGACATCTTTTATAAAGAAAATTGTGTATTCTTTGATTTTTCTGGAATTCCCTTGTGCTTTTTCTTACTTTTATTTATCGATCAGATCATGTTATTCAAATCTCTGAAGTTAGGCAAAATAAAAGGGCTTGCTGCCTAATCACTCCTCATTCTTTGTCTCAGTTTGTAAAAGTCCATACTTCCTTGCTTTAAATTTTGTAAATTGTTTTTATGTATTCATGTTAATAGTGCAATTTTATGCATGCAAATGCAAATGATAAATAATGAAGTTGGCATTATTTTTGATGTATTTTTTTTGAGAAACTGAGCTCAAGAAGAGAATTTTGCATAGATGAATATTAGGTTTATCACTCGCTAAATCTAGGAGTGGATCGTGCAGTAGTTGAAAAAGAAGGTGACAACATGGTGGGTGGATTGCTCAAAAGGAGTAGTTTGACCTTATATGTGAAGAAGGGGAGGTGACATGAGTGTCAGGATCAAGAATGTGGAAGTTGGGTTATCAAAGAAAGTGTGGGGTAGTTAGTTGGGACCAAAGATAGGTTGTGAAAAGAGAGCAACAGTCAGGAAGATTATGTACAACAAATCAGGCTTCATGTCTTCGATTGGCAGGGGGTTACAGGTGGTTCCCAGTGACGACACATGTCACCAGGAATTCGTGTCACCAGGCTTCATGTCACCAGGAATTCGTGGCTCAAAATCCTTTTGAAAATAGCAAATAAATAATAATTAACATTAAATGAAGAAAAATATAAAAACAAAATGGGATTATTATCTACAACGTTGCACGAGGCCACTAGTATAAATAAAATCATCTAAATATGTACATTAATTAAGTAGTCGGATATATAGTATACGTGTTTGAAATATAATATTTTATTTTTCAATACTTTTATAGATAAGCTGTGCAATTTATTTTTACTAATTAAATATTATAATTAGAGGTATAAGTATTAAGTTCATCCTGTATAAATTAGAGAAGTAAGACTCTAAGTATAATTTACAATTAGGGTTTCTTAATTATTTTACTTGTTTTCTTTTTTGAGTTTTTTGTTTATATTTTATTTACAAAATACCAAAGCTTGAGCTCGACATCTAGTTGATTGGCCTTATATAAAAAATAATAATTAAAAGTTTACATCACTTTAGAAGGAGTTAAGGATAACTCTACTAATTTTCCAAGTTAGAAAGCCAATTGCCTTGTATGTTCCTAAATTCATTTTTCACAGATTGAGTACCCTTACATTCAAAGTACTTTAAAGATTTAAAGTGCTCTTCATTTCTTTACCTTTAAAGATAAGTAAACATCATTATGAATCAGTTTAAGCGAGTTAGGATTCGTAGAAAACAGATATTTTACTAAAATAGATTTTTATTTTCTTATGGAATTAACAAGTTGGATTTTTATACTATTTTGTATTTTCCTTTGTTTAAATTCAATCAAGTCACAAAAAGCATCAAGTTAAAAGGAGCTAAAACAAATTTCAGAAAATTGTTAGAAGTTTGTTTTTATATACGATTTAGTTTCCAACTAGTTTCTAAAGTTGAAACGCACAACTTCAACCCCTAGTATTTATGTAGCATTTTTACAGATTGGTAGTTAATGTATATTGAAGTTTAATGATGAATTTGGTCAATTTGAAATGTGTCAAATAGATATCATTATGGGAGAAATTGCCAGATACAGGAATTAGGATTATGTTTCTTCATTGATTTTGCCCCGTTTATTTATGGTAAACTGTTACATTTCAATATATATTATCTACAGAAAGGAAAAAGAATTAGTAAGTGAAAGATGAAGCATGAACAGTCATTTGAAGTTCTGAGTACAATATGTACAAGCGACATGAATTGTTAGGTGCACAGTTGTCAATTATTTTTGACCATTTTTATGTTAGCGTGTCATCAAGTCAAATTGACGACCATTGGGTTATGATCATAAACACATTTTATAGCTATATTTATTCCAAGTCTTTGTGTCGATGTATATACATCTTTCTAATTGTCATTTTCATTCTCTTTTGTTCTTGTTATTGTGTAGTGTTAAAAATGCGGTATTATCTTTGAATATTTCAAGCAAGAGGAGTAATCATATGAGAGTAAAAAAATATGAGAGCATGAGAGCATGCATTTTGGACCACATGATCATGTCTTCTCTCTCCTGGTATTCTCTCTCCTGCTTGGATCATGTGGTCTAGAATGCATGCTCCCATGCTATCACAAATTTTGGCTCTCATAGGATCACTCCTCTTTCAAGCAAACTTCATACAAGAAATATAATCTCTTAACTACCAAACTATAGAGAAAGGTTGAATTTATATTTTAAATGACCATTGGAGACTACAGCAATCAGGGAAGAACTAAAGCTTATTAAAGTCTAACAAATCAAGAGGATGAGTACGATACTATACATCGAAGAGTATACGAGCAAAAGAATTAACTCTACACCCTAGGCGTATTTCAACAAGAACGGAGAAGAATTTAAAAAAAATACTGTATGTAGTTGCAGGTTTTGTGTTGGGGATGCATATGGTAACACCATATCTAGGAGTTTTGCATAAGCAAATGGTTGAACCTCGAGCAGCCTCGGATCCCGTCTGAGTCTGTCGAGCAGCCTTGGATCCCGTCTTTGAGTCCGTTCTGTTCCTTCACAAGTGCAATAATGTGAAACAAATGAAGACGTGATACCATAATGCAGGAAGAGGGAAAGAATATGCCGAAGCAAGAAGTCTTAAGCAATCCCCATAAATAAACAATCTAATCACTTCACAAATTATTCAATACCACCTGTAGAAGTAATGGTGTTGACACCAGAATAAAAATAAGATTTAAGTTCTAAGATCAAAAATAAGATTTGAGTACCTCAATGTTGTGTTTTTTAGTGCAAGATATTAAAATGGAGTAGCGTCCTCCGATTTGTTTTATAGTAATTTATGACCATTTTGTGAACCTTAACAATCAGGTTTAAACAGAATAATAAGTTGTAAATGAGGAATCTGGGTAGGGAAGTGATGAGGGGATAACGTGTTTCTTTTTTGTAAGGTAGTGGATGCTTGAATTGCTTGAGGTGATTGGTTGTCAGAATCGTAGGTAGAAGTATTGAGGTTCTATGGAACAATCAGTTCCAGAGTATGGGAATTCATGTGAGGTCTACAGCAGTTTGCACAGGGGATAATGATCTGGTGAGGTATCATGCCGTTGAGACTGGAGGTGGGGCAACAGGTGCAGATATGAGTAGTTGCAGGCAGTTTGAGTCTTGGTCATAGGTACCAAATCAAGGGTTCAGGGCCTTAAGTGAATCACACAAATAGGTGAGATTTGAGTCTGCGGTTTTGCGGGAAGAACGTAGAGAAAGGAAAAGGGAACTTTATAACTCTGCAATTCACCCATCAATCAGAAATTATTATTCGGGTATTCTATTAATAACCCAGAAAATGTGGATGGCACTAACCTGTGGAAAGGAATTCACAGCATATTAACTCTACATATGCAGGGGAACAACGACTTCAAGATTCCGAGAAAGCTTCCATCCCTTGGGGTATGCAAGATTCCACGCATCAAGATGAAGGTGCCAGTTCATGATCTTGGAACAATTATAGGGTACAGCTTCCATTTGACTTTCATCTTCAACCACCTGCTCTATGAATGTTGTCTCCTGCAGAATATAGCAAATTTCTTTCAGGCAACAGATGTATGACCTAACAATTGAATCGAAAAAAAAACTACAGCATATATCATAACCAAAGCCAAGAAAAAAAATTCTAGATTGGACAAAAAAATCAATTCATTCAAAATAAATGATTTAAAACTTTTAAAAAATCTATTATTTTTGACTAAGATTTAACCAAATTAAATCCATGTTGAAAAGATCCGAACTATTTTGAGACAAATTCCTAAATGGTGTTCTAAAAAAGAATATTATTTAGGAATTTTTCTCTCTTGCGTTGGTTGTCAGCTACCTAATGCGCAACCCTCCTCATTTAGCCAGGCTTGGGACCGGCCATGGATGAGTTAAATGAGATACCTTGGTGTATGTTATTCACTGATGATATTGTGTTGATTGATGAGACCAAAGATGGAATAAATGAGAAGCTTGAGATCTGGAGACAAGTATTACAGACTAAAGGATTTCGTACAAGTAAGACTAAGACAGAATACATGGAGTGCACTTTTGATGGAAGCAATGGTGAAGAAATCGAGGAGAAGATTGGTGAGGACAACATACAGAAGAACGATTCTTTTAGATACTTGGGATCTATTTTGCAATATGATGGAGAAATTGATGGAGATGTTACTCATATAACAAATGCAGGTTGGCTAAAGTATAGAGCCTCTACAGTTCTATGTGATGAGAAAAATCCTTTGAAAATCAAAGTAAAGTTTTACAAAGCAGTTGTGAGACTTGTTATGCTCTATGGATCTAAATGTTGGCATGTGAATCATATACATATACAGAGAATGGCAGTAGTAGAAATGAAAATGCTAAGGTGGATGTGTGGGCATACATGTAAAGATCGGCTTCATAATGGTGCAATCATAAAGAAAGTTTATGTAGGCCCGATTGAGAATAAGATGTGAGAAAACAGCTTGAGGTGATTTGGCCATTTGCAAAAAAAGGTCGGCTGATGCACCAGTTAGAAGATGCGAGTTTTAGATTTTTTTTGAAGTCAAAAAAGGGAGAAACACACGATGGTGTCTGCTCCGATTCTAATTGGATGCGAGTTTTGGATGTCGAGCAGGCTAAGAGAGGGCGAGGAAGGCCCAAGAAGTGTTGGGATGAGGCTATCCAAACGGATCTTAGTTTTTTGGATCTAATCTGAGAATGACCCAAGATAGTTTTGAATGAGGACAAAGAATCCATATAGATCCCCCTCGTGTTTCCTATTTCCCCTTCCATTAGATATTAAGGCCCCCTCCGTTGACTCCCATTCAGCCATTCCCTTTTCAGTTTTCCCTCCTTTTCTGCAAAAGGATTCAACTTCTCCTCTCTCCATTATCCGATTACTTCGGATTGAAACCACTGTAAACTCAACTCGTAACTGCCAATGACAAGGTGATAACTTGTTCTCCATCGATCCAATGGGGACTCATTGAGTCGAGCACTGTTAGCACTTTGCAAGCTAGCAGGCTGCTTCGCGGGAGCAGCAGCATATGCATACCGTTCATTGATCAACAGCAGAACGTTGACAAAATGGGGGGCGGTGCAATTTCATCATCTTGGCACGTCGACGACTCGTCACCACTGATTATCTGTCATTCACTTTGCAAGTTAGCAGGCTGCTCAAGGGAGCAGCCAGCATAAGCATATCATTCATCGATCAGCAGCAGCCAGCAGTATGTTGACAACCCGAAGGGTGGTGCAATCTCATCGTCCCAACACATTGACACTCAACACGATCGATTTTCCATCATTCAAGTGGCTATATTTCAATCTTCGATTCATCGATACAAATATCTATCATTTTCTACATTATATCATTTCTATGTAACACAATTATCATATATCCTCGCTCTATGTTCGGCTATGTTCTTTCATGTTCCTGAGGAGTTTAAGAATGGGAGTGGGAATGATCTGTGTTCCATCTAATTATGTAACATTATTAGTTTTTTTGAAAAAAAAATTGGCTTAATTGGCAATTAACAGTAAATTCTTCTGATCGGAATTTTTGAAGTTTTCTCCCTTCATTTATAAACAGTGGAGTAATTATTGGCCGAAATCTATTAATTTTGAGTCAGGATTTATTTTTCATCGACTAATTAATACATAAATGAGAAAATACACAAAAACAAAATATGACTTTTTTTAGTTGTAATAGACAGTGAAGTATAAAAAAATATGAAATATCACATACAATTAAAAATGATAGGTCAAATGTAAAAAGAATAATTTCCTTTATTTTCGTAAGATGTTGCGGATCGCGGAAGAAAACATGCACAAACACGATCAAAAAAGCAAAGACACAAACACGCAGATTTATAAGGTTCATTTGTAACTGGGCTACGTCCTTGGACGGCGACAATCGATTTTCACCGTGGAAAAAGAAAGAAAATACAGAGGATACAGAGAGCCCTAACTCTATGGAATTTATATAGTACTCATGTACAGATGATTCCCTGAAAAACAAATGGATCCATATGCACGAATACAGCGAGACCCCCATCTTGTTGGGATATGGTATGGTAGGAGGGAGTGCATACAAGGTTCTTCAACCTGGATCAGATAGTTAGAATTCAAGGCATATAAACAATCTCCACATTGAATTGAACCCTCTGAAAAGCTTTGTCAAGCTTTGTCGTGCCGCCGCGAGCCCCTCCTTGAGGCTACTGCCAACTGTCGACATTGAGCAAGTCCAAACAGTTTTTGAACTTACTCCCAGGAAATGTCTTTGTGGACATATCAGGTGGATTATCTGTTTTGATGACCTTCTTCACCTTGATCCTCTTCTCAGAACGAATGAAGTGATATCTGACATCTATGTGCTTGGTCCTCTTATGATGCACATCCTTGACTAAGCATATCACACTGAGACTGTCACAATATACTATAGTCTGATCTTGTTGTAGAACGAGATCTCCAACTAAACCCTTTAGCCAGATGCATTCCTTTGCAGCCTTTGTCAAACCATGTACTCTGCCTCAGTAATAGACATAGTAATTGATGGATGCAAGGTAGTCTTCCAACTGATGACCGACCTAGAGTGAAGACATAGCCTGCCATTGATCTCCTCCCATCGACATATGCAGCATAGTCTGAATCTGAATATCCAACAATCAAACACTCTTAATCACTTACGTAGATGCGACCAATGTCTGATGTTCCTCTCAAAGCAGAAAATCCGCTTGACTGTCTGTCAATGCTCCTTCCATGGTTTGCCTATAAATCTGCTAACAACGCTAATAACACGAGCGATGTCAGGTCTTGTGCATACCATGGCATACATAATACTCCCAACTACGATGGTACAGGGAACATGTGTCTGTGTTCCTTCTACGTCTAACTGAGGTGCGAAAGAAACTGAGAGATGAATATTTGCAACGGATGGAGTACCTAGAGACTTAGATGTAGACATCTCAAATATCATTAGAACTTTCTTAATGTAGTTCCTCTGAGATAAGAAAAGTTTCCCTTCTATAAGATCTGTCAAACTTCTTGTACCACTGCCTAGGAGATTGTTTAAGCCCATACAAGGACTTTTTCAATCTACACGCATGGTCTTCCTTACCTTGAAATGTAAATCATTCTAGCTAGCTCATAAGAATGTCTTCTTCGAGTTAACCATGAAAGAAAACTGTCGTCGCATCTAAATATTCCAACTCCAAGTCTCGTTATGCTACAAATGCTAGTAGAACCCAAATGGATGTATGTCATACAACGGGAGAGAATATCTCGTTGTAATCAACATCTTCCTTCTGACTGTATTCACAACTAGGTATGCCTTGTATATTATGCCTTCACTGCCTGAGATTCCTATCTTTTTCTTGAAGACCCATTTGCATCCAACGACATTCCACCCCTTTGGCAATTTGGCAAGTTCCCATGCATGATTCTTGTGAAGAGACTCCATCTCCTCACCCATAACAGCAATCCACTGTCCAGATTCAGCCCCAACTATTATCTCCCTGTAAGTGAAGGGTTCTTGAGACTTCGCCAAGGCCCTAAATGTCGGTTTTAGTCACCATTTCAGTATCAATAAAAACAGAATTTCGGTGGAATTTCGGTGGAATTTCGATCGGAATTTCAATCATTTCGACCATTTTTTATACTAGGACCCCAATATTTCGGTCATTTCGATCGAATTTCGATTTCGATTGGATATCGATATTCAACAGAAATTCGATCGAATTTCGCTGAAATTTGAGGCCATGGACTCTGCCTCCTCCACAACATGTAGTGCAAATGCAATCATGTCTTCAAATTCGTTTCTCTAGGACGAATGTACCTTTCTACGGGTTGATCAGTAGTAACTCTTGGTTGCCTCTCTAGTTGATCAGCTTCAAGTTGTTCAGCAACAGCCTGATCAGGATTAGTGTGATCAACTGCATGATCGCTACTTGATGTCAGTTCGAACTCCACCTCTTCGACCACACCATCGCATGTCCATGCATCAACACTCCTCGAGTGAAGTATGGAATTATCATCAAAAGTAACACTCCTGCTAACAATAATTTTATACTCAGAAGAGCAGATTGTGTACCCATTTACTCCTGCACCACTGTAAACACCCCTTTCTTTGCCCTTGGTTCTAACTTTTCTTCACTAACATGATTGTTCGGAGAAAAATGAATCATGCTCGTGGAATAGACTGAGGGCTCTCTTATCTAGGAGAAAAGCCCTTGGGTTAATTACGTGATAAGTACATCAAGAAAACATAAAACATAAATGATATCGAGAGATATATTTATCTCAACACTCCCCCTCAAGCTGCAGCATATATATCTACAATGCTCAGCTTGGAACAACACCTCTGAAACGGACCTCTAGCTAGAGCCTTGGTGAAGATGTCAGTCATATGATCTCCAGTGGAAACATGGGAGGTAGATATGAGACCTTTCTGCATCATTTCTCTAGTGTAAAGACAATCCACCTCTATATGCTTTGTCCGTTCATAAAAAGCAGGATTATTGACAATAAATAGTGCAGCTTGATTATCACATAAAAGTTGCATAGGTAGAGGAATCTCAATAGTAGGGTCAGTCAATACCAATCTAACCCACATCATCTCTGCACTCCCTATGCCATGGCCCTGTATTCAGATTCTGCACTTGATGTAGCCACCATTGTCTATTTCTTACCCTTCCATGAGAGAAGTGAGCTCCCGACAAAGACAACAAAGCCCGAAGTAGACTTTCTGTCTCTGGGGCAACCTACATAATCTGCATCTGCACAAGCTGTCACCTCAAGAGATGTATCCATGTTGAATATAAGACCCGAGCCAGGTGAGTTCTTCAAATATCTCAGTATCATATAAACAGCATCCATATGCACCTTTCTGGATTACTCCATGAACTGGTTAACTTTGCTCACTGCAAACACTATATTCTCCCTAATGATAGTGGCATATAAAAGTTTTCCAATCAGCTCTCTATATCTCTGTTGTCTACCTCCTCAATATAATTTCATACTCAGATTCATAGGGGTAGTAGTAGACTTGTATCATGTCATACTTGTCTCAGATATGAGATCCATCACAAACTTCCTCTGAATCATCACCAGACCACGCTGGTTCCAGGCGAACTCCAACCTAAGGAAGTATCGAAGAGTGCCAAGGTCCTTGGTCACAAACTGTTGACCTAAGAACTCCTTGGCAGTCTGAATACCTTGCCCATCATCCCTTGTGACAACAATATCATCCACATAAACAAGAATAGCAACAGTACCTCTCTATGTCCGTTGAACAAAGAGTGAGTGGTATGCAGTGGACCGCACAAATCCCTTGTGCTCTATCAACTTTGATAACTTCTAGTACCAATTTAGGCCATAAATCTCCTTATGGAACCTGCAGACCTTCTGGGACTCCCCCTCAGTAGCAAATCCTGGTGGTTGCTGCATATATACCTCCTCTTGTAGATCCCCATATACAAAGGCATTCTTCAATCTTCAAATCAAGTTGGTAAAGAGGTCAGTCCTGTGAAACAGCAAAGGATAGAAGAATGTGTAGTGTCGAATGTCTGGCTACAGGAGAAAAGGTTTCCTGCTAGTCCACCCCATAGGTTTGGGTGAACCCACGTGCCACAAGTCTTGCATAGTAACGGTTCACACTGCCATATGCACTTTGCTTTACTGTAAATATCTATTTGCAGCTCACAACAGAAGTACCTTTTGGATCAGATACAATGCTCCATGTTCCACGCGACCGTAAGGTTGTCATCTCCTCTTCCGTTGCAAGTCGCCACCTACTGTCCTGTAGCGCCTCATGGTATGCACATGTTATAGTAACAGCAGAGAGTCCCATTACAAACTTCATGTACTCCTCTTAAAAATGATCCAAAGAAACATGTGCAGCAAGAGGATACATGGCACACTGACGGCGAGGCTTCCTTAGGGCAATAGGTATCTCCAGATCATCTTCCTCTCTGTCTTATGGAATCAACTCATCATGTGTATCATTCAAAACTCCAGTGCCATCAGTAGAAACAATGTGTTCATGACATACCTGAGGCGTAGTGGATGATGTGGACGGCGCATGAGCAGAGAGGCGAGTAGAAGACCTGCGAGTGTAAACAAGAGATAAGAAGTTGGACTGGGTAGAAGGAGGTGGAGGTGGTGGGGGCGGTGGAGGTGGAGGTGGAGGAGACTGAGGTGCAGTATGGGGGTCATATGATGTTGAAAACGGTAACATCATCCTCTCCAGAAGTAGCATTGGACAACCTGTCATCTGTAGGAGAGAAATCCATAATAGACTCAAAGAAAGTGACATCAGCACTCACATAATATCTTCAAAAAGAATACCTTCGTCCTACAGGATCAAAACATCTTTACCCTTTTTGAGTACGAGAATAATCGACAAAAACACATTTGATAGCTCTAAGCGAGAGCTTGTCACAGCCAGGAGTGAAATTATGGACAAATGCTACATATCCAAAGACTCTGGGAGTGAGAGAGAATAGTTCCTTCTCAGGAAACGCAATGAAGAAGGGAACCTTCTCCCAAGAATAGTGGGCGACATGCGATTCATTAAGTAGCAAGCAGTGAGAACATCGTCCCCCTGGAAGTAATGAGGGGTATGACTCTAGATCAATAGTGTTCTTATGACATCAAGCAAGTGACGATGTTTACGTTCAGCCACACTGTTCTTGTTAAGTTAAATATCGTGTTATGTCTTTCTTATGTAATCCCTATTTCTCATAGTACTTATCTCGTAATTAACCCAGGGCTATTCTCCTATATAAGAGAGCTCTCGGGTACGTATAATGCATCGACTTCTTTTCTCCTATCATGGTATCAGAGCAACGGTCCTAGACCGGGGTCTCGGTATCCCACCCAAACCCTAACCCTAAGCCCTCCACACACCAGCCAGCCCCCCTCCCGACGTTGTCGCCGCCGCCAACGGCCCCCAGCACCGCCTCCAGTGAATTTGCGCCGCCAACAGCGGCCCCCAGCGCCGCCTCCAGCGGCCCCCACCCCCTCCCGTGCCGCTCCCAGCGGCTACGCGCTGCTCCCTGCGGCACCACGTTGTCCCTAGCGTCGCCAAAAGCAGCTCTCACCGTCCCAGCGGGTCCCCCCCCCCAACGGAACCTTGTCGCCCCCCGAAGGCCCCTAGGTGCTCTCCCGTACGTCTCCAGACCACCCGTGCGGCACAGGCAGCCTCCGACGCGGTTTTTGCAGCCTGCGAACTAGGCTCGGCGCTCCAACAAAGACTAGGGATGGTTGTATGAGTCTACACATACAACCTATCCCTCTTATGATATTGTAGACCGCCTATTTTTGGTTATATCTGTCGGTTTGAGGCTCATCGTCAATCATGTCAGAGAACAAGGGTGACGTCTTTACATCCTCAGGTGCCTTCAAAGGCTCGACCCCAATAGTCAAGATGGATGGGACCAACTATGAACTATGGTCTATACAGTTTCGCACCCTGATGCAGTGCCACAATAAGGAGCACATTCTGACAGAATCAGAGTCGGCTGACAAGACTGGAGAAAATGCGACGTGGAAGTAAGATGATGCATATGCCCGTATATGGCTCTCTGGGATGCTGATTACGGAGATTGCAAATGATATTGTAAATCAACCCACATCAAAGGCTATGTGGGATATATTGGTTGCTACATATGGGCAGTCCAAGAATGAGAGCAAGATTCTTCAGTTACAATTCGACATCTTCTCTACGAAACAGAATGGGAAACCACTCCATGCACATTTCTCTCATTTACGGGGCATGTTCAAGAGATAGCATAGCTTCATGCCGATCACTACCAGTACGGAACAACAACAGGCATACCGAAATGCCACGATGACTGGCGTATTTCTGTCCTCTCTTTATCCTGAGTACGATGCAGCCCGTACTCAACTTCTGACTGGTGAGAGGAGGTGTATAAGAGATTGAGTAGGATTACTACTGCCTCGGCATCTACCGCCCAGCCTACCCCTTCAGCTATGGCTGCCACTCATGGCAAAGGAGGAGCGTCACATTTTCGGGGCCATGGACCTCGTGGTCGAGGGGGAGGCAGACACCGTGGCCCCTGTACTCACTGTCACCGTTAGGCCACTCCGAGGAGACATGCTTTCACAAGCATGGTTATCCAGCCTCAGCATGTGTTGCTGAGCAAACTGAGGCTACCGTTGCGCCTCTTCCAGATGATCGCTTTGATGATATTGTCTCCCGACTTCGTGAGATGATTACTACACCTACGTCTCCGTCTCCAGGTTCTACAGACGTTGCAGCTTCGGCCAGAGCGTCCTCTAGCTCATCAGGTACTCCTTATGCACTTACCAGTACTACTTGCTCGGACTTGACAGATTGGATTACGGATTCAGGGGCCTCCCATCATATGTGTGACGACAAATTGCAGTTTACTACCTATAGAGCACTTGCACTAGGCCGATCTATTGTCATTGCCAATGGGGTTAGATTGCCCATTGTTGGTCAGGGGGAGATCACTCCGACGCCTTCTTTGAGCCTTCAGAATATCTTACACGCACCTGACTTTCAGATGAACTTGTTGTCAATTAGCCAACATACAAAAGATTTACATTGTCGTGCCATCTTTGACCCTTCTACTTTTGTGTTTCAGGACATACTGACTGGTAGGATGATTGGAAGTGGTCTTGAGCAAAGAGGTTTGTATAAGCTTGTTATATCATCATGTGCTGGCGAGAGGAGGTGTATAAGAGATTGAGCAGGATTACTACTGCCTCGGCATCTACCGCCCAGCCTACCCCTTCAGCTATGGCTGCCACTCGTGGCAAAGGAGGAGCGTCACATTTTCGGGGCCGTGGACCTCGTGGTCGAGGGGGAGGCAGACACCGTGGCCCCTGTACTCACTGTCACCGTTAGGCCACTCCGAGGAGACATGCTTTCACAAGCATGGTTATCCAGCCTCAGCATGTGTTGCTGAGCAAACTGAGGCTACCGTTGCGCCTCTTCCAGATGATCGCTTTGATGATATTGTCTCCCGACTTCGTGAGATGATTACTACACCTACGTCTCCGTCTCCAGGTTCTACAGACGTTGCAGCTTCGGCCAGAGCGTCCTCTAGCTCATCAGGTACTCCTTATGCACTTACCAGTACTACTTGCTCGGACTTGACAGATTGGATTATGGATTCAGGGGCCTCCCATCATATGTGTGGCGACAAATTGCAGTTTACTACCTATAGAGCACTTGCACTAGGCCGATCTATTGTCATTGCCAATGGGGTTAGATTGCCCATTGTTGGTCAGGGGGAGATCACTCCGACGCCTTCTTTGAGCCTTCAGAATATCTTACACGCACCTGACTTTCAGATGAACTTGTTGTCAATTAGCCAGCATACAAAAGATTTACATTGTCGTGCCATCTTTGACCCTTCTACTTTTGTGTTTCAGGACATACTGACTGGTAGGATGATTGGAAGTGGTCTTGAGCAAAGAGGTTTGTATAAGCTTGTTATATCATCATGTGTTGTTGCTACTATTTCCTCTGGATCTGTTTCTCCATTCCTTTGGCATCTTCTCTTTGGCCATCTGCCTCTGTAAAAGATGTGTCATGTCTTGCCGCAGATATCTACCCGTACCGCATTGGATTGTGAAGCCTGTCAGCTTGGGAAACACCCTCGGTCTTCGTTTCCAGTCCGACCGAGTCGTCATAGTAGTCGGTATTTTGAGCTGTTTCACTTTGATATTTGGGGTCCGAGTCGTGACCCTGATCTTCAGGGACATCGTTATTATTATGGTTTAAAAAAACGCACCTCGATGCGCAAAGGTCCTCGAGGCGAAACGGGGCGTTGAGAAAACGCCCCGAGGCGACCGCCTCAGACCCCCTGGCTGAGGCGTGCGCCTCAGATGCCTGAGGCGGTCGAGGCGAGGCGAGACGTTGAGGCGGGGCGAGGCATGAGGGGTTTTTTCAAGTATCTTTTTTAAAAGAAAAAATTACTCCTATTCGTATTTTCATATGTTTATAAAGGTCTTGTTATTGAGTATATATTTATGCAAGATGAATGCTTAAATTTGACCTCTTTCATATTTATATGCTTAAATTTGACCTCTTTCATATTCATATTTACCATTAACATGCCAAATTATTTCAGTGAACTATTACTCTTACTATTGCAGCGAGACCCCCGTAGTGGTAGTGTATGGTGGCACAGGAAGGACATCAGACCATTCTTCATCTGAGTGCAGTAGAACATATAGTTAGGATTCAAATCATATGATTCGTATCAACTTGGATATCTATAATGACAACTATAGCCAATCTCATTTAGATAAAAATTTTAGCAATAGTTACAGCCAGTGCTTGGGAAGCTTCCATATGTTACTATCACCAGGCCAGATATTATGTTTGCAGTAAGCAAGGTTAGCCGATTCATGGAGCGACTCAGAAAAGCACATATGGATGCTATCTATATGATCTTGAGATATCTGAAGAATTCACCTGGTTTAGGACTCCTATTCAATAGGGATACGTCCTTGGAGGTAACAGCTTGTGCAGATGCTGACTATGCAGGATGCCCCACGGACAGGAAGTCTACTTCAGGGTTTGCAGTCTTTATTGGACACTCACTTGTCTCATGGAAATGCAAGAAGCAGATTGTAGTTGCCAGATCAAGTGCAGAATCTGAATACAGAGCCATGGCCCAAGGAAGTGCAGAGACGATGTGGGTTAGATCGGTGTTGACTGATCTTTCCATAGAAGTTCCTCTTCCTATGCAACTATGATGTAATAATCAAGCCGCATTATTCATTGCAAATAATCCTGCATTCCATGCACGAACGAAGCATATTGAGGTGGACTGCCATTACACTCGAGATATGATACAGAAGGGACTCATATCTACATCTCATGTGTCTATAGGAGATCAGACAGCAAATATCTTCACCAAGGCTTTAGCCCGAAGTCCTTTTCAGAAGTGTTAGTCCAAGCTGAGCATGATAAATATATATGCTCCAGCTTGAGGAGGAGTGTTAAGTTAAATATTGTGTTATGTCTTTCTTATGTAATTCATATTTCTCAGAGTACTTATCTTGTAATTAACCCAGCGCTATTCTCCTATATAAGAGAGCCCTCGGGTAAGTATAATGCATCGACTTCTTTTCTCCTATCCGTGCTGCCGAGAAGTATAATTGCAAGAGGTCTGATGAACTATACCAAGAGACCTGAGAAATTCAGATAGATGTAATGTGGAAAAGTCCAAAGCATTTAACTTCACCTTAGCAGAGAATATATTTTTGACTTAGATAAGAAAAAATTTAATGATAGCACCTGCTTCAGACTTATGTTTTAATAAGAATACCCAAGATAGTCTAGAAAAATCATCCATGGCAACTATATAAAAACAGTGTCCCTGGTGATCAGGAACATGGCTCAGACCCCAAATATCAAAATGAAACAACTCAAAGGACTGACTACTGTGACGACTCGGAAAAGAGAAGCGATGGTGCTTCCCAAGCTGACAGACTTCACAATCCAATGTAGTACAAGTAGATATCTGTGGTAGCACATGACACATCTTCTGGAGTAGAAGGTGGCCAAATCAAAGATGCCATATGAGAGGAGAAACGGATCCTGAAGGAAGAGCAGCAATTCCAGCACAAGGTGATATGGCAAGCTTATACAATCCTCTCTACTCACGACCATGATCAATCATCCTACCAGTTACTATGTCCTGAAACACAAAAGAAGAGGGATCAAAGATGGCACGGCAATGTAAATCTTTTGTAAGTTGACTAATGGACAAAAGATTCATCTGGAACTCTAGAGCATATAAGACGTTTTGAAGATGCATAGAATGGTCTAGAACAATCTCCCCCTAACCAACAATGTGTAGACAAACCCCATTGGCAATAACCACGGATCTTCCGGGTAGGATAGACCTGTATGTACCGAACTGCATCCGATCTCCACACATATGATGTGACGCTCCAGAATCCATAATCCAATCAGTCAAATCTGAACTGCTACTACTGGTAAACACATAAGGAGTACCTGATGAACTAGACGACGCTCTGGCAGTAACTGCTACATCTGTGGAATATGGGGTCAGAGTAATATGAGTGCTCAACATCTCTTAAAGTCTGGAGACGATATCATCGAAACGAGTATCCGAAGTAGGCGCAGTAGAATGCTTGGTCTGCTCAGCAATACGTGCAGACATTGGATATCCATGCTTCTGAAAGCATGTCTCCTAAGAATGACCAGGACGATGGCAATGGGAACAAGGACCACGTTACCGGCCTCCTCCTCGACCACGAGGTCTACGACCACGAAACTGGGACGAACCCTCTGCCACGAGTAGTTGTCATAGCAAAAGGAGTCGTTCAGGCCGTAATGTGGTAGTAATCCTACTCAATCGCTTGTAGATATCCTCCATCGACGGTATTGTCCCTCCAGTCAGAAGTTAAGTATGAGCGCCATCGTACTCAAAGTCAAGAGATGACAAGAAAACTCATGTCATGGTGTCTGTTGTTCAGTGCTGGTGGTAATAGACATGAAGTTGTGTAGTCGCTCAAACATGTCTCTCAGGTGAGAGAAGTATGCGTGGAGCGGTCGACCATTCTGTTTGATCGAGAAAATATCAAACTGCAGTTGAAGAATCTTGCTCATTCTTTGCCTGCCCGTATGTGTCTGCCAATATGTCCCACGTAGCCTTTGCAGTTGGATGATTAACAATAACATTAGCAATCTTCGTGGTAAGTGTCCCAGAGAGCCAGATACGAGCATAGGTATCATCTTACTTCCATGATGCATTGGCCCCAGTCTTGTCCGTCGATTCTGAATCAGTCAGAATGTGCTCCTTGTCATGGCTCTACATTAGGATACGAAACTGCATGGACCATAATTTGTAGTTCGTCCCATCCATCTTCGCGATAGGTGTCGGGCCCTTGAAGGCACCGGAAGAGAAGAAAACATCACCCTTGTTCTTTAACATTGCACCAAGAAGCCGAAACGCGACAACCGAGGAGTAAATCAAGGAAAGTGTGTCTACATGACCATAGGAGGGATTAGTTGTATCTGTAGACTCATACAACCATCCCTAGGTCTTAATGCAAGGTCTAGAGTCGTACAACATTATAGAAATCAAAAAATATCATGATCTGCGAACCAGAACAGACCTCGGATCCACATGAAAACGCCTCGCGATGACCCACAGGGCGTGTTGGACCACCGCGTCGGCGAGACAGGTGGCAGGAGCACCCTGCAACGACAGGGCAAGTGGCATAAGGCTACTGCGGCGCGCGGGAGGGATCGAAACCGCCGATCGGCGGTGCGGGAGGCCCTTGCGGCGGCACTGGTGGGTTAGGGCCCCTCGCGCAGTGGCATAGGAGGGTTGGGGCCCTTGGTGTGGTGGTGTTGGAGGGCTTGGGTGGTGTGTCGACGCCCGATGGCCGGGGGGCTTGTGGGGTTAGGGTTTAGGGTGGGATACGAGAACCCCGATCTAAGACCGTTGTTTCGATACCATGTTGGGAGAAAATTGAATCATGCTTATAGAATAGACCGAGGGCTCTCTTATGCGGGTTTTGGGATGTCGAGCCGGTTAATAAAAGACGAGGAATGTCAGAGAAGTGTTGAAATGAGACTATCCAGATGGATCTTACTTTTTTGGATATAAGCCCGAGAATGACCCAAGATAGATCTAAATGGAGACAAAGAATCCATATAGTGAACCCTACTTAATGTGGGAAAAGGCTTTGTTGTTGTACTAAAAATGGCAAGAACAAAAATATTTTTATATCTTTACCCACACCTGTTTACTTTTCTCTTACCTCTGTTGGGTACTTCTTAAATCCTTTTCTATATGTTTTGAAAACCCTGCAGACAATGGTGGTCCATCACAAAGTCGTCAACCATCCAGCTACTGGTCACTTATTCTAGTTTCAAGCAGTAGTAATTCGTGTTGGGTCCTTGTTTTCAATGTAACGTGCATGTAGAGGAATAGAGTTAGGATATTTGTTACTTATCTTTTGAATGTAAATATGTTGAATGCTTTCCTTAAAGCATTTTTTATTACAATCTACTCTATTTCTGAATATTAACCTTTTATTATTGAAATACTATTTTGGAGTAATCGCATCAAGTAAACAGAAGGATCTGATAATCCAAAAAAAATAGTCCTCATATACGGGTATCAGGGTCTAGTTACTCCAGTCGCCTATTTAGTAATTGATGGCAATTAGCATGTATTCGAAAAATTGGTCTGTATTGAGATCACCCAATCTCGATAGCAGGCTACAAAAATGATACCATTCACAAATAAAGGTTTCATTGTACAACATATTAAGATGAATAAAAACTAATGAATAGCCTTGATTCATCTCAAAATGGCATATCTGGAATGGGTTGAAGAATTGGTTGCAATGACGAAGATGCTCCAAGAGATGGGGGTAAAGACAGCATTTGCATTAGAGTAGAAACTCAATGTTGAGAGACCAAAAGCATTCAAACATGAGGATGCCAAAGTTGAAGATTCTATACAGCCTTCAAGGGAAGAGTATAGTTGTTGGCCGTTCAATGAATGTGTTCCTGTCCATTTCGAAAAGCAATGGAGGAGACCCTTCGTAGACACCACTCACTGCTTTGACTTATGTAGACAACTGCTAAAGCGGGAAAAATGGATTGATGATGTCAGCAAAATATCGAGAGTCATGCATGCAATCATAGACTTTTTGGTGTTTAGTTGATTACCCTCTGCCTATTCATGCAAGATGACGGTGGACAACAACATCTACACAACTGGTAGAGATGTTTCTTAAACTACCATTGAAGAAAGTATCCAAGCTCTATTCTGTTCCTCTCACGGGGGAAAATTAAAGAGGGAGTTGGCTACTATATCTCAAGGTCGTAGGACAATAAGGGACTACCATATTCATTTTACAAAACTGATTAAGTACTAAAATTTACAAGCTTCACCAGAGAAGTGTTTCAATAAGTTCGTTAGTCAACTTCAGTTAGATCTTGAGAGAAGATGGCGTGCTTCCGACCTACCAGTGTAATCTCTGATGGACATCACTTCACGAATTGAAATAAAGGTGGATCTCAATCGAGAAAAGAGAAGCCTCCACTTCTCGAGTGGAATTGCCAAACATAAGATCATTTAGAACCGTACAGACCATCGTTATCATCCAACTATTTCCAAAGCCATCCTTTAGGAAGAGAGGGTTTCTCCAAACCTCCAAGGTACCCTCGTGTTTTATTAACATGCAGAAGTACATGATACATCTATCCTTGGGTATACATCCCAGCCATGCCCATGTACGTGTTACTTCAGTCATCAAGGGAGGCTTTTTAGAAAGGAATGTCATTGATGAACAAGTCCATATTAAAAATACACCAGCTACAAGTGTTACATCCCTCACTAACAAAGGAGCAATACATGGTGGGCTAAAAGGTAGCGACCAAGGGCACAAGATCATATCAGACACAACAAGCCACTCAGAGTATTACAGGCTCCAACACACCAATTTGAGATGGTCAGCTCAATGTTGTCACATAAGAATAAGCTCGTGAGTTGCAACTCGAGCAATGATGTACGAGGTATCGTTACTGTTGGGAAAATAGAAAGAGATGCTTATTCCTTGGGTCCTAGGCTCTCTTATATAGGGAGAGACCTATGGAAAAATTACATAAAGAAGACAGCTGAACAGAAAAATATGTAAAAAGTACAGAAATATGAAATATATCTCTACACTCCCCCTCAAGATGGAGCATAGATATCTATCATGCTCAGCTTGGACGAACACTTCTGGAAGGGCCCTCTAAGTAGGGTCTTAGTGAGAATGTCTGCAGTTTGGTCCCCTGAGCTGACATGAGATGTAGCAATGAAGCCCTTCTGAATCATGTCATGTATATAATGGCAATCAACCTCAATGTGCTTTGTCCTCTTGTAGAATGCGGTATTATTAGCAATAAATAAGGCAGTCTGATTGTCGTATTCCAACGACATGGGAAGAGGTACATCTATATGTAAATCAGATAGGATTGCTTGAACCCACATCATCTCTGTACATGCTTGTGCCATAGCTCTATACTCAGATTCCGCACTAGATCTAGCCACAACAGTTTGCTTCTTACTTTTCCATGAGACTAGTGAGTCTCCAACAAATATAGCTAATACAGGCGTGGACTTTCTGTCCTTGGGGCACCCTGCATAGTCTGCATCTGCACATGTTGAAATAGTAATAGAGCTACCATTTTTTAATAGCAACCCTGCACCTGGAAATGATTTAAGATACCTTAGTATCATTTATATTGCATCAATATGAACCTGGCGAGGTTGTTCCATGAATTGGCTCACACGACCGACTGCAAACGAGATATCAGGTCTTGTAATGGTGACATAAAGAAGATTTCCAACCAGCTCCCGATATCTTCTCCTGTCAACCTCATCAGTATCATCATCATAGAGCCTCATGCTTGGATCTATGGGTGTAGTTGCAGGTCTACATCCAAGCATCCATGTGTCACTTAGCAAGTTAGTAACATATTTTCTCTGAGTCATTACAAGCCCTTGTTGATTTTTGGCAAACTCCAATCCTAGAAAATATATAAGAGCTCCTAAATCCTTGGTAACAAATTCATAACCCAGAAATTCTTTTGCCCTCTTTATTCCATGCATATCATCTCCTTAATAAGAATATCATCCACATACACCATAATAGCAGTCATACCTCTGGATGTTTTCTGTATAAAGAGGGAATGATCTGCATTCGAACGTTTGTACCCCAGTTTCTCAAACAAATCTGAGAGCTTCTAGAACCAAACTCTAGGGCTCTGCTTCAGGCCATAGATCGCCTTATGACGTCTACACACCTGGGAACACTCCCCCTCAACAGCAAATCCCAGCGGTTGTTGCATGTAGACTTCCTCTTGAAGATCACCATATAAAAATGCATTCTTGACATCCAACTGAAACAATGGCCAATCTCGAGCTACAACAACAGAGAGAAGAATTCTTAGGGTGGAATGGCGAGCAACTGGTGAGAATGTGTCTAGGTAATCCACCACGTATGTCTGAGTAAACCCTCGCGCAACCAGTCGCGCCTTGTATCTATCGATGCTACCATTTGCATTTTGCTTTACTGTGAAAATCCATTTACAGCTCACTATCGATGCTCCAGTAGGAGCTGGAACAAGACTCCAAGTACCTCTCGATTGGAAAGCAGCCATTTCTTCCTCCATAGCCAAACGCCACCGACCATCCTTCAGAGCCTCCTGATAATTCCGTGGAATGGCCACAACTGATAATGCATGCAACAAAGTCCCTGAAATTGCCAGTCAAGCGATCAAGGGAGACCATCGATGCTATAGGATATGGCGCATAGCTACACTTCTATTTTCGAAGCGCAATCGGTAAGTCCAAATCAGCAGCCTCCACATCTGTCTCCTGTAAAGAATCCTGCTCAGGTAGACCATTAGACCCATCATTAGAAACATTATTTTCAAAACATATCACGTGTGAGCTAGATGATGAGAGGTGACCATGAGCAGAAGCAGACCGACGGGTATAGTGATTTGGCAATGGTGGAACTGGGACCGTAATACGCAGTGGAGGTGGGGTGGGTTGTGCTAGTGGTGGTGTGGAGGAGGTGGTGGTGGCGGTGGTGGTGGAGAAGACAATGATGGTGGTGGTGGCATGTATATGTCATTATCAGCGTTTGAAGATGTCAGACGATCATCTGTAGGAGAAAAGTACATTATAGACTCAAAAAAGGTGACACCGACAAAACGTAATACTTCTTCTGCATTGGATCATAACACATGTATCCTTTCTGTATCATGGAATACCCAACAAAGACACACTTGACAGCTCTAGGAGATAGCTTGTCAATACCTGAAGATAACTAGTGGACGAAGGCGACTGAGCCGAACACACATGGAGTAAGAAAGAACAATTCCCTGTCAAGAAAAGCAAGAGAGAATGGAATTTTCTCACCTAAGACTGATGAGGGCATGCGATTAATAAGATAGCATGCCCTTAGAACCGCATCACCCCAAAAAGAATGGGGAGCATGACTCTGAATGAGAAGTGTCCTAGTAACATCAAGGAAATGACGATGTTTTCTTTCTGCAATAGTATTTTGTTGGGACGTATACGCACATGATGTTTGATGAATGATACCTTGAGTTGAAAAATATTTAAGGAGAATGTTTGAACAAAACTCCAAGGCATTATAAGTTCTCATAATTTTCACAGAAGTAGAAAACACATTTTGTACTTCAATTAGGAAATTATTGATAACATCTCCAGCTTCGTATTTATTCTTTAATAGAAAGACTCAAGATAGACGAGAAAAATCATCAACATCAACTAGATAAAACATGTGTCCCTGGTGATAAGGAACAAGACTGGGATCCCAAATATCTATATGAAATAACTTAAAAATAGAGCTACTGCTCCAACTCTGATGACCAAAGAATGCAGAACAATGATGCTTTCCCAACTGGCATGCCTCACATTGAAAGGACGTGTGAGGCGAGACCTGAGGCAGAACACGACACAATTTCTGGAGCGGGAGATAACCAAAGCGTAAGTGCCACGTAAATGGTGAAACAGATCCAGCAGATAGAGAGGAGGTTCCCGACATAAGGAGTTCGAACCAAGCGATAGAAAATGACATGCTCACGGCCACACCCAATCACCTTGCTCATAAGGATGTCCTAAAAAACTAGAGAAGATGGGTCAAAAATAGCTCGACAATGTAAATCTTTCGTAATCTGGTTAATGGACAACAAATTCATAGAGAAATCCGGTGCATGCAACACATATTGTAGATGCATAGAGGGCGTCAGGTTAATCTCCCCTTGTCCCGTGATTGCAAAATGAGTCTCATATGCAATAACCACAGTTCGCCCTGGAGGCACCTATATGTAGGCTACAAGTTGACCCTTGTCTCCGCACAAGTGATGTGTAGCATTAGAGTCCATAATCCATTCTATACCATCAGAACCACTATTACTGGTGAGTGCATAAGTACTACCTGAGCTACTGGAGGATGCTAAAGTAGTTATATGTGACTGGCTCCTGGGTGCCGACGAAGACGTCACAGGACTGGAAGAAGGTATAATGCCCCTTAATCGGGCTACAAGATCCTCAAAATGTTGATCCAAAGAGGAAGCATCATGAAGCTCAATCTACTCAGCTACTCGAGCAGAGGCAGGAAATCCATGCTTAGAGTAGCATGTATCCTCTGTATATCCAGGACGACGACAGAAAATACATGGCTGATGAACTCGACCTCCTTTTCTACGAGGTCCTCGTCCACGAAACTGAGAAGAGCCTCCTCGACCTTCGGAGGATGCCATCGCTGAAGAAGTCTGAGTGGCAGAAGAAAATGGAACAGTGATCCGACTAAGCATGTAGAATGCTTCCTCCATGGGAGGAATAGTGGAGTCAGCCAAAATATGGGAACGGACCGCCTCATACTCGGGATCTAGTGTTGTAAGGAACACACCAACCATGGTGGCATTTCGATAGGTCTTCTGTTGCTCAGGGGTAGATGTGAGAGGCATGAAGCTATAGAGCTTCTCGAACATCCCACGCAAAAATGTATATATAGAGTGGAGAGGCCGTCCATTATGCTTGATAGTAAAGATATCATGCTGGAGTTGTATAAACTTGGTCTCGTTCTTTGTATGTGAATAAGTAGCAGCAAGAATATCCCACATTACTTGGGCAGTGGGTTGATGGAGTATATCATTGGCGATCTCTATAGCCAATGTATCTGAAAGCCAAACCTTGGCATATGCATCATCCGCCTCCCATGAGGCATTAAACTCAGTCTTCTCAGTAGACTATTCCTCGGTAAGAATGTGTTTCTTACCTGTAGACTTCGTCATACTCATTAACCGCATAGCCCACAGTTCATAGTTTGACCCATCCATCTTTACAATAGGCGCAAGACCTCTGAAGGCGCCTGTGGAGGGAATACCGACCTTGCTTTCCGACATGATGACAAGAGAAGATTAGAGTTGTAGACGAGATAGACTTTTGTCTATATTTACACACAAGGTTTCGATTGCATGTATAGACTCAAACAACCAACCCATCAAGGAGGAGACTCTTATATAGGGAGAGACCTATGGGCAAATTACATAAAGAAGACAGCTAAACAAAAAATATGTAAAAAGTACAGAAATATGAAATATATCTCTACAATTACTATCCTTAATTCTTCAATATACGCTCTAAATTTACTCGGTTGCTTCACATTCATTTATGGCACAACATCTAGAGCTCGCGTTAAGCAAGATTCCTGTCTGTACATGTACAAGAATCATATCTAATCAAAAGGTCAAGAGATCAATTGTACATGTCTCGGCTATTTTCAAAAGATGGTAACCTTTCGTCTTCTAAATTTTGTAGAACTTTGGTTCACTAAAAAATATCTTAAGATGGAGTGTACATCTCTACTCTAAGGACACAACTACCGAAGAGCAGGTTCCAATGCCACTTAACTTATGTGTTTACCACTGTAGACACCGAGCAAATGATAGAGGATGCACCAATAGTCTGTAAGTTCCATGATGTTCCTCATATGAACTTGCCCAAGCTACCACCACACTGGGAAATTGAATTTGAAAACTCAGTGATTCCACATTGGATGCTACATTCATAGGAGTTGTACCCATTACAATAGTACAATTCGCAATTTAAAAAATAAATAAGAGTAGATAAAATGCCAAAATTATAATACAAACAAATTAAAAAGCATAACATTTATGCAATTTACTAATAACAAAAAAACTTAAATAAGAATAGTCTAGAAAAATAATAAGATTAAATCATGTTGTTGTTGATGTGAAGATATTAGTTAATAACTATAAGGATTTAAAATCCATAAGGATATCTGCTTCGAAAATGAAGATGCAAATAAAATATTGAAAATAATATTCAAATAGCTCTCAAAATGGAAAATAAAAAAGTTGTTCAGAAAAAGGTATTTGTTAGAGAAAAAAGTTAAACCTCCTCATCATCGCCTCAACCCCACCATGTAAAACCTTATTAGGGGGTTTAGACAATGGTCCTTGTAGGTTACTAATCTTTATAAGTTCCAAACACTTTCTTCTATAAAGTAGTACTATAAATAAATCATCAAATTCTACATACAAAGAGTAATTACACTCGACAAGTTACGAATACATATGTATATATATAGATGTTATCATATCTTTATCATATTTAATATATGAAAACAAATGTAAATAAAAGTATTGGCATAAGAAAAACATGTTAGCATATCTTTAAAAATGAATATGAATATATAGCATATATAGAACGAAAATAAAAACTTAAATATACACGAATTGAATGGCTTATCACAATACTAATATACTAAATGTATTTATTTCATAAAAATTATATAAAATATAACGAAAATGATATACATACTTCCATTAAATAAAGTTATAAAAAAATCTATAACTATATATTATAAGAGATCCAAGGCGACCTCATAAATGTCAGGAGATAGTATAAACCATGTCCCAAATGTGGGTTATGCACTTGGTCCCTATTCATCTCCTCGGAACTCAGAACCCCAAGCCCCCCAATTGTCCTCCGCCAACATCATGATCTTCCACCTTACCGATGGCACCCCCTGCATCCAAATGATGCCCAAAAGAACCTTAACATCACAACCTCAAGCCTCCCCCAACACCAATCGGAAGGGAACGCGTAGACTAGAAAAAATCAAGATAGCAGACAAGATCACCTTTGGAAGCACCAGACATCCTCAAATAACATACGACTCACCAACCTGGCAGTCTTCACTCCATTTTCTCTATCACAAACAGTCAGTCAACTTGCCCCAACCTACCATGAATCAACAGAAAACCAAACTAAGTAATATAGAGTGCACCTCACTGCGTCCAGAGCGACATTTTCACACCTAGCCCCCTCGTTCTATCCCATCCCAAAAGGAACAAAGGCCGACTTGTGATGATCGATATGTATCCCACACAACATCCCAAATAGCTCAAGCACCATAATGACTCCCTTCGTCAAGTTAACATTGCCCTCCATAAAGAAAACGGTGCCGTCAACATACTACGGGACTGACACAGAGATATCCTCAATAAAATCAGAGAAGATACCACCATCCATTGCATCGGTCATCCTTGCCAAAGCATCCACTACTAGAACAAAAAGCAGTGGTACCGGGTGCCAACAAACATCCCTTACTAACACCCCTCAACAACTGAAAAAACCCCAATCTACCTTCCATTTATATGAACTACATACAAGGAAGTCACCACACATCTTTTCATCCAACCAAGTTAGTCATCGAGAAATCCCTACTATACATGGGCGTCTAATTGAATATCCATTCCACATAGTCGAATGCCTTTGAGATATCAACCTTCCACAAAAATGCTTGGTCTTGTTCTGTTTAAAGTTAGCAACAATCTATGAAGCCATCACAACCCCATATATCATGTCTACTAAGATGAACATCGCCTATGTGGGATCAATGAGAGAATAAGAACATCGCAAACCATGCTAGCCAACACCTTTTCCACAATGAGATAAATGGCACTCGGTGGAGCAATAGGTCTCAAGTCCTTCACCATGTACATCGCATCCTTATGCTAAAAAAACATAAGGGAGTGATTCAAACACCCAAATCCATGGTTCTCAAGTTGTAGCTCCTTCACAACATCCAAAACCTCTTGACCAACTAGCTCTGAAGTGTATGATCTGAGTATGACTGGCACATGACACTACACTCACTAACGAGAACACCTCCATCAACTTCATGGAACCAAGTAACTAATCTAGACAACATCATGAAAAGGAATTCTGCCAAGTGTAATGCAAGTTCGTAGCATTCAACACCTCTACCAACATCTACCAAACAAAACCACCAAAAAGAGATGAGATAAGCTCCACCCCTTCCTATATCACATGGATGATCAACAACAAAAAATATGATATGGTTGAAGAAAATACTTCATTGTTTATTCATAAAGCCCAAGAGTTCTTTTATATATAAGAGAGAAACCCTAATAGGTAAATTACATAATAAGGATTGAGAAATAAACAAACTGTAAGAGTAGCATAACATAAAAACTCTCAACACTCCCCTCAAGTTGGAGCATAGATGTTTACCATACTTAGTTTGGAATAGCATCTCTGAAAGGGTCTTCGGGTAAGAGCCTTGGTGAGCATGCATGTTGCCTTTTCACTTGAACTAACATGAGAGGTAGAAATGAGATCCTTATGGATCATGTCTCGAGTGGAGTGACAGCCTATCTCGATATGATCGGTCCACTCATGGAAGGCTAAGTTGTTGGCAATAAAAAGTGTAGCATGGTTGTCGCATCAGAGGAACATGGGATGAGGCACCTCAATAGCTACGTCAATCAAAACAAATCTGACTCACATCATATTTGTACTCCCTTGTGCCATTGCTCTGTACTATGATTCTGCACTAGATTTGGCGATAATTGTCAGCTTCTTGCTCTTCCATGACATCAAGGAACTCCCTATGAACACAATAGAGCTATAGGTAGACTTTCTGTCCTTGAGGCATCCTGCATAATCTGCATTTGTGCAAGTTGTAATAGGAAGGGATGTGCCTCTGCTAAATAAGAGACCCATGTCAGGTTGAGGTCTTCAGATACCTCGGAATCATATGGATTGCATCCATGTATGCATGCTTAAGCTGCTCCATGAACTGACTCATTTTGCTCACTGCAAAGGATAGATCTGGCATGGTGATGATCACATATAGGAGCTTCCTAACAAGCTCCATGTATCTCCTCTTGTCTACTTCCTCGGTGTCATCATCATATAGCTTCATGATTGGGTCCATAGGAGTAGTGATTGGCGTGAAATCTGCCATACTTGTATCAGAGAAAAGATATGTCGCGTACTTCCTCTAGATCATCACAAGAGCTCATTGGTTCCTGGAAAACTCCAGTTCGAGGAAGTAACGTAGACTACCAAAGTACTTGGTTACAAACGGCTAAACAAGGAAAACCGTGGTTGCTCGAATGCCTTGCATATTGCCCCTTGTAATAATGATATCATCTAATAAACCAGTATAGCAATTGTCCCTCTCTGAGATCTCTGAACAAAGAATGAATGATTTGCAGTTGATCTCATGAACCCCTTCTGCTCTATCATGCCCGAGAGCCTCCGAAACCATGCTCTTGGACTCTTCTTAAGGCCAAGGTTCAGAAATGCGGTGTGGTATTTGTTCGGCTATGCGGTATAAATCGAGTAAGCGAATATGCGGATGAATACACGGAAGTATATGCGGTTTATAAAATTTAAATTTAAAATACTATAAAATATAATAATAAAATATGATTATATAAAAAAGTTGATGATCTAACAAAATCCAAAATCGAAAATTTCAAATAAGATAATATAATCAATAAGATATATAAGCATGATATTATAACTTCATTATATTTTAGTGTATATTCTAAATTTAATGCATAGATATACACATACACATTTGGATTCAACAGGGAATACAATACATGAATTCTATAAGAAAACCTTTAATGTATATATAGTAGATCTTATAGATAACAAAAGCTAAAGACTAATCATATATATATAAATCATACAATCAAAATTATACACATATATGGATCTCCAAGGGATAAAACTTGTTGACACAAAATATAGGGAAAATTATATTTACATAATAAAATTTATTTAGAAGCACAAAAATGTAAAATGCTAGAGTGTTAGTCAATTGTTTCATGCTTTATTGAAAGAATTAGAATGAATTTCATTAGATAGAAATTTCAAAAGGCAATAAATAGTTCATTAATAAGTGTTGGGAACAATGGAAAGATATGGATATGAGAAAAAAATATCATAGATTATATTCCCAAATGCGACATAATGAAAAGATGCATCAGTGTAAATGATGATATAAGAGTTGCTCGGAAAAAATCGAGTTAATGTGCTATCAACATGTTATGAATTAATATAAATCATATATGCAAGTCCCTTGTTTAGATATGTGGCTGCATATACCGCATATTCGTACCACAACATTTTGACTGCATATTACCGCACATGGCATACGTTCTTCGATCAAGTGGTCGAATATGCATGTGGCCGCATATGTGGCCGCATGGACTGCATTTCCTAACACTCCTTAAGGTCATAGATTGCCTTATGAAGTCTGGACACTTTTGACACTCCCCCTTAACAGTGAACCTAGGTAGTTGTTGCATGTAGACTTCCTCTTATGGATCACCATAGAGCAATGCATTCATCACATCGAGCTGATATGGAGGCTAGTCCCATGTGACTGCAACAGAGAGAAGAATCCAGAGTGTAGAATGTCGAGCTACTGAAGAGAAAATATCCAGATAGTCCACCCAAAGGTCTGGTTGAACCCACGAGCCACAAGCATTGCCTTGTAGCGATCAATATTGTCATCCGCTCGGTGCTTCACAGTGAACACCCACTTGCATCCCACAATGGACACATCTACAAGAGCTGAAATAATGCTTCGTGTGACACGTGATTGTAAAGTGGTCATCTCCTCCTCCATGGCTAGAAGCCAGTGGCTCACATTGAGAGCATCCTGACATGTACGTGAGATTTCAATGGTAGATAATCCAATGACAACCTACCTGAAATATGGCGAAAGTAGCACCAGAGACACATGACTAGCGAGGGGATATCACGATCAAAAACGTTTACCTTTCCGCAAGGCAATAGAGCACCCCATATCATTCTCCAATGGTGGTTATGTCTCATAATGTATATATGTATGCTCATCATGTGAATGTTCGCGTTCATCATGCACACCACCGGTACCATCGGTTGAAACCAAATTGTCAGAATTTACCTGAGGCGTACTTCAGGGAGAAGGTTTTAGAAGTCTTATCTTGGGATCGTAACAGAAGTGCAAACGATATGTGGGAGTCGATAGCGTCTCGTATCTAAATGGTAGCCAAAGAGATGCTAGGCGAGTCAAAGGGAGGAGTTTCAATTCAAAAGGAGGTAGGGTGGTGGAATGGAGGGGCACAAGAGAAGCTTAAAAGTAAAAAAGCACGCTTTAACGATGTATATAAGGATAGAATATAGGAAATTGTCACAAACTACAAAATGACGAAGAACGAAGCAAAGAAGATTGTAAGTGAAGCTAAGTCAAAAGCTCATGAGTTTGTACAAAAATCTCGACTCTAAGGAGGGGTAGAAGGATATATTCAGATTGGCCAAAGCAAGAGAAAGAAAGATCAAAGATCTTTCTCAAGTGAGACGCATTAAGGGTGAGGACGGGCGCATGCTTGTTACTTAAAAGGATATAGAGACTAAATAAAAGCAGTATTTCCATAAAATTTTCATTGGGAAAGGAATCGCTTTGGGAGATCAGGCTAGTAGTGAAAGTTACTTGAATAATGCAAGCTATAGATGAGTACAAAGGAAGGAAGTAGAGGAGGCCTTGAGGGTTATGAAACTTGAGAAAGGTGTAGGACATGACGGCATTCCTATAGAAGTATGGAGAGTTTTCGGTGAACGTGGTTTGACTTGACTGACAAATTTATTCAATGTTGTTGAGATATTTCTTATCTTTCGTGTAGTTTTTTCATTATATATTTATTTTGTCTACTTCATGTAATTTGCACAATTGGTTCCTCTCATGTATAAGAGAACCCAAAGGCCTCTCATTAATCAATGAAGCCTTTTCTTTTAACATGGTATCAGAGCGACGGTCCTAGACCAGAGTTCTAGTACCCCACCAAAACCTAACCCTCCCCGCTCGCCCCAACCCCCCCCACCCTCTCGACTGCAGTCGTCCCCCTTCCCTCTCTCGGTCGCCGACCCAGGCCCCTTAGTCGTGGCCCCTGCCGCCGTAGGCCCTTATGCCCCACCGCCCAAGGCTCCCAGGAAGCCCTCGGCCTCCATGCCTCCAAGACTTTCCGCCCAGGCCATCGCCCCAAGCCCCCAGGCCGCTAATCAATGCCACCCTAGGTTGTCGCTTCGGTTGGCTAGGCCTCCCGGCCGTCATCTCAACCGCTCAGGCTACCGTAGGCGCTTCCGCGGGCTTCCGTGAACCTCTACAAGTCGTTCTACGGTCTAAAATGGTCTGATTTTGATCGGAAAACGTAATTTTTGACCTCGAAATCATGTTCTCCGACCCTAGCAAGCAACGACAGTTGATGAGATTGGTTGTATGAGTCTACACGTACAACCAATTCTCCATATGCCCGTGTAGACGCGTTTATATCGTTTACTCCCCAGTTGCGTTCCGTTATTTGGTCATCTTACCATCATGTCAGAGAACAAGGGTGGCATTTTCTCGTCCGGAGCCTTCAAGGGCCCGGTTCCCATCGCTAAGATGGTTGGACCAACTATGAGCTATGGTCCATGCAGTTTCTTACCATCATGCAATGCAACAAAAAGGAGCACATCCTGACAGATCTAGAGCCAACAGATAAAACTGGGACAAATGCTTCTTGGAAGCAAGATGATGCGCATGCGCGTGTTTGGCTATGTGGGACCCTCACCACAGAGATAGCCAATGATATTCTGAACGAGCCCACTGCCAAGGCAATGTGGGACATTTTGGCTTCCACCTATGCTCAAGCGAATAATGAGGCAAAGATTCTACAAATACAGTTTGACATCTACAAGGCCAAGCAGAATGGTCGTCCTCTGCACGTGTACTACAGTTCACTCTGTGCCATGTTTGAGAAGCTTCATAGCTATATACCTATTACTACATCTCTTGAGCAACAGAAGGCATATATGAATTCTACGATGGTTGGAGTTTTCATGGTCGATCTTGATAACAGAGTATGATGCAGCACATACTTAGCTTCTCACTAGCGCCGCCATACCTCCCATGGAGAAGGCCTCGTGTGTTAGGTTCAGTTGATTTTGTTTATAATGTCTCTCCAAGTCGTGACAAGCTATCTTCCAGAGTTTTCAAGTGTATTTTTGATGGCTACTCTCGTACCCAGAAGAGGTATCGTTGCTTTGATCCACTCAAGCGAAAATACTGTCAGTGTTGTTACTTTCTTCAAGTCTGTCATGTATTTTTCTCCTACAGTCGACAGACTAGACCCTCTAACTCTAACGATGAGATCTACATGCCTACACCTCCTATTGTCATGCCACCACTTCCCTCTACTCATGTTCTACCATCGCCGCCGCCGCCACCACCTACACCAACTCCTACCCCTACACATGCTATTGAGACTCCACCTCATACTGTGAACAATTTTCGTCACGTGTTTTTACTCGCAGGTCTCGTTCTATTCCCTCTGCTCACAGGCCTTGCCCATCATTTAGCACGCATCAGGTATGTAATGAGCACATTATTTCTATTGATGGCACTATTGTGTTGTCTATACAAAAAGATTATATACAGGAGGAGTAGGTGCCCTTGGCAGATGATCTTGATGTGTCGATTGCTTTGCACAAGCAGAAACGCCGGTGTACTACTTATCCTCTTGCAGCTCAAGTTTCCATGTGCAGACTGTCATAGGATTTCAGGAGGTTTACCTTGGAACTATTAGCTGTGGAGCTCAAACATATCAGGAAGCTATTCAGGACAGTCAGTTGAGATTAGCTATGAAGGAAGAGATGGTTGTGATACAGTCACGTGGTATTTGGAGTCTTGTTTCTGCTCCAGTTGACGCATCCATTGTGGGATGCAAATGGATGTTTAATGTGAAACATTGTACAGATAGCAGTGTGGATCGCTATAAGGTGAGACTTGTGGCACGTGGGTTCACCCAGACTTATGGGGTGGACTATCAGGATACTTTCTTTCCAGTTGCCAGACATTGTACTCTGTGCATATTACTTTTCTTTTGTTGTGACACGAGATTTGCCCCTTTATCAGCTTAATGTGAAGAATGCCTTCCTCTATGGTGATCTACAAGAGGAGGTCTACATGCAGCAGACACCTGGGTTTACTACGGAGAGGGAGTGTCAAAAGGTTCGCAGGCTTCACAAGGCTATCTATGGCCTTAAGCAGAGTCCAAGAGTATGGTTTCAGAAGCTTTCGGACTTGATAGAGCAGCACGAGTTTGTGTGATCGATTGCAGATCACTCTTTGTTTGTGCACAAGACTCAGAAAGGTACTATTATTATTAGCACGAAGATGATGTGGGTCAAATTTGTTCTTACTGACCTGACTATAGAGGTGCCTCTTCCCATGCACCTCCAATGTGACAATCAGGATGCTCTTTTCATTGCCAACAACCCAGCATTTCATGAGAGGACCAAATACATAGAGGCGGATTGTCACTATGCTCGTGACATGATACAGAAGAGTCTTATTGCTACTACTCACGTCAGCTCTGGAGATCAGACAGCACATGTTTTTACTAAGGCCCTAGCTAAAGGGCCTTATCAGAGATGTTTCTCCAAACTGAGCCTGATCGATATCTATGCTCCAGCTTGAGGGGGAGTGTTGAGATATTTCATATCTTTCGTATTGTTTTATCATTATATATTTATTTTGTCTACTTCATGTAATTTGAATAATTGGTTCCTCTCCCATATAAGAGAACCCAAGGGCCTCTCATTAATCAATGAAGTCTTTTTCCTTTAACAAATGTTATTTGGCGAAGCAAGAAAATGCATGAAGAATGCAGGAGAAGCATCGTGGTGCCTCTTTATAAGAATAAAGGAGATATTCAAAATTGTTCAAATTACAAAGTTATAAAGCCAATGAGTCATATTATGAGAATTTGAGAACGTGTGATCAGAAGAAGGTTGAGGCAAGTTTCCAAAGTAAAGAAAACCATTTCCGATCAGATCGCTAACTATTGAAGCCATCCACTTGATGAGAACAATGGAGATTTATAAAACTAAAGGGAAGAACATCCATATGATTTTTATTGATTTGAAGAAGGCTTATAATTCTGTCCCACGAGAGATAGTGTGAGAGTTTTAGAGAAGAGACAAGTACACGTCCGATATATTGACCTCATAAAAGATACGTATGATGGGACTTTATCTTGTGTAAGGATTCAGTCTAGGAAGAGTGATTATTTTGACATCAACAACGATCTGTATCAAGGTTCTTCTTTGAGTCCATTCTTTTTTACTTTGATTATGGATGAGTTGACTAGTCACATTCAGGATGAGAGACCTTGATGTATGTTATTTGCCGATGATATTGTGTTGATTGATGAGACTAGAGATGGAGTAATTGAGAAGCTTGAGGTTTGGAGACATGCATTAGATAATAAAGAATTTCGTATAAATAGGTAGGGCTAAGACTGAATATATAGAGGGCACATTTGATGGAAGAAGTGGAGAAAGAATCGATGTGAAGATTGGAGACGATAACATTCAGAAAAAAGATTCTTTTAGATACTTGGGATCTGTTTTGCAGCACGATAAGGTAATCGATGGAGATATTACTCATATAATAAATGCAGACTGGCTAAAGTGGAAAAGACCCTCTTTTATTCTATGTGATAAGAAAATCCCTTTGAAAATCAAAGGAAAGCATTACAAAGCAACCAATGAGACTTGTTGTGCTCTATGGATCAGAATGATGGCATGTGAACTTTAGACATGTGCAGAGAATGACAGTAGCAAAAACGAAAATGCGTAAGTGGATGTGCGGTTATACACGTAAAGATAGGATATGAAATGATGTGATCAGAAGCAAAGTTGGTGTAGCTCCGATAAAGGATAAGATGAGAGAAAACCTCTCAAGATGGTTTTGTCATTTGCAAAGATGGTTGGTTGATGCACCGGTTAAGAGATGTGAGTTTTGAGATGTTAAGCCAGTTAAGAGAGGACGAGGAAGGCCCAAGAAGTGTTGGAACGAGACTATCCGAAGGGATCTTAGTTTTTTGGATCTAAGAACGAGAATGACCTAAGATAGATCTGAATTGAGGCAAATAATCCATGTAACTGGCCCTACTTAATGTGGGAAAAGGCTTTGTTGTTGTTGTACCTGAGGCATGTTGGATGTTGGGAAGGCATTGGAGTATGGAGGACAGGCTGAGGTACATGTGCAGGTAGAGGTGGAAGAACAACAACATCTTTAGACTCATAGGGACTCGATTTGTCACCTATAGGAGAATAGTATATGATGGACTCAAAGAAGGTAACATCAGCATTGACAAAGTATTTTCCTTTTACAGTATCAAAACATCGATAAACGTTTTGGGTATGAGAGTGCCCAACAAACACACATTCGAAAGCTCGAGGAGCGAGCATATTACGGCCAGGATGCAAGAGGTGGATAAATGCCACGCCGCCAAAACTCGTGATGTAAGAGAGAAAAGGTCCTTAAAAAGCAAGGGAGAATGGCGCTTTTTCACCCAAAATGGTAGACAGTAACCAATTTATAAGATAGCATAATGTCATCATAACATCACCAAAAAGGAATGAAGAACCTGACTCTGTATGAGGAGAAACCCGGTGATATCTAGAAAGTGACGGTGGTTGCGTTCAGCAACACCGTTCTGCTAAGAAGTATAGGGACATGAAATCTGGTGGATAATGACACGTGAACAAAAAATGGGACGTTGTGTAGTACTGAACTCAAGAGCATTATCAGAGCGAATATAAGAGAAAATATTCTTCATTTCAATCAAGGCCCTAAATGTCGGTTTCGGTCACCATTTCGGTATCGACCAAAACAGAATTTCGATGGAATTTTGGTGGAATTTCGACCGGAATTTCGGTCATTTCGGTCATTTATTGTACTAGGACCCCCGTATTTCGGTCATTTCGGTCAAATTTCGATTTCGACTGGATATCGATATTCGGCAGAAATTCGACCGAATTTAGCTGAAATTTGAGGCCATGATTTCAATCACAAAGTTCTGAATCAACATACTAGCATCAAACTTATTCTTTAACAGAAATACTCGTGACACTCTAGAAAAATCATCCACACAAACTAAAGAATATAGGTTGTCCTAAAGATCAGGAACACGACTTGGACCTCACATATCAAGATGAAACAACTCAAAAAGGCTCTTATTACTACGACCTTGACGACTTGGAAAGCTAGACTGATGATGCTTTCCAAGTTGACATGGTTCACAGTGGAAATTAGACTTGGTAGAGATGTCAGGGATAAGGCGACAAATCTTTTGCAGCAAAAGATGACCAAATCCAAGGTGTCACATGTAGGGAGAAATTGAATTAGCAGAAATGGAGGTGGCACCTGCGTAAGGGGATTAGGTCAACCTGTATAGCCCTACATGCCCACGGTCACATCCAATCATCATGCTCGTGGGCATATCTTGAAAAACAAGAGAAGTGAGATCAGATATAGCATGACAATATAAATTTTTTTAATCTGACTAATAGATAATAAATTCATTGAGAAGGCAGGTATATGAAGAACGTTATGTAGACGCGTGGAGGGAGACAAATGAACCTCCTCCTATCTAGTAATAGGAAAATGTGTCCCATCAGCAATAACCACTGATCTACATGGTCATGCATAACTATAAGTACCAAGTTGTGAGCGATCTCCACTTAGATGATGAGATGCTCCAAAGTCCATTATCCATTCAGAAGGATCTGGTCTAGAGCGACAAGTAAATGCATGGGTAATACCTGAAGTACTAGGGGAGGCAGAAGCAGCAATATCATATGGAACAGGACTAGAAGATCCAGCGACTGGTGGCATGATCTCTCTCAAACGAGCAACGTCAACATAAAGTTGATCTGTAGGGTTACGAGCAGTCTGGACTTGATCAACAGCACGAGCAGATGGTGCAAAGCCATGCTTGGAATAGCATGTGTCCTCTGAATGGCCTAATCGGTGACAATATGAATACGGTGAACACAGGCATGTGCCTCCTCTGTCATGTGTTCCCCTTTCTCTGAACTGGGGAAAGCCACCTCTACCTCGAGAAGTTGTCATAGCCAAGGACGTCCGAGAAGATGTAGGAGAGGGGATGTTCAATCTGTGAATGAGGTGGTGGTAACATATCGTTGAGGCTGAAAAAACCTCTCTTCGGACGACCGTTGATGAGGATCGTGAATGAGGCGGTGGTGACATATCGTTTCCTACAAGAAATCCAAGTGCCCAGAAAGCCCCTTCTATGCAGAGCCGCCCATAGAAAATGCCAATCAATTGTGTCATAAGCCTTGAAAAAATCGACCTTCCAAAGAAGACCTCTCATCTTTCTTCTCCAATCTGAGAAAATCTCTGTTGCCATTGCTAGACTATTCGTAATCTGCCTTCCAGGAACAAAAGCTGACTGCAGTGGTGAGATGATGTGCTCCAACACCCACTGAGCTTAATAGATAAGGCCTTCGCTATAATTAGATATATAGCATTCGATAGAGCAATTGGCCTAAAGCCCTCCACTCTCTCCGAAAGATCTTGCTTAGATAGCAGAAAAATCAGTGTCGTATTCAGCCTAACAAAGCCCGCATTGCAACTGCAGAACTCCATAACAACCTCCATCACCTCTAATCCCACCAACTCCCAAAATTCCTTATAGAAAAATACAGGGAACCCGCCTCAAGGTTCCCTCTGCATTTAAGCTTCACATCACGACCTTAATCTCCTCCGGTGTAAATCTTTGAACAAGATGGTCTGCGTGCGACTCTGAAATTCGAGAACTCCCCAGACCAGTCCACCTCCAAGGTCTGTGAGTCGTTCTCCTAGAGAAATCCATTAAGTGATCCACAATTGCATTTCCCATCTCAGCATCTCCCTCCACCCTAATATCGTTGACAATGACAGAGTGAATATAGTTATGGCATCATCTACCGCTTGTTATTCTATGGAAGTAGGCAGTGTTAGCATCCCCTTCTTTAAGCCACGCATGCATGGATCTCTACTTCCACTCAGTGACATGTTTCTTATCCTCCGCTATAACGGTTAATTGTACCTCCGCTCTCTTCTCTAAATCCCTTGTTCCCACTTGCCCTTCATCCTCGAGCGCATCAATTCAACAAATCTCAGCCTCTGGCAAGCCAATCTGAACTCTTGATTCTCCTTCTTGAATGAACAAAGCCGCTTTTGCAACGAAGTGAGCTTCTGTGCGAATCGCGAGGCCGCAAAGCCTGACACCACGATAGAAGTCCAATGGCTCGAAACTAGCTCTCTGAAAGAATCCTCATGCAGCCAAGCCCGTTCAAAACGGAAGAAACCCATGTTGGGTGGAAGAATCCCAGAGTCCCAAACCAACAACGTGTGATCCGACCTCGTACGGGGTCTAACAGTAGCGGAAGACAACGGAAAAGCATCCATGAGCTCGGAAGAAGCCAGAAAGCGATCAATCCTGGAGAGGGAACCAGTGCACCCCCAAGTGTATTTTGTATCCAAGGCATCAATCACCTCTAATTCCAACTGACAATCAAATCCGCAAACTCCGCCCGCCATGCTCCAGCCCACCTCTAGATCTGGACATGTCTGAGGAGGGTAAAGAGATATTGAAGTCTCCCCCCACAAGCCATGCAACCCCCGGGAAAATCCAACATGCATAGATTAGGCTTGAGATTGTGAGAACATGGGACATACACACATGAGAACGCAATCAGAGATCCCGTCGAAACATTTTCCAGCAGTACCGAGAGTACATGTGTACCCCTCATCTTAGACCGACAAGAGTACAAGGACTCATTCCATGCCATCATCAGATCACCTGTTGATACCAGGGCGTCTATGGTCTTGAAATCAGAGATAGGCCATCCACCAAAACTTTTCCAAACCAGACTGGAGCATGAATTGAGTTTCGTCTCTTGGATATGAATCACATCACATTTCCAATTCGCAAATCTGAAGCCCATAGCCATCCTCTTCTCTGGGTTACCCAAACCCCGAACGTTCCAAGTTAGAGCATTCGTTGATGAACCACCGACAATCGCGAGGTGCGAATAGCACCCACCATCGCTGCCACATGTGCTTCGCGCACAGACATCTCAAAGCTCTCCATGCCATAAACCTTAGAGCGCTCCCTTCTTCTATATCTCTTGGTTATCTTCCCAACACCCCTACCTGTGGAGGACCCATCCGAGGAGGCTCTAAACTCTTTACATGGCATAGAATCACTAGTCATAGGGAAAGTAATGCATCTAGTCTCCCTGGAGTCGACAGATTGTTCGTTCCTCACAGTCTCCAATAAATTGGTCGAGAGATGAAAAGTATGACACCACTAGTGGGCGGCTTTTTTAAAGGTTGACCACCTCCAAGAGAATGAGGGCCCTCCTCCTAGACCGAGATAAGCACCACCCCAAAGGCCGCACCTTCGCAAGACCGAGATGAAATCTGAGTCGCCTTGACAGGAGAGAGGGAGATCCAACATTGTAGCAAATGAGCCTACCCAGATAGGTTTGGATGTGCCCGAATGGGCCCTTTGAACAGCCTCGAACCTGATTAAAGCAAAACCGCTCACACATAAAAGAATGGTGGGCCCAGCGGGTATAGCTGGCCCGTTTTCACTATCGGGTTCTTCAGATCTGCCTAACAGATAGAGTTTGCGCAACGTTGAAAGCCCCACTAGGGCTTTAAAAACCGCCGCTAGACCTAAAAGGAAAAAGCATGGCGCCTAACTCGAAAGCGCTGCCTCGGAATACGGAGCGGTCATCGCGATCCGAGGAGGACATATCTTCGCCTCCGCTTGGTAAGGAACTTTATGAATAGCTCGATCGACAACAGTACTCGTTCCGAGTTGCTTCCTTCAAATCCGCACCCTCCCCCAAATGCATCCGAAAAACACGGAAATCCCTTCTCTCGTTACGAAGGATGCCTTGCCGACGAGGAGCATGTCGAAACAGTAGAAGAAACGTAAGGAGGCAGCGGTGGCTACAGGAAATTGATTACAATCCTGAAGGAGGCCCCCCCGATCGAGAGCACACAGGAGGCCTCCAACGAAGCACTTCGAGAGTTTTTCACAAGAACAATAGTAGCCAGCGAGTCCGAACCTGGCGATCTTCCATCCGCAAGCACGTGCTTGACACTACCAAACTCCCTCATCGTCGGACCCAAGGATTCGATGTTTCACGAGAGGAAAGGGACACCCACCAAGTGCGTGACCCTGTTAAAACATTGTAAGTCTTCACCATCTGAAAACCTTGGAGGCCTCCACTCCACGAGTTCGTCGCCACCCGCTTTGAGTAGCATAGCCATCTCGCTCCCTGAAAGCCCTCTCACACAACACTTCCGGGTATCAAGGAGGACAACATCCCCTGAGAAACTAACCCCAAGCAGACTCTGGACTGACGCCCGAACTGCATCAACGTCGAGTTCCCTCTTCAACTTCCAAATGCCAACTAGGACACCATCAAGCGGATTAACTATACCAGACACCACCGCAATGTAAGAGTGCACATCTCTTGCAGAGCCCCTTACTTTCGACGAGACACCCTTCCCTCAAACCAACAGCCTCTCTGGATCACACTCCTTGACGTGTTGTTTGCTGGAATCTTGGTAATGTCCCTCACAGCCACAGGAAAAGCAGCAAGGCAGAAGAAGGCAAGCCGTCACGCAATGCCCCACGACTTCGCATCGGTAACACAACAGACCCCATTTGTCATGGGAGACAAACATCCAACCAAGATTTTAAATCTCGATTTTGATTTTGTTTTGAGATGGAGAAAAAAACGAAACAATTTCGAAATTTCCCCAATTTTGGTCAAAATCAGCCTACATCTGTGAAGGAAGGGTCCATGTCGAGATTTTCATTTCAGTTTAAGTGGAGTGTTGAAATCAAAATTTCGGTGAAATTTCGCCGAAATTTCGTGAAATTTGAAACATTGTGTCCAACCCGCTTCGACCCTTCCTTCAATAAGGTAGCCCTAGGTTGCGCTCTCTTGGAGGCCCTCCTCCATTCCTGTTCTCCGCCCTTCGCCGCCCATCGAAGGCATTTCGTTCTGTGACACATGCCCTCCTCCCTCTCTCATTGTCCCTCATGTTGGAGTTGCAATATCTTCGACTCATTCTTCACTTGAGAGTATGTACCTGCGAGGATGTCCCACATTGCCTTTGTTGTGGGCTGACTTAAGATATCATTGGCTATCTCAACAGAGATAGTACCAGATAGCCATAACTTCCCAAGCGAATTATCTACCTCCCATGAGGCATTGGTCCCGATCTTGTCCACCGGCTCATCATGCGTCGGAATATGCTTCTTACCATGGCTTTGCAATAGATTCATGAACTACATCGCCCACAACTCGTAGTTTATATCATCCATCTTAACAATAGGTGCTGGAACCCTTGAAGGAACCTGCGGATAGGGTATCAACTCTGCTCTCTGACATCGTAGATGGATAACTGGGTCCATACACCGATTTTGGAGTGTCTACACGGACATGAAGAAGGGTGGTTGCAGGTGTAGACTCATACCACAACCAACCATAGACGAAATTTGACAAAAAAGGGTCCGATTTTGGTCTGAAAAAGGGTAAAATCGTAACAAAAACTGCGAACTGAGGGTAGCAGAAAGGCCATCGAGCGACACCAGATGGTGCTTGACGGCTATGGGGGTCGCTAGACGGAACAGGCAGTGTCGTTGGGTGTTGTTGGGGACAGCAGTTTAGCCGGGGTTGCCGTTGGGACGGGTTCTCGACTAGCTCGTCGAGTGGTTCTTTCGGGGGCATCAATGGGCGAAACAACCGCTACGGCAGCAGCAGCTAGCATAACTGCTTCGCCGCCAAATCTCGGTGCGACGGGCAAAGCGAGGCGGGAAGTAGGGCTAGGAGGTGTAGCTCATGGCTTCGATCTAGGATTGTCGCTCTGATACCATGTTGAGAAAAATACTTTATTGTATATTCATAGAACCCAAAGATTCTCTTATATAGAAGAGAGTAACCCTAATGGGTAATTGCATAATAAGGACTGAGAAATAAACAAACTATAAAAGAGTAACATAACATAAAAACTCTCAACATATACTAAAGTCACCTCTCACAATCCAAGTAAATTCGAAAAGTAAGGACTCACCATCCACAACTCATCCCACAACTCAGGCAAAATATTGGCTCTAGCAAACCATAAGCCATTGACATCAAGAAAAGAATCCCATTAGAACACCCCCGTAGCAGAACACAAAAGGGTTCGAGTAGCATTCATTGTGTCCACTATCTCCACCAAGTCCTCGCTCCATCAAACCACGATTTACCCAAAGCTCCCACCAAGGGCACCAACTGAAACTCAAACAGCCATGACCTTGCAAATTGCAATCAATCTCAACAAAAACCTATCTCAAACCTCCATCTTTGTCTCATGCAGGCACACCATGCCTTCAAAGCCTCAAATAGCAAACCCACCGCCCTCAACAAGCCTCGTCTAACAACATAGGCAAACAACCTGCCAAATTCACTCTAACATAGCTCACTACCTTTGCCAACTTTTACATGACCACAATCTCCCCAACCACCGCCTCCCAAATGCTCATTGGCCTCCTCCGCCTCTCGTATCAACGGGACAACACTAGCTTCCCAACCACCCTCAAGGAGAATCATTATCATCTACACCCACTAGCATGTATGCATCACTCAACAAGGCACCTTCAGTTCTTGCCAGATTAAGCAAGGTATCCACAAGGAACCACCCCCCAAATGAGCATCAACAAGACAACCACCAAATGATGCCGACACAAAAACACCTTCATGCGATTAGCCTAACAAATGGACAAGGAAAGCCTTGAAGGGCGGTGTAAGAGGATAACCTTCAAGTTCCTCCAAATCTGAGAGTGTGTCTTGAAGCAAACAAAGATGAGCACCACTAGATCCTATGAGTGGATAACACTAAAGAAGCCAGAAGCACAAATTCGGTACAAGTACCTAATGTGGATTTGGCGCCTATATGGCCACTAAGGAATGAAAACAAGGAAGTGGTGGCAAGAAAACCTCCTCAAGAGACATAAAAAAGAGTCACGAGGACCTGAAAGAAAGAACCCGTGCACATGACCCCATTCGGCAAGCCGAAAGTCCGACTTCGAATATGAAAAGAAGCCAAGATCAATTTGTCAAGTGCGCTTAGGGCATCTCGAACCAAAAAATGGGTATGAGGCAACACGAAGATCCACCGCGGTCAAACCAAGCAACATAATCGACGGCCCAAGATACAAGGTGTAAAGGAGATCGTCCTTGAAATCCATGATAATAGGATCCGGGTCTGTCACGAGGAAAGATCGCTACCACCTACAGTCGGGTCCACAAAAGCTGCCCCCCCCCAAGTCAAATGGAGATGCAATCTCTCTTGCAAGAAAACGAAATGGGGGCACCCCCAACGAAATGGAAACCCTCAAAAACCAATGTGGTGGGGCAACCTTTCACAGTCACCACAGCATATGCCCATAACCAATGAGAGCCCATCTAAGAAGATGAGCTCAAGTACCATCCTGCGGACCCCTAAAAACAACCTCGAAGGAGACGAAGTAGTGCGAGGTGACGGGCATACCCGAAACACAAAAAGGTGAAAGGCCCAAGTCTGGCCAGCACCGTCATGGAAAAGCAAGTGCTGTAAAAAAAGGCCAAAAACCAAAGTGTCAAAGGCCAGGAGCACTATTGATGCAAAAAGAAATTTGGCGATGGCGGGAAAATAACTTATTTGATGGTGGAGATATTTGATGGGGAAGAAATGGAAGGGTTGAGGAGAGAAGCTCGTCGGAAAAACGAGGGATTTTGGAGAAGAGAATCGCGGAGATCGCGTAGGGGAGGAGAGAGACGAGAGAGGAATAAATTGGAGGGGTTGAGAGGAGAAGCTCGTCAGGAACACGAGGAGTTGGAGAAAAGAAACGTGAAGACCACGTGAGGGGAGAGAGAGAGATAGAGAATAAAATCTCAATTTTTCATATCACTGAACTTATTATAACAATAGCCCATCATCCCTTTATATAAGAGGGATGAGATTACAAAAATAGAAATCAAATTCAAATTCAAACTAATTATCCTAATTTGACTCTAACCGACTAACCGACTAATTTGAAATTCAAATCTCTAACTAATTGAGATCACAAGCGATCTCTTTTATTTAATTAAAAATACGACGACTCAAAATAAACGTAAATAAAATCAACGGATAAAAATTAAATAAATGCAGCCCTATATTTCCATTTCACGCTGCATCAACTATCTCATGCTCAGGCGAGAGAACATGCACACATACCAATGTTCAGGAAGGTGCTATGTGGTATTCATTCGAAGGGGACACTGCATAAAGAGTGTGCGATATGCGGTAGAGTATATGAGGAGTATGTGGTTTTATGCGTTTTGGTGTTTTAATTATTAAAAAATATACATAAACATTTAATTAATATCCTCAGTCAGGAGAGTATGCAGGACGTATGCGATTTTATGTGGTTTTATGTTATTATGCGGGTGGGGTTATTTGGGTTTAGGTTAAATAAAAAAATTATTAGAAAAGCGGCCGAGTAGGCAGCCGCATAGGGGTATACTCGACCGAGTATGCCAGTCAACCCGCATAAATGATCATTTCATCATACTTGGAACGGCAAGGCTACCGAGTACGAGTATGCAGCCAATTATGTGGTTTACACGACCACTTTCCTAAACATTGACGGATGTGGAATCCAAAAAAGGGACCATGTTACCCACAAAGTCCTTGGTGATAAGCACCACCTGCAAGAACTCCCCACAAGAAGTGGAGATGACAATGGGCATACAAGGACTCTGATATGCATTAGTAGACAGCTCTCGTTGATGCAAAAAAGGCCTCCATGGTAACAAGAGGCCCATGAAAACGCTACATTGCATCAGTGGAAGTATCCAACTGACGCGATGTAGTCTCCTCAACCCTTGAATACTCACATGAAATCGCCCAAAGATGGTACTCCATGTACATCCCCCAACTCGCTGTCAAAATGGACCCACTCACCACAGTAGTAGTACCAAACTTCCCTAGTCAAAGCAGTCGATAGGCATTGCATCCGCATGCAGTACCTCTGGACAACCGACCATTTACCGCCAACAAGCATTAGCACATATTTCCCTAACCACGACATCCCTATCACGCCTCAATGGAGATGCAATCACACAAGATACACCTCCATGCCACCGTAAGATCATCGCAGGCCCCACGCAATCCAAAAGCAACCCCCGTCCTGCAGGAGCCCTAGGCCAGTCTTATTTGAGGTTATGCACCGGAGGGTGCACATCCATTGCCCAAGTACATCCTGTTTCGCCCCTCCTATCACCCCCAAGATGCATCGCTAAAGAATATCCTAAGAAATCTAAAATCTCAAAAGAAAATTCCAAGTATTTTGGAGATCATACAGAATTTATTATATGTAAGGTAAACTCTAATAAAGAGATGATAGTTGATACTAACAACCATTAAAATGCTTTAAACCAACATCCTAAATGTACATGGACAGAAACCAAGACATCCCCCAATACCCCTCTCAGTATCTTCATAGAGTGATCGATCATCTGAAGTATCATCGAAATGGTTTGAGTTTTCCAGGAACGTATTGCTTGAGAATAATAGCTAGGAGGAGATTGAATGGAGTATTGTTGCCCAATAATGTGTGCTCAAAGGTCAATTCACCAATAGTGCAACACACTAATGGTGCCATGGATCCTTCTTCCTTCCGGAAACATGTGAGAAACGGTATTCGAAGTTGCTCAGGGTATACAGTGTTTCTCTAGTTTAGGCTCAACGTAATCTATTATTAATTTCCCTTGAATTTTCTTTTCGTCCTCCAGGAACTGTGAATAAGAAGAGATGTGTTCAATAGCATAAATGAGTAGGATTTGGATCACAACATTAGAGAAAGGTTTCTCCAATGTAAGAACTCTTTTGTTTTGTTTAGTATGGGATCCTTAATAGTGAAGTATGCATGTTCTTTATTTGCCCAGATAGGAAAGAAAGGGTGGGGTCGAAAACTATGGGATCAAATTTCGGCAAAATTTGACCGAGTTTCGGTTTCGGTGGGTGACCGAAATTCGGCCGAAATGGCTTATATCGACCGAAATTTGGGGGCCATGTTCAAAATCTGACCGAAATTTCGGTCGAAATTTCATTTCGGTCCATTATCGAAACGAAACCGAAATCCGACATTTAAGGCCTTGTCGGAAACATCCATTTTCTTAAACAACATTACGAGCAAAGAAAAAAACATGAGAAGTTTACTTTAGCATGAAAAAGGGCACCGGCTGTACCAAAATTTAACACAGAATAGCATTCTAAATGGGGCAGGATAACTACACAGTTTTTATTCACGATTGAGATACACAGGGGCAATACAGATGAATGAGATGGGCCATCAAAGAGGAAACGTTTATCCAATAAAATCATGTGCAACCTAATATGTCTCCTTACCATTATCGACATCTGGAGGGACTAGCAAAGCACCATATTTCATCCTAATCATGTAAATGGACCCTATTGACCTTAAGTTCTTAAAGGAATCTATATGCTAAAGCCAAACATGGCCTGATTTTTGGTAATTATACACTTCTACAAACTTCACAAAATCATTGTAACGATACACATTTGAAATGTAGAATTTCCAATATCATATTCCCAAAAAATATTGAGACTTTTCAAGCTTAAGGTGCCAATGTATCAGTTGACATGGACTGAGGGAAGGATTTTTGGTATACTTCATAAGAGAAAATTAGCTTATCAAAGTTGGTCAAGGTAGGAATATGAGATATACTTGAAACCCCTCTTTCACTGTGTCCAGCTGCCTGATAGCTTTTGAACTTGAATGACGCCAATGCTTGCGATCCCACAAGATGGTACTATTGAATGCAAATCCTGACATGTCAACATGAAACCTCCGCAATCTTTTACTCTTTTCGTTTGTGTGCCAACCAACTATTTTACTGCCGCTGCACACAGGACCTTCCAGTATGGCCTTGCTTTTGCTTTGAGCAAGCATGGCAACAGGCCATGTTCCAAATCTCCTGTCAATTAGTAGCAAAAATTTAGAGAAACAAATTCTACGGAAATAAATTTTCATCATATGGAGCATATAGGTGGTGTCAAATTTTAATACCATGTAAAAAAGTTTATCTTACTACTATTTCAAAATGAAATTATGATTTATACAATTGTCAGGTACGCTGTATTGATAAACACAACTGCTAAAATTATACCATCAATGATACAGTGCCATGTTAAGTCGTAAAATTGGCATAGGACAACGTTGAGAACCCAACAACTAGTAGGAAAGGTAACGCTAAATACAAGGTTTTCCGTTTTCTAATGCATGTCTCCAAATGTTTGATACAACAAAAAGCATCCTTGGATTCTATATAATCACATAAAGACCACATAACTTCAACTCGTTAATAAATATACCAAGATACAATTTTGTTTGTAGGACGCTAAATTTTTACCATTAGTTGTTTTAAATATTGTAGGGTCACAAAATAAGCTAAAGTTCAAGGCAGGCTCAAGATGAAAAAGTCCAAAAAAGAAGAAAAAGAAAGAGGGGGCAAAAAAATAAGCAATTAAAATAGAGAGAATGGTATGGACTGGTAGACGCAAAAGCAAGATTTTTTTCTTAAAAACAAATGACTAAAAAGAACAACAAAAGGGACTTAGCATGGGAATTATATAAAGAATATGAAGAAACTCCTATAATATCAAATGTTTAGACAAATATTTAGACATAACATTTTTAAAAGTAAAAAGGGCATCCACCGTACAGGTGAGTGTCCAAAAACTTCACCATTAATCATCAAAAATAATTACATGCATGTAAAACTAGTAAATGATCAAAACAAATTTACAAGTTCCAAATCTCAACTAGAACCCTAGTGTGTGCTACAACACTCTCAACGTCAAATCTCTTATGGTGGAAGATCACTCCATTTCTTGCCAACCAAATCGCTCAAACCATAGCGGTACACTCCGATCTTTCCCTTTTTGTGCCATGACAGTTTTGGAAAATAGAGTCCCAGAACTCGGAGACACCCCCATGGCAGACACTCCGGTTTCCACGCAGATTCCACGCCTCCTCAGAGCCCATACACCTGAAAAAGAGGTGATATGCCTCCCCAACCTCCACCAGGCAGCGAGAACACATGGGATCAACATCTTGGATAAGCCACATTAGCCTCCCACCTGTGAGAATTCTCACTCTTCTGAATAGTCACAAAAAGACTTTATCCGCGCGGAAACTTTCCACCTCAAAATGCTCCTACAGTCCGTGACACACGCCTGGGAGCGAAAACCATTGGACCCTTCAGCACCATGTATGTCTTGCGAACCGATAATCTCCCATCACACCAGCACCAGTTGTCCATGTCCTCAGTAGGCCCCTCCACTCCATCCAAATCTGCTAACAACACCATATGGTCCTCCAACAGTCGATCAGAAAGACCTGATATAAAGTGGAGGGAATAATTGTCCATCTCACAAATCCACCACCGAGCAACCGGGATCAATAGCCATGTGTCGTAAGGCGTGGGAACCTATTTCCTAGCACACCTTTTTCACTCCAGTCATCCATCCAGAATCTTAAAACAAGTACCGTCCCCCACAATCGGTCTCAAGAATGGACGAATCTCCTGCACCACATTACAAATACCATGCCAAAAAAGGGATGGGGACTGTCCCAGATCCCCAGGGTTAGGAATGTGGATCTGGACCCATAGATCTTCCAAACCAATGAGCACACCAGACTATCACAATCGCCCCAGATATGTGTGATCCATTTGTTAAGCAACGCCTTGTTCATCTTCTCTAGACTATGTACACCAAGTCCATCATCCTCCTTCGAACATGTAACAGACTTCCAATCTACAAACGATAGCCCACTTGCCTGCCTAGAAGAGGCCCAAAAGAAGCGTCTCATGATGCCCTCCATCCTTTTTCGTGCACCAACTGACACGAGGCTAGAGGAGAGGAAAAAGACCGAGATCATGGACAGGACGGATCGCAGCAACATCAGTCTATCACCCCTAGACAAGCATGCAGACTTATACCCCGCAAGCTTCTGCTCTATTTTCTCAATCATTGGCTAGTCTGATAGATGAATCCTCCCAAATATCGACGATAGGCCCAGGTATCAAATTGGCAACTTCCTGCATGGGGATCGAAGATATCCCGTGCACAACTCAACCTCCCCATCGCTCAGGCTGAAAGGTACGAATTCAGACTTCTCCATGTTAAGCTTCAACCCAGAGACCACTCTAAAGAGATCTAGCACCGTAGAGAGTCTACTGCAACTCTCCGAGCTCCCCTCGGCAAAGAGAATCGCGTCGTCTGCATATTGGAGGATGGGGATAGAAATATCTTCCCTTAAGTAGTAGCGATATAGTCCCCAGGTTACCAGGCGATCAATCATGATTGCCAAAGCATCATTCACAAAAAAAGATAAGAGCAACCAAAGGGCACCCCTGACAAATCCCGCACAACGATTGAAAGTACACAGCCTTAGGTTGTCCATTCACCAAAACCACACAGTCGTTATGCATCACTTCATCCATGCAATCCATGCATGTGTAATGACGTCCAAATGAACCTCCAATCCACACAATCGTACGAAGTCAACCTTCCACAAAACCCTTTTTATCTTCCTTATACGCCAATCTGCTACAATCTCGGATGCCAAGACCACACTGGGTGGCACTTTCTATATAATGGCATATATCCCCTCTTCTATTAGGTTTATGGGAAGAAGATCATGAAAGTTTAATACTGTGCTTTGAAATCTACCTATGAACATAAAAAATGTATAATTAAAATACTGATTACGAGAACATAAAATACACATGATTTCATGAAAATGGAATTAATCATCATGAATTTATTTTATTTTTTGAAAAGTAATCATCATGACAAATGCATACCAAATCTCAATTAACACTAGTCACATACCAACAGTAATATTGATCATTCAACCCCATAGTGCTCACATTTGCACAAAGCAAAATAACCCTTAAATTTCAGCAATTGTTGATATTCCAAATTATTGGGATGGGTAATGTATAACCAATGAATACTTAGATTCCCTACTAGATAAGAAAATAATATACTCCTCCAAATAAGTGCAAAAAGAAGCATAAGTCCCTTTCATGCCACAACCAACAAAAGAACTATGCCCCTACACCCTTCATTGTACCCAACACCAACTACAATCCCCTGCATCCTTATGCGAGAAAAAGCAATAGGAAGTGTGTCCATCAAACCCCAACTACTGATAAAAGAAGAGTCATATGATCGGGAACTGAAACTTGGTACTTTCATGTTCATATGTACTCGATTGATATCTAAACCGAGTATAATTCCATGTCAACCAGATAATAACGTTAATCAGCATACTCTTACCAGATAAGTACACATTTGGGAGAAAGGAAAATAACATTCAAATATGCATACTGAATATATTTCAGTATAAATTAATCTGAATGAAGATCGAATGTGGATTTTGATGAAAACAATGATCAATACTAAAAGTGCAGAAAACAATAATATGATAATATTATTACATGGTTCGAGATAGTCAAGATGGTCGCCCTATTTCACATGAGAAGCATTCTCATAGTGTTTGTACATTGATTCTTCTCTCTAAAACCTATACTATAGGATTCTATGTATATGCCCCACTAACACACAATTCTCTCACGAGATGGTGGAAGCATAAACACATAACACCATACATAATAGATGTATCATTCAATGATCCAATTACCCCCATTAACTCGGCCCTTCATGTTCTCAACACCCCCTCCCCTCAAGCAGGAGTAGGAAATGCTTAACTTGGACAAACTAAAAACTTTATACTCGTATATGAATACAAGATGGCACAAATCACCTTAACTCAACACATCATCCTCTAATTACTTATAATGACAATGAAACATCTCGATCGTGTCGATGAGTAGAAGGAAATAGCAAGCTAAAGTCTTAAATGATGATCCATTGAGAAACCAGGTATAGATACGGCTCAAGTTCTCAATTCTCTGCATCGATCGAAGTTCCCCGCAACATAATAGATTTCTTTAAATATCTTTGGCCCACAATGCATCTCCTTAAGGGAAATGCCTTCATCTCTCTCAAGGAGTAAAGTCCGGCAGGCCCATGTGTAGATCTCTAGTACATGCCTTTCTCATGGGGGCCTCGAAGCATGTTCTCAATGGAATCTTGAAGAAAGGATTTTTAGGGACCATGAAAAAAAAGGACGGAGCATGAATCTTCTCCAATAACAAGGATGGACAAGAATCTCTCAGAAGAACTAAAATAAAAAAATAGTTTAAAATCAACTCTCTAACCCCCCAACCTCTTATACTTGTTGAAATCAAAGATAAACCAAGTTGGGATGGAAAAAAATAGCAGAGAAACTTCCGTTTCTTCATCTTTTATTTCTTTTTTTCCTTCTTTTCATATTATATTTCTCTTCTTTTCGAATGGTACATTATGTTCTGGTTGCATTTTCAAGTTTTTCTCATTTCTTCTTTTCGAAATTGTGACTTGTTTGTTAGGACCAAGATTTAGAAGAACATGAAGTGTTTTGAAGTTGTTTCCCTGAAATATGATTTGAGGCACAAGCATCCAGGCAGTCAAGGCACAAACAACAGTAAGCAAACTTTAAATTAAACTAAGTCTAAGCAAACGTTAAATTAAACTAAGGTACAATGATGTTAAACACATTCCAAAACAATTTCACACTAATAAAAGGTACCTATGTAAACGATAAAGCATTTAAGTTTTAGAAATACTAACAGGAAAGGCACAAGATTCCAAAATATGTAGTTCCAACTTCCATTTAAGGAGTATCACCAAGCAAAATCCAACCTTAATACCAAAAGTTGTCCATAAGTCTAAGACCAAGAATAATAGCAAAACCATAAAAGAAATTAGGAAGCTCCAAAAGAAGTTTAAATTAAGCGTAAATGCAATATAGTTTCATGGCCTATTCACATAATGTCATGTCCCTCAATCATCGATTATTTGTCAATGTAACCACCACCTACTACCATTGTTAATTGGGTCCTTGAGGGAACCGCGTAATTCAATTGTGACCCATTAGACAGATTGTCGACCTCAGCATCGCTTTCTTCTTCGATATTGGGAAATTCTTCCTCATCAGCAATAAGCGGTGTTTAACCTTTACCTTATAAAAATACATATTTATAAAAAAAATTATTATGGCTGTTATTTTTTATATTTTAAAGTGCAATTTATGACAAAGCAACGAATATTCCTTGTGTTATTGTTGCATCTTTACTTCATTTCTTCCTCTTGTTTTTATTTTGAGCTCATTCACCTACTTCAAAAGGATCGTCCTCGACTAGTATATTTTCATTAAGATCTTGTAAGCCTTAATGTCTTGTTGCTTCGGAATCAATTCATCACTAGAGTCAACGTCATCCAAACATAGGCATCTTCCATTGTTGGTCTTCCTTATTACCCAATACTACAGTTTCAAATTATAAAACAAAAAAATCAATTTCAAATTGAACATGATAGACACCAAATCACTGAGTAATGTATTTTTCAAGCAATGTCTTCTCTTTGTATGCACCTAACCTTCATATATCTAATGTTCGCCACAGAAATAAACACATCTATAGAAACATATAATAAAGGTTTAAATGTTTGCTTAATTGAAAGAGCTTCAATAACGCTCGCATCCTAAGGTGTTACAAGTCAAGTTCGAAATTCTAACAGAAAATTATGTCAATTCAGTTGGTTGATCTCCAAATGCCATCCATCAATCCTCTGAAAATAGCCATTTCATTTTATTAAGGAGAGATAAAGACACTGGCATTTACCCCATTTGAAATTATATAAATACTCACTAGAGTTTCTTTTCTTCTTGTACTCGTTGCCCCCATTGAAACGAACCTGAGGCATCTCGACTATTTGTAAATTAACTTTCTCATTCTCATCTAGTTTATTGATTAATGCCCTCATACAAAAATAAAGTCCCGAGTTGATATGCCCGTGTAATCCTTTCTTTGATGGCCGTCTTGCAAGAAAAGAGGACCATGATCCCTGCCAGAGGGTATGTGAAGTCATGGTCCTACCGATTATCCACAACATTCCAAATAGGTCCCAATTACTTTTCCATTGCCCGCATTTTCATCAATCTTCATTGGCATTGTCCATAGCTTCATATATAAATCTCATTGGCGGATATTTATCAGAATCCACCAATATCAAAATCATAACCAAAGCCTTCGTCGTGTTAAGGACATAGGCAATATCATGCCAAAAAAACTTGCTTTTTTAGAAATTTTTTTCTGCATACTTTGTCCCACGTGCATAAGGACTACTCTTCTACTTTTTTGATGTCAAGAAGGATTAGAGAAAATATCTTGCTCTAATTAAGGTCTGCAAGTGCAAGGTATAAAATGCATTTGTGAATTGAATAAATGCATGCTTCACTAAATCACAACTTGCATAATTTCTCATTGTAACCAAAACCCAAGCATGAGCTTAGACAAAATTAGGTTATTTTATTGACCTTCTTAAACACCGAAGCATTGACCGAAAAATTGGGATATCCCTGCCATCAAATTATGTATAAAAATCAATACTTTATGAGATGAGGCATTGTATATTATCACATGGATTACATTATTCTCCCCAACTTTCACAATAACTTTATGAAGCAGCCTAAACCGCAACTTGATATATTTTACTCGCCAAAATGCATCATAGTCTTAAACAAATAAATTCCCATGGGATTGTTTATCAAAAAATTGGCAAAGTGTATCCCTTCATGTCAGTCCAACCACTAGTCATAATAATACAACCAAATTCAATCCACGAAGGCTTTGCTCCATCAACAATGGTAATAGCCTCTTCTTCTTATTTTAGAATCCAATTTCAATATAAACTATGACTATGGCCTCAAATATCGTCAATATTCAACTATATGTCATTGATTTATCAAGGTATCATCAAGTCAGCAAAATCGAAACCCCCCCCCCATATATTTTTCTCGCATATCAAAGGCATGTCAACGATATTTTACGTAACATCGCCCAGTACTAACAAAATGTGAAAGCTTAGTAGTTATTTTCTCAAGTTTTGCCCAATTTCGTTGATATTTCTCTTCATTTTGTTTTATCTTTACTACATGGTTTTTTTGAAAAGAAAGAGGGTGTGCGCCTAAGGTGTGTCACACCAAAATTATTTAAACCAAGCTGAAATTACACAGACCATACCTCAAACAAGGCCCTAGCATGATACAATACATTCTCTATATAATGTCGCCCATACATAAAGATCACTCCATGCCACAATAACCACATCACCCAAGATACAACAAATGGATGCAGCAACCATAGTGAAAAGATAAGAAAGCAAAACTCATCAATGCCCAAAAGTCATCAGCACTTGGAGTGATTCAACCAAGGAAGGTCCACCCAATACCAAACACTGGCACTCAAAGAACATATGCTCAGCAATTTCTAAGGAAACATCACATCTCAGACAAGCAATATCGTTCACATATGTCCACCTGGCTCTAAGCTCCGTCATCACCGGTCATCTCTTACGCTTTTTTTCGAGCCAAACTAATGTGGAATCCCCGGCCTCATCAGGTAAACTCACGTCCATATTTTCAAAAAAAGTCTCAAGTCTATACCAAACATAAGACACCTATATGTTTTCTTCACCGAGACTTTCTCATCCGCAATCACCCGAAGGGCCCTCTAAATCGTCAAGCTCTTGCAACAAGTCCAAGTTGTTCCACAACTAGGGATGCAAACGGATATGGATATATATGTATCTGATCCGTCACTGTATCCATTTTATACATATTTTGACATCCGTGTCCATTAAAGTGGATACGAATAGGGATGGCACTTTGATATCCACAAACATTTGTATTGTATGTGTATCTGTATATATGTTTTCATATATAAATATTACCGTAGATTTATTTTTAACCATATATAATATAATATTTGACATTCTTTCACCATATATGGTGTAATTATTATCATATAAACCTATTTATTATAATTATACCAAGTGTATTCCATCCCATTCATGCATGGTGTAATTATTATCATATAAACCTATTTATTATAATTATACCAAGTGTATTCCATCCCATTCATGCATATTTAAGCTAATTTATAGAATATTTCTAATATTATGCATAAACGATCAGTATCCGTTTTACATCCGTGTCCATTGTTTTAGGATATGTATCATATTTTTCATATCTGTCAATATATGTATCTATTCATATTTAAAATCAGTTAAGTATATGGTAACACCCATACCCATATTCATATTCGTTTGTTTGCATCCCTACCTGCAACCACTGATCTAAAAATCATGAGCTATGCTCGATTCTCTCATGCATATGTAACCATCACATCCTTATTTGCAACCAACTCGATAATCACTCCGCGAGAAGACTAGTTACCGACCAATCATCCTTCCAAAATTGAAACCACTCACCCCTACCCACATGCAGGTTCAGCATGTATCGAATCAACAGCACCACTATGCAAATGCCTCGCCAAAATATGGATAGGTTCAATGTATCCCTCGCCTTACATTCCATGTTCAACGCCACCTTGTATATGCAATGTAAAAGGAGATCCTCCCTTCTGCACAGACCATAACAAGGCGACCACTTTACTTTAGATTTGAACGGTCTGAGGCATTAAAGGAAGGACTTGAGACCATGGTGATAGATTATTATATGATCAGCTCATCAAGACATTGATAAATTAATTAAACTATATGATAAGATAATTTTGTTTTAAAAAGTAAAAGATGTCCACTTGAAGTTATCAGTCATTCAAATTCACTAGTCAAAAATCCCCAATTACAAAGCAAAAATACAAGTTACATTACCTATGCACACATACAAGCCTTCGAGAAAACTCCCTGAAACAATTTGACCTTTCAAACACCATGATATATCTCAGTAGGCATAAAAATTATACAGATTGTATTGAATGGATTCTCTATATGCAGCACCTATACGGTATAATTGAATTATCCTAGTGAAAATACATCAAAAGTGTAGAGATATATTCTATGTCACGTTATTATGTTAATTGTTTCGCATTTTCTTTCTTCTTATGAACTCTTTATGTAATTTACCCATAGGCTCCTCTCCTATATAAGAGAGCCTAGGGTTTGTGGAATAAACAACGCGCTCATTTCTTCCAACATGGTATCAGAGTGGCGGTCCTAGACCGGAGCTCGAATACCCTAAACCTAGTCCCCACCCGTCGGCCCCTTCTCTCTCTCATCTCGGCGGCACCGCCTCCTTGGCCAACCTCCGCTAGCGCCTCCTCCTCAACCAGCACCGATCCGCAGCCCATGTGCGTGTGTGCGCGTAGCCCCTGTGCGCATGTGCGCGCGGCCCGTGTGCGCCTGTGCGCGCAACCATGGTATTAAAAGGCGCACCTCGAGGCGGTCGAGGCGTACGCCTCGAGGCGAGGCGGGCCTTTTTAGCCTCAAGGTGTGCGCCTCGGCCTTGTCCAGTGAGGCGTGCGCCTCGACTGGCTGAGGCGTAGCCTCGAGGCGTTCCGCCTCGAGGCGGTCGAGGCGTTTTCCGAGGCGTTTTTTTTTTTGAAGATTTCTTGTATGATTTTGATAGTTACATGGTGGTTTGAGAAGCTTATAAATATATACTTGTTTAGGATAATGATTATACAAGTTAATTGCCTAAATCTGATGTTTCTTTTGTACCCATAACTCCACATTTACTATTAATTATGTGTAACTATTTCAGCAAACTACTACATATTTACTATTAATTATATCTAACTATTAATTTATGCAAAATGTATGCTTAAATTTGACCTCTTTCATATTCATATGCTTGAATTTAACCTATTTCATATTCATATTTACCATTAACATGCCAAATTATTTTAGTGAACGCTTACTATTACATCCTTAAACATATAAAAATGTGTATACGAATTCGAATCCTCATAAAAGAATACCAGAGCGAGACCCCCGTTCTGGTAGGGTATGGTGCAACAGGGGGGATGCATACAACCGTTCTTCACCTGGGTATAGTAGAACATATAGTTAGGATTCAAATCATATGATTCATATCAACAACTTGGATATTTATAATGACAACTATAGTCAATCCCTTTTAGATAATTTTTTAGTGATAGTTATAAGTTATAACCAATGATTTTCTTTTGATTAGGTAGAAATTTAGAAAGGTTTATGGCATTGAGTCATTGATATCCTTTTTTCATGTTCTTATCTTCATAATATCATCATATATTACATTGTTATATACTTTATGTTTGTCAGATTATATTATTTCATCAATAAATATATGTATTATATATTTTATATTTATTTTTCTATACAAAACTGAGGCTTACGCCTCGACCGCCTCGAGGCTACGCCTCGCCTCGCTTCCAGGGAAAACGCCTCGTTCTGCCTTTCGTTTTTTCAAACCTTGCGCGCAACCCCCCGTGCACCTGTGCGTGCGGCCCCTATGCGCCCGTGCATTGTACTGCTCGTGCGCATGTGTGCTTGTGCGCAACACCGTGTGCCTGTGCGCATCAAGTGCAGTTCAGTGCGTGATCCAGACCGTGTGCATGTCTCCACCATTGTTCGACCCTATTCAATGTTGTATTGGTTGCATGAGTCTACACATGCAATCCAATCTCTTTATGTTTGTGTAGACACAATCATGTCTAGTATTCAGTCCTAGTCTTCTCAAGTCGTTATGTCATAGAACAAGATCGATATTCCCTCCACATGCGTCTTCAGAGCTCTTGCGCATATAGTCAAGATGTATGGGTCAAATTATGAATTGTGGGCTATGCAGTTCATGAGTATGATGAAGTCTACTGGTAAGAAACACATTCTTACAGAGGAAGAACAGGTTGAGAAGATTGGGGTCAATGCCTCATGGGAGGTAGATGATGCATATGTCAAAGTATGGCTCTCAGGTACATTGGCAATAGAGATTGCCAACGATATACTCAATCAGCTCACAACCAAAACAATGTGGGGCATTCTTGCAATCACGTATTCATAAGCAAAGAACGAGACTAAGATTCTACAACTTCAACATGATATCATCACTATCAAACAGAATGGACGACCACTACACTTTTTATATACATCCCTACGTGGGATGTTTGAGAAGCTGTACAGCTTTATGCCCCTTACGTCTACTCCTGAGCAGCAGAAGACTTATAAGAATGCCACCATGGTGGGAGTATTCCTGTGAGCACTTGATCCAGAATACGAGGCAGCACGTTCTCAGATCTTGGCAGACTCCACTATTCCTCCTATGGAGGAAGCTTCAGACTCAGTCGTAGTATTGTTCCATCGTCTACTACGAATCAGTCTTCGTCAGCAATGGCAGCATCCCGAGCTCGCGGTGGCTCTTCTTCGTTTCGTGGTCGTGGACCTCGGGGAAGAGGAGGTCGTGTTCGCCAACCATGTACTTATTGTCATCGCTATGGACATACTGAGGATACATGCTACTCCAAGCATGGATTTTCGGCTTCTGCAAGAGTGGCTGAACAGATTGAGCCTACAGCTGCTTCCTCCTTGGATCAGCGTTTTGATGACCATGTAGCTCGTCTGAGGGGTCTTATACCTCCATCAGGTCCTGTGACGTCTTCGCTAGTCTCTGAGAGCCCTTTAGATGTTGTTGCATCAGCCTCCACCAGTACCTCATGTAGTACTTATGCACTCACGAGTTATTGTCGATATGATGCTATAGAGTGGATTATGGAATCTGGTGCCACACACCATCTGTGTGGCGATCGGGGTCAACTTACAGCCTACAGGCAGGTTCCTCCAGGACGTACTTTTGTTATTGCAGATGGGACACACTCATCGATCACTGGTCAGGGGGAGATTAGCTTGACACCTTCTATGCATCTGAAGAATGTGTTGCATACACATGATTTCTCTATGAACATGTTGTCAATTAGCCAGATTACAAAGGATTTACATTGTCGAGCTATTTTTGATCCATCTTCTCTCATTTTTCAGGACATCCTAACGGACAAAGTGATTGGGTGTGGTTGTGACCAAGGAGGTCTCTATCTCCTAGTTTGCATACCATATGCCGGAATTTCCTCCCTACTTGCAGGACTTGTCTCACCTTTTATGTGGCACATGTGCTTTGGTCATCTCCCGCTTCAAAAGCTATGTCGTGTTTTGCCCCAGATTTCACCTCACACGTCCTTTCAATGTGAGGCATATCAGTTGGGAAAGTATCATCGGTCTACCTTTCCTAGTCGCCAGAGTCGGAGTAGTTCCTCCAATTTTGAGTTGTTTCATGTTGACATCGAGGGTCCAAGTCGTGTTCCTGATCATCAGGGGCACAGGATTTATCTTGTAGTCGTGGATGATTTTTCGCGTATGTCCTGGTTCTTATTATTAAATAATAAATCTGAAGCTGGAAATGTTATCAAAATTTCATAAATGAAGTTCGTAATGTTTTTTTGCCTCTGTGAAAATGTGAGGACTGATAATGCCTTGGAATTTTGTACAAATACTCTCTCCAGATATTTTTCTACCCAAGGAATTATTCACCAAACTACATGTGCCTATACTTCCCAACAAAATGGAGTTGCAGAGAGAAAACATCGTCATTTGCTTGATGTCACTAGGACACTTCTCATACAGAGTCGTGCTCCTCATTCCTACTGGGGCGATGATGTTCTAACGGCATGCTATCTCATCAATCGCATGCCATCGTCAGTCTTAGGTGAGAAGATTCCTTTTTCTATTGCTTTCCCTGACAATGAATTGTTCTCACTTACTCTTCGTGTGTTTGGCTCGGTTGCATTTGTCCACCAACTATCTCCAGGCATTGACAAGCTCTCTCCTAGAGCTGTCAAATGTGTTTTTGTCGGGTATTCCAGAATACAAAAAGGGTATCAGTGTTATGATCAGATGCGCAGGGAATATTATGTTAGTGCCGATGTCACCTTCTTTGAGTCTGTTACGTACTTCTCTCCTACAGGTGATCGGTTGATACCTTTGAACAATGATGAAGCCATATACATGCCACCTCATACACCACCTCCACCACAACCATCTCCGGAATCATCACCACCACATTCCCCACAGCCTACTACAGTTCCTATTCCACCACTGCTACTCCACTATACTCATCGGTCTGCTTCTGCTCATAGTCACATCTCATCATCTAGCTCGCATGAGGTATGTCCTGAGAATATAATTTCTAATGATGGATCTAATGATTTCTTTGAGCAGGCTTCGTTACAATGGACAGATGAGGCGGCTACTGATTTGGATCTACCTATTGCGCTTCGGAAGCCGAAGCATAGTTGTGCGTCATATTCTATAGCATATGTGGTTTTTTTACTCGCCTATCTGGTGACTTCAGGACCTTTGCTACTGCACTATCTGTTGTGGACATTCCACGGAATTACCAAGATGCTTTGAAGAACGGTCGATGGCGTTTAGCTATGGAGGAAGAGATGACTGCTCTTCAATCGAGAGGTACCTAGAGTCTTGTTCCTGCTCCTCCTGGCGTGCATACAGTTAGCTGCAAATGGGTGTTCACAATTAAGCACAATGTAGATGGTAGCATCGACAGATACAAGGCACGTCTGGTTGCAAGGGGGTTTACACAGACATATGGTGTGGATTATCTAGATACATTCTCACCTGTTGCTCACCATTCCACTTTACGGGTACTTCTATATGTTGCAATTATTCGAGATTGGCCACTTTTTCAGTTAGATGTCAAGAATGCATTCTTATATGGTGATCTTCAGGAGGAAGTCTACATGCAACAGCCACCTGGTTTTTCTGTTGAGGGGGAGTATTCCAAGGTGTGTAGACTTCATAAGACGATTTATGGCCTTAACCAGAGCCCTAGAGCTTGGTTCCAAAAGCTTTCAGACTTGTTTGGGACAAGGGTATAAACGTTCCAATGCAGATCATTCCCTCTTTACACAGAAAACATCCAAAGGTATGATTGCAATCATGGTGTATGTTGATGATATTCTGATTACAGGAGATGGCGTACAAGGAATAGAGAGGGCAAAGGAGATGTTGGGTCGTGAATTTGTCACCAAGGACCTTGGAGTCCTTAGATACTTCTTGGGACTGGAGTTTGCCAGAAATCAACAAGGACTCGTGATGACTCAGAGGAAATATGTCGCTGATTTGTTGAGTGAAATAAATGCTTGGATGTCAACATGCTGCTATACCCATGGATCCAAGCATGAAACTATATGACAATGATACCGATGAAGTGGATAGAAGGAGATACAAAGAACTGGTTGGAAAACTTCTTTATATTACTATTACTAGACACGATATATCTTTTGTTGTTAGTCGGGTCAACCAGTTCATGGAGCAACCACGACAGGTACATATGGATGCTATACATATGATACTCAGGTACCTTAAAACATCTCCAGGTGCAGGTTTGTTATTTAAGAATGGCAAGAAGATCACTATATCAGCATGCGTAGATGCAGATTATGCAGGGTGTCATAAGGATAGGAAGTCCACTACTGGTTTTACTATATATGTTGGAGATTCTCTTGTCTCATGGAGAAGCAAGAAGCAGACTGCTGTAGCCAGATCTAGCATTGAGTCTGAATATAGGGCTATAGCCCAGGTCGGTACAGAAATGATGTGGGTTAAAGTAGTTCTTACAGATCTACATATAGATGTGTCACTTCTTATGGCACTGAAATGTGATAATCAAGCTGCTCTATTCATTGCAAATAATCCAGCCTTTCACGAAAGGACCAAATACATTGAGGTTGATTATCACCATATGCGGGATATGATTCAGATGGGCTTTATTTCCACATCTCATGTCAGTTCAGGGGACCAGACTGCAAATATTTTCACCAAGGCTCTACTTAGAGGACCATTCCAGAAGTGCTCGTCCAAGTTGAGCATGATCGACATCTATGCTCCATCATGCGGGGGAGTGTAGAGATGTATTCTATGTTACGTTATTATGTTAATTGTTTCGTATTTTCTTTCTTCTTATGAACTCTTTATGTAATTTACCCATAGGCTCCTCTCCTATATAAGAGAGCCTAGGGTTTGTGGAATAAACAACATGCTCATTTCTTCCAACAAAAAGCACTAAAAAAGAGCAATCCTTTTGTTTCTCCTTTGGCGCAGGCCCTCGGTGAGTGGCCCGATGGATAAATGTGCCATGCATGGGATTCCACAACTTCACTTTTGTCCGCCATTTGATGCCCAGTTGGTGCTTCTTTCAGAGAAGAGAGGTGTTGAGTTGGCTATTGTCTCTAAAGGGGCGTGCGGGGGATGTGGCTAGGGCATAGACTTCAAGTATAGCATGCACTAGTAGGGTTGTCTGAAAATGATGATGATGCGCATGGCGAGTAGGATAATGACCACCAGAAGGGTGAAGGGGTCATGTGCTGGAGATCCACAAAGGGAGCTGGAGAGATGGGCCCATGGAGATTGGGCAAGAGAAGGTTTACATGTGTTTTAGAGGAAGACACGAGAATTGAGGGTGGATGAGGCAGTTCAGGAGGTTAGGGATCTAAAGGATATTCGAGAATTCTCCAATGATGTTGAGCAGGCGCTCTTTTCGGGATCAAGTTGCAAGATGCACCAAGGTTGAGTTGGCCCATGATGTGACCACCACGGTTGAGAATGGAGCACGTCTCCTAGAATGTTTGGAGTCCGAGGCATTCAGAGAAGCGAAGGATGGTGAGATCCCTCCTCAATGAGTGGGGGAGAGATGTATTTGGCTTGCAGGAAAAGAAGTTGGAGACTTGGGATGCTCTCAACTCGAAGTCTATTGTTGGCTCGCGTCTCTTTGATTTAAAATCTATCCCCTCAGTTGGGGTACCTTGGTAAGGTAGAACGTTGACCTTCACGAGCCAATACGTAGTGGCAGTGAAACATATGTTGTCGATTTTGCCAAGGTTTGAAAAAATGAAAAGCAGAACGAGGCGGTTACCATGAATCAAGGCGAGGCGTAGCCTCGAGGCAATTGAGGCGTAAACCTCAATATCCCTACCCAAATTACGTAATTTAATAAAGAATATTGTAATAATATCAGTAAGGCAATATTATCTAAAAAATCCAATATTACAAAGTAATTAAAGCATATTTCAAGTAACTTTTCAATACGAAGAATAACAAACATGGTTGCTAGAGTGCTTGAGCTAATGTAAAAGTCTAAAAGCTCAAGACAAAATATTACAATTATTACAAAACATAATATAAGTTCGAATATTCTACTTTTAGTCCATATTCAATAGTTCAAAAACCCAAAAAAACTAAAAGAGGTAGCTTCGCATATTCTAATCAAGGTTTCAAACCTCCAAGTCCAACTACAATATCTGCATAAAGATTAGCATCTGGAGAACTACTGCTTGTTGGAACATCCAATGAGCCATCCATATCTTCAAATTTGCTTCATCTTTACCCCCATCGCTAACTTCATCATCACCATAATGAAACTCCTCATCATCAACGTACACTACTGCTTTACCTAAATTAGATAACACTAATGTTACTTAACTTCTATTGTGTTTAACAACCAAATATGTTCGAGAATCAAAATAATAGGAAGTCATTACCTTTATCCTTCCTCCTTTTTCGACGTGAATTGTCTTGTTGATCAGCTTCATCCTCAGTTTCTACAACCTCATCTTCAATGGAGGTGTTTGCATCAAGTTCTTGATACGCTTCAAAATCACAACTTTGGAGCTCCGATACCCATTCATCACTAGAATCCACGTCATCAAGCATAAAGGATCCTCTACAATCTTTCTTCTTATCTCGCTATACTTCAACTTTAGATTAAACATCGCATAGACCAAATCATTCAATTTAGCTTGTGTGAGTCGATTCCTTATCTTTGTGTGGACCTAGTGGTCGATTTCCAATATAATTAAATATGTTAATCGTAAATATTAATATAATATAGTTGTTAATATTATCAAAATATTACCTGATTAAAAGAACTTCAGTTGCGCTCGCAGCGCTACGAGTCAAACCCAAAACTCGGATGGCAAATTTTTTCATTTCGGGACATTCGTCCCCAAATTGAGACCACCAATTTGTTGAAAATGTTATATTTCACAAACAAGGTTAATGTTAAATAGTTATCAATTGAAAGAAATAAATAATAAAATAAAATACATACTAACCAAGACCCCTCTTCTTGCATGTACTTATTACGCTTTCTCGTCCAAAGAAAACTCTAGCATGCTTAAAAGCATCAATCTGTAGATCAATTTTCTCCATTGCATTTAGATCATCTACCATCCTCACTATGCAATCAAACAAGCCTTTTTTATCACAAAATGTTTATAAAATGACAGCTCGTATTGGCATTGGGGATTCAAAAAGTATGTTGCCGCATGCAAATTGGTATGGAGCTAGAGATCCCATCTGTCATCCACAATATCCCACAATGTTCGGTATTTTATTTCGTCATTGCCCAATGCTTTCGTTATTTCTTTCTTAGCTCTATCTATGGCCTCATAGATGAAACCCATTGGTGGATATGTTTCGAAATCCACCATCCGCAAAACCATAACCGACAGCTTCATCTTTCATATCACATAGGCAACACCAGGTCAAAAAGTTGGGCTTCTCAAAATTGTTTGACTTACACTTTTTCCTTGAGGCTTAGAAGCATAGACTCTTCTTCCATTTACTCGAAGTAAAAAAGGGTTCTAGAGGATCCTTCATGTTCATCAACTTTTGTAACGAGAGAAAAGTCGTAGCAAAACATGTAGCAGTTGGTCGTACCAAATCTCCTCCTATTTGCTTCCTTACCATAGCTAAAACTCATCCATGCGCATAGATGTAGTTAATAATCCTTTGTGTTTTCTTGAACACAAAGGCAGGTAGAGGCAATTTCAAGATATCCTACAACATCAAGTCTATGCAGTGGGCTACATATGAAGTCCAATAAAGGTGCTTCATTTTCTCCATCAACATTTGTCCAACCGTCTTGTAATTCGATGCATTGCTAACCTGCAAAACATTGCATTCCTTCTCCACAATCTCATCCAATAGGTTAAAAAGCAAGGTTGCATTCTTTACTTTATCAGATACATCTACAGACTTCAAGAACCAAGTACCTTTCGGATTGTTCGCCAAGAAGTTGATTAAAGAACAGCATTTTACATCTGTCCAACAATCTGACATTATGTTGAATCCAGTTTCCACCCAAGAAGCATTGCCTCACCCATAATGTCCCCAATGCTCTTCACTTCTTTCAAAATCCAACTATTTAGCTCGTAAGCTAACGGAGGCTTCAATCCTCTTCCAAAGAAGCCGACAGCATGAAGCATGGTCGGAAAGAAGGGTTACTAGCACAATTGAATGTCAACCCATTTTCGAAGAAGAATCTGCAATGGTACGACAAACATGATTTCTATCCAATTTCCTCCATGTCTCATTCAATGTAGTTTGATGACCACCCGTCCAAATCGTAGTCGTTGGACTTGGACTTCCCAATGACGATGGGCCGGCAACAAAAAAGTCCATGTGACCTCTTACCCTCTTCATGTTACTAGATCCAAATGGACTGACTGCTTGATTTTCACCGCCAAATGGATTTTGCATATCAAAGCTACCAGCTCTACACAGTTCTTCCATTGCCATCAGCGCTCTTCTATTTTTCTCTTCATTGGAAGATAATATAGCCTTCATTCCATTCAACACTTCAACAAGAACTTGTGCGCAGCCTTTCACATTTTTTCCGTTCTTCGCAAGATGATGAAGAGTCTAACGACTCCACCGGTAATCCTCTTACCACAAAAATTACATTGGACACACATATCCTTTAGCTGTTTGAGTCTCTTCCATCTCAAGTTGAACACAATATTTCCATGCGGGATCATTTCGGATTCCTTCAGAATTCTTTGGGTCTTTGCTTGACTTCGGCATCTCTATGATTACGAATAACAAAAATAAACAATCACCATATGGTTAAACAATATATATGAAATGTTAGTTGAATAACTAAAAGATGACCTAACCAATTTTGTAATATCAACCGTTAGATAAATGGTAAGATAACTAACAAACTTTTTAATAAATATAATAAAATTTGAAATGTAAAATATGAATCTAAAAATGAAATATAACCTAACCCAATTTTTTAATAAACAGTTACAACTCTTTTATAGAGAAATAACCAAAATACAACTCTTTTATAACCTAAGTACCTAACCAAATCTGGATTACAAATCTTTTACAAATTACAACATAAAAAATGATGATGCATCGAAGGAGTAGGATCGACTAAAATACAGCAAATACCTACCTAAATTTTAAAAAAAAATGCATACCAGACTGCAGGGTGGAGGCGAGTCAACTGCACAAGGGGCTGACGGCTTATGGAAGCATCTACAAGAGAGACCTCCAACAGCACGATGCCGACGAAGAGGAAGATGGAGGAGGGCGATGACAAAAGTCTTGATCCTATGCTTCCCAACACGCAGGCGACATTCGACGAAGGTCTTGGGATAGGGTTCCAGAGCGATCGAGGGGATGTTCGGGAGTCGCCCAAGGAAATGGGGTTATAAGTGGGTCACGTACGAAGCACGTGTCCCACTAAACCCCCCTCATCGCCTCATGAGTGCGCCTTGACCAATGCCTCGCCACAGACCGCCTCACCTCACCTCGACCTTCGAGGTGATCCTCTCGCAGCTGCAGGCCGAGGCATGCACCTATAAACGGTTTGGCCACACCTCGCCTCGAGGCGTACACCTCGAGGCACGATTTTTCGATCCATGGACTTTGCTTCGCAGATGCTCAGGATGGCAAGCTCTTTCTTTTCTCTATTATTTGTGACCCACCCGGAATTCCCACAATTGCTAACTTAGTTATGGGATGAGCTGGAGATAGTGCGCATCTGAGTTCCTCACATGTGGTGGATGGTTGGTGGTGACTTCAATGTCACCTTTTCGTTGCGGAACATCCTTGGGGGGGTGCAAACCCTAGACCCCCTTACCATTTGTCGATTTTCTAGGAGACATATCTCAGAAGGTTCTACGAGCCACAAATTCGCATCATACATGAAGGAACTCGGAATCCTGTCTGGACTGCTTTCATGGGACAGTTGAGTTGATGGAGGATTTTCCTCTGACTGACATGTATATACTCATTAACATGGTCACAATCTGACTACATGCTAGTCTGCTGGGATTTTAGCGAGGGAAGTCGATCTGGTAGCATATTCCATTTCAAGCGCTCGTAGTTACTGGGGGAGATTTCAGAGATCTGGTAACTTGGTGTTGAATGGATCTCTCAGCCTCCAATTCATCTTCTAGAGTGTTGGCGGAGAACTTTGACGTGATTCACGAAGTGTCACTGAACTTTAGGCATGAGACGCACTTTCAAAGGGGTGGGTGTGCGCAAATTGATGTGATCATTTTGATTTGATTGAGGATACCAAGGAACTTGTGGAGGATACCAAGGAGGCCAGAAGGGTGCATCAACAAGTCTAATTGATGGAGGATAAAAACTGAAAGGTGGAGTGGTGGCAATGTTCCAAGCAAGTCTGGCAAAAGGAGGGAGATGCCAACACATGCTTCTTCCACATTACAGCCAACGGGAGAATGATACGCAATTTTCTTCACTTTATTAAGGTGAATAGAGAGGTGGTAGAAGATGGTCATGCTATTGGAACCGAGATAGTGAAGCATTTTCATCAACTAAGTACGAAGGGTCCCCATTGTGGGGCGAGGTGGACTAGTATAGATGTATCGAGGTTGTCAAAAGAACAAAGTTTTGGACTGGTAGGCCTTTCTTTCCTGAGGGATTCATGCGACAAGTTGAATGGAAAAGTTCCCTAAATTGGGAAGGTCCATAATTTCTTTTTCCAGAAGTTTCGGGACCTGGTTGGGTAGGAGATTGTAGCAGTTATTAAGGTGTTGTATCAAAGGAACCAGGGTATCTAGTAGCAAAATCACTTTCTCCTTTTCGTCATGTCTACTTGATTATGGCAAAGGTTCTTGCAATCGATCGCACGAGGTTCTAAACTCCATCATTGCACCTAACAAGATGGTTTCATCCCTTAAGCTGATGGGGTGGTTATTGCTTCGGAAATAGTGGTAGATTGGTACCAGAGGAAGATGAATGGTTTGCTTTGGAATGTTGATTTTTTCGAAACTCGAAGGTGAATGGTTTGCTTTGGAACGTTGATTTTTTTCGAAACCCGTAAATGTGTAAATTGAATATTCACTTAATGGTTGTCCAATCAAGGTTTTCAGGATGAGTTGATTGGGTGGATGAAGCATTGCGTGACTACAACTTCCTGCACAAATTTAGTGAACAGACGATCAATTAGTGGCTTCTCTCAAAAACAGGGGGGTGCGATTAGGTATCCACCAACCCCATTGATGTTAGTCATTCTGATAGATACACCACATTCAAGTATGGTATCACACATAGTTCCTGGGGAGTTCTGGAAGGATACTCTCTAGGATACAGTTCACACCACTTTTCTAATATCAAATGATACAATTTTCTTTCTGAAGGGGGGACTAAAGCGAGAGAGAGTGTGGCCATGGATCCCGAGCTATTTCGTGCGGTATCTGATCTGTAGAACAACAATGGTAAATATGTTTGTGTTCCTTTTGGTTAGAGAAGGCAGAGATTGAGGCTTTCGTTGCAGCTCCAGGGACTCATAGGGGTTCGTTACCAGTCAATTATATGGGTCTCCACTTAAAAGTACACCTGAAGCAGATTGATTGGACAATGGTGATTCAAAAGATGAAACTCCATCAATTGCTTCATGTTGGAGTTCACAGTTGATTGAAGAGCTTAAGGCATAGGTTCTTTTAGGCAGGCACCAGTAAGACTACGGGTGCACACGAATCGAATAAAATCCATAATCTAATCCAATCTGATGTTATTGGATTGGGTTGGTTTGGTTTTATCATTCTAATGGATTGGATCAGATTGGAACTTTTTAAATCCGTTAAATTACGTATTAGAACTGACCATGATAATCAAAATCCAATCCGATACAATCTGTTAATCCGCTAACCCATACACAAATACACATAGATATATTTTCATACACACATACATATAATATATATATTGGCATCTATTGATAATTTTCCATAAGACCATAATCAATGCCATACATCTTTTTCCGTAGTAATCTTAAATACAAGTCATATTGTTGCCTCCCTCTCTTCTCTCGTGAAAGCTAATTGCCAAATCTCTACAATAATAAAATATGGGTATAACTTGTAAAGTTGTAAATTCTCTTGGATTATTCACCTCCCAGCTCCCTCTCTGTCTAAGTCCATTTCGTCACCGCCCCCTTCTTGTACAATATTGTCCCCATGCAGCACAACGCCACCACCCCTCCCCCACAATGTCGATGCCCATCTCATGCAATATCATCCTCCTCCCACATGATACTATTTGTCCTCAACGTGATGCTACTCGTTTAATCTTCGTTGAAGGAAAATAGATTTGAGATAGTTGTTTGTTAAGATTGTTTTTTATTCTTGGCCCCTTTATATTTTAATTTTTTTAAGTTTCAACTTGCAATCTCATCCCAAGGATGCACTACATGCTCAGATATACCTGACCCATTTAAGAATAGATGAACATTACTTGAATTTCTTTCTTTTTTTAATTGAAATGCAATTTTAATTCATATTTAACAAAACCGTATTGTGACTATAGGTATAATCCTGCAAGTAAATTCCATTTCAAATCCATTTTTAAAGAGAGTCATGCTGCCCAACTAGTGGGCTATATTCAAGTTAGTTTTATCTTGGATGCTCAATCGATTATGATTGTTCCATTACTCATGTCTGTTAATAATATATTATTGGACCTTGAAGGACGTTATTTGGAGTGGTTTGATTTTGATAGAGCTTACCAATCTAAATTAATCATGGACTTCATCAATATCCAACCACAGACCATATTTTTATCTAACTTGTCTTTATATCCTTATTCGATAGCCTTACTTAAATCATTTATTGGAAATCATTTGTAAAAACATAATAATTCATCATATATAAAAAGATACTTAAACTCCAAATTCAATATAATCATTTATTTTGACTATGTGACCTTCAACTTTTTATAATGGATTATGAAATTCTTCAACTTCCGTTTAATTGTGCGGTCCCCAAATATTCTTTCTTCACAGTTATCCATATTATCGATTTTTTAGCCATAAATCAAATGTTGAGGGTAGTATGCTTTGAAGTAGAAAATGAGTGTAGACTGTTGGACAGAAAAATGTAAGTGTAAACAATCCGATCCGATGAAATCTATAATCTGATGGATTGGATTGGATTGGACATAACTATGTGATGGATTAGATTGGATTCAAAAAAAAATCTGTTACAGTTAGATTGGATACAGATTAAGCTAAAATCTGATCCAATCCGATCAATGTGCACCCCTAAGTAAAACTCATGGTATGCAACTAGCAAGCTTGAAGATGGTGATGTTGTCAATGGAGGATGGTGATCTTTGAGTGAGAAGCCTCGAGTAGATGAAGCATGTCATGCTGAAGAAGTAGGTATCTCGAATATGGGGTGCGAGTTCTAATTGTTGACCCAGTTCTTGCTTGGCATCTACGAAGTTTCAACAAACCTTGCGTAATAGGAGGAGTCAGTACACGTGTTGTGTCAAATTTTTAGAAGCTAAGCATGATCAACTTCTATACTCCATCTTGAGGGGGATTGTAGAGATATTTTCATGTTACCATATTGTTTTGGTATTTTCCATTTCTTTTGTTTACACTATGTAATTTACCCTTTGGGTCTCTCCCTTGTATAAGAAAGCCTTAGGGTTCTCTTAAACAATAGATTAATTGTTTCTTCCAATACGGTAACAGAACGACAGTCCTAAGCCGGAGCTATCGTACCTAAAAACCCCACCCCTCTTCGTCCCTCTCTCTCGCTCGTCGTTGCACCGTCCCCTTCTCTCTTCGGCTATCTTGCACCGCCACATGCGGTTGCTGCTGCCCACTTGTGGCACCATAGGCCACCCTAGCGGTTGCTGCCGCCTACCAGCCACTCCACGCATTTGACACCGCCTATCAATGACACTCCAGTTTGCACCATTGGCTTCTGTTGCCGTCGACAATGGTCAATATTGCCACAAGCGTCCCCCAACATGTGTTGTCGACGCTTAGGACATACCGCCAATCCATTTCCCATCTTCTAGGGCTCTGATCGCATGATCACGTCAGTATGATTTTAGTGTTTTGTGGGTGATTTTCAGATTCGTATATCACTCGTTTGTGAGAGGCACATAATAAAGATAATGAGAATTGTTGCATCTTGAGTCTACACATGCAACCGCCTCCTTACATGTCTATATAGACAAAATTCTTTGGTCTATGATGCAGCATGATAACAACTTTTGTGAACATTTATTTTGTTTATTTTATTTATCATTTGTTTTGTTTATTTTATTTATTTAATTCCCATGTAAAAGGCTCATTATAAAAGGCCTTTTTATCCTTTCCTTTGATTTCTTCTTTCCCTAATTTTAGGGATTTGTTGCTTATTTTGAGGGGAATAGCCTCTATAAAGGGCCCCCTTTGTAATTGGGTTAATGAAGTTGAATAGAGTTTATTTTCCAACCCTAATTCTCTCTCCCTCTCTTTCTCTCACTCGAATTCCGCCGCCTCCCCCCTCCCTCTTTCTCTCCCATGCCCTGTGTTCTCCCTCATCGCCCCTCTCTCTCCCCGATTCCTTCCCCCCCCCTCGTGCCTTAACTCTTCCCACCGCCGCCGCCTATCTCCCTCTCCCACCCGCTTCTCTTCTCCCCCCCGACCTCGCCAATCGCCTCCTCCTTCTCTCGTCAGAACCCCACCTCCGCCAGCCGTGCGCCCCCTCACTGCCTAACAGCCACCAACCACGCGCCTTCTCATCGGCGCCGCCATCCGCGCCCAGCACCCCGTTCGCCATCCCCAACCCCCGCCAGTGCCTCCTCACATCCCCGTCCCTCCAACCATCTTCACGTCGCTGCCTCAGCCTCTCACCCTCCCTCGCACAAGCCTGGGGTCCACCGCCCAGGCGACGTCGTCCCGCCTTGTCCAAACCCCCAGCGCCGCCCGCACCTCCCAACACCCGCCTTCTCTCCCAGGGCCATACCACTGCCCTGTTCTTTTCCTGTGGCTGTAGCCTTTCCCTCTACACCCTTACTGCTGTGAGCACCGCCCAGTCGAAGACCACATCTCCGTCGTCGTCCTGCGGCCTGTCAAGAGTTCCCTATCCGCTGCCGGTACCCAAACGTCAACGTCCGCCGCCGACCAGATCTGAAGCATGCATGTTTTCCCCTTGCCGGTTGTGGTATGAGCGTATTTCCACATATTATTCTACTTTATAAAGTAGTTTTGTGGCCTGTTATGTTGCTGTTTGTTTGGTGATTTATTGAGACTCCAAGTCCGCAACATCGTTATATTTTCCACTAATCATTAACTACTTGATTGCCCTAAGTTTGTGGAAGAATCGGTACTAAAACACGAGTAAATAGACGTTTATTGTTGCTGAAATTTACTTATCGCTCTTCATCTTATTTGATCGTCATTTTTAATTCCGTAGTTTCATTGTCGAGTAGCTATTTGGATCATTGTCCTAACGGGTTGCATCAATTTGGTATCAGAGCCCACGATCTTGCACCTCACTTGCATTTCCTTTATTCATTGCATATAAAAAAACAAAATCATATTGCCCTGTTGAGTCCCTAGACCCGTGAGAACTAGACCTCTATGGCTCGCCATCCTGATCCCATGGCGCGGTTGGAAGCAATGATGGCAAACTTGGGTGAGGAAATCCGACGCACTAACACTCGTCTAGAAAACATAGAGAGGACGGTAGCCAATAACACTCAACAGTTGGAGGTCTTGAATTTTGACAGAATGGATAGGGAGTACAGAAGGAACACGGTAGAAGGGACACTAGCCGCTCTTCCACTTCAAGTGGGCGACATCATAACCCTCGTAATCCCCGACATCATGGACATGACCCAATTGTCTTTGATCCTAACTCTGAAAGCGATGTTAGCGATGAACCATCCCTACACCTGGAGTCGCCGCCACCCTCAGGGGACGAGGAGAGTGAAAATCGAATACCTCGTAGATGTCGACCTGAAGAACATAATAGAAGGAGAGAGCCTGAGTTGCGAGGCCGACCACACAATCAAAATCAAGATCCTAATTGGGACTGGGGAATAAGGATTGACGTTGCCGACTTTGATGGACGACGCGATCCAGACATCTTTCTTGATTGGATGGATCAGTTGGAACATTTCTTTATTTGGAAGGAACTGCCGAGTGAGCGGAAAGTCCAGTTTACCACATTAAAACTGAAAGGATTTGCCTTACTTTGGTGGAAACATCTCCAGGAAGAACGCCATCGCCGGGGAAAAGAACGCATTCGTTCTTGAACAAGGATGCAACAGAAACTTCGGGATAAGTTTCTTCCGGAGGAGTATCGACAGAACTTGTACAATCACCTGCAAAACCTCCGTCAAGGAACACGCACTGTTCGGGAATACACTGAAGAGTTCCAAGTTCTGATAGCTCGGAACAACTTAAAAGAAAGCGATGCTCAACTGGTGGCCCGATACACACATGGATTACGAACCAACATCCAAGATGAATTGTACATGTGTGACTGTCGAACAGTAGACGCTGCCCATGATAGAGCTGAAAGGGCTGAACCAAAGTTATCCAGGAACCTCACACGGCGCACGACGATCACAACTGCCTCTGCTGCCACACCCTCTGCACCAACCATCTCTGCCGGACAAACTAGGGTGGGCGCACAGTCAAGCATCAAATCGGGGAACCCTATATCCCGCACTGCTACTAGAAGCACAAGTTCACACCCCCGACCAGTTCATGCTGGGTCAGGAATTCTCGGGGCTCGTCCTGCAGTAGGACCCGATACTTGTTTCAGATGCCTTCAGAAAGGGCACCGTGCAGCATGTTGACGCATATTAAGTATCTGTATCTCTTTGCTATTTTATTTTCTTGTTATTCTCTTTATGTAATTTACCCATAGGCTACTCTCCTATATAAGAGAGCCTAGGGCTATGGAATAGAATCATCTCATTCACGTTTCCCAACATGGTATCAGAGCGACGGTCCTAGGCCGGAGTTCTCGAAACCCTAAACCTACCCCTCCCCACCCGCCGGCCTCTCTTCTCTCTCTCTCCCTCTCGGCGCTGCCAAATCCAGCCTCAGCCGATCGAAGGCCCCTCTTCCCCGATCTGCGCCTTGTGCGCCTCCAGCCTCAGCCGATCAAGGTGCCCTTGTGCGCCTCCAGCGGATCGTGCGCCTAAGTGCGCATCTGGCGCACAGCGCCTTCAGCGCATCTCGCGCACCTTGCGCTTCCAGCATCGCCCCTTGCACATCTGGCGCACAGTAGGCGCACAGTACATCTCGCCCCCGCGCTGATCGACATCTGCGCAGCACCCCTTCAGCGTGTTGTGCGGCATCTGCACACTGCACCATAGCGTGCACTTCTTCAGAGCGTTGCGTGGCATCTGAGTGCTGTGCACATCTCGCTCATAGCGTGCGCTAGGGCACGAGACATCGCGCAGCAGGAAGCAGTAGCGCGCGTTATCTCACAGCGCGCACGTTATCTCCTGCCAATCAGCGCGTGAAGGTTACATATTACGTGTACATACTGTGAGCGTGCGGATCGTAGCGCGCGCAGATCCATGGGGATAGTTGCTTGACGTCTACACATGCAACTAATCCCGTCTATGTCATTGTAGACAAAGATTATCTTCTCTTAGTCACTCCAGTCTTCCTTCTCCAGTATGTCAGACAGCAAGGCAGATATCCCGTCTATGGGCGCATTTCGTGGTCCAGCGCCCATTGTCAAGATGGATGGTACAAACTATGAACTGTGGGCAATGCAGTTCATGAGTATGATGAAGTCTACAGGTAAGAAGCACATTCTTACCGAGCCCGAGCCTACAGAGAAGACTGGAGTCCATGCCTCATGGGAGGCTGATGATGCATATGCTAAGGTTTGGCTATCCGGCACATTGGCTATTGAAATCGCCAATGACATTCTACATCAACCCACAGCGAAAGACATGTGGGATATCCTGGCAGCAACATATTCTCAGGCGAAGAATGAGACGAAGATCCTGCAACTACAACATGATATATTCACAATAAAGCAGAATGGCCGTCCTTTACATTCTCTCTATACATCATTGAGAGGGATGTTTGAGAAGCTTTATAGCTTCATGCCTCTTACCGCCACGCCAGAACAGCAGAAGACATACAGGAATGCGACGATGGTGGGTGTGTTTCTCGCTGCACTTGATCCAGAGTATGAGGCAGCACGTTCACAGATTTTGGCGGACTCGACTATTCCTCCCATGGAGGAAGCTTTTCACAGATTGAGCAGGATCACAGTACCTTCAGCAGCTGCGAGTCAGAATCCCTCAGCTATGGCGGCCAACAGAGGCCGTGGTTTTCATCACCAGGGCCGTGGACGTACTCCCCGTGGAAGGGGTGGCCGCATTAGGCCAACCTGCTCATATTGTCACCGAGTTGGACATACTGAAGACACATGCTACTCAAAGCATGGATTCCCTGCATCTGCACGAGCAGCTGAGCAGATAGAGCCCCCATCTGCTGCTACACTGATCAACGATTTGATGATCTAGTTGCCCGCCTCAGGGGCATTATCCCACCATCAGGTCCAGCACCGTCGACAGAGAATCATACTGATGCTGCTGCCTCTGCTTCTGTCTCTACGAGTACTTCAGGTAGTACACTTGCTCTCCACAGTAGTAGATCGGATACATTGCCTTGGATCATGGACTCGGGCGCTACACATCATCTATGTGGCGACCAGAGTCTACTTACAGGATATACTCAGATTCCTCCAGGACGGACAGTAGTGATTGCCAATGGCACACATTCCCCTATCACGGGTCAGGGGGAGATTAGATTGACATCCTCTATGCAGCTCAAGAATGTTTTGCATGCACCGCATTTTTCTATGAATCTGTTGTCCATTAGTCAGATTACGAAGGATCTCCATTGTCGAGCTATTTTTGATTCATCTTCCTTGATTTTTCAGGACATCCGTACGGGCAACGTGATTGGTCATGACTATGAGCAAGGAGGCCTTTATCGTCTGAACCAGACCCCATTTGCCGGAATCACAGCTTCTCCCGCAGAACAAGTATCTCCTCTCCTGTGGCATCTGCGTTTTGGTCATTTACCGCTTCAGAAGTTGCGTCTTGTCCTACCTTATAGTCTTTCTCACACACCTATCCAGTGTGAGGCGTGTCAGTTGGGAAAACATCACAGGTCATCTTTTCCCAGTAGTCAAGGTCGGAGTAGTAACTCCAAGTTTGAGTTGTTTCATGTCGACGTCTGGGGTCCGAGTCGTGTTCCCGATCATCAGGGGCACAGGTTTTATATTGTATTTGTGGATGATTTTTCTAGAGCATCATGGGTATTTCTAATGAAGAATAAGTCTGAAGCTGGAAATATTATTATTCACTTTCTAAATGAGATTCAGAATGTTTTTTCCACTACGGTCAAAATTATGAGAACTGACAATGCCTTAGAGTTGTGCACCAACAATTTAGCCAACTACTACTCTTCTAAAGGAATTGTTCACCAAACATCATGCGCTCATACGTCTCAACAAAATGGGGTTGCAGAAAGAAAACACCGTCACCTACTTGATGTTACAAGGTCACTTCTCATTCAGAGTCATGTTCCGTATTCCTACTGGGGTGATGCAGTCCTCACTGCATGTTATCTTATAAATCGTATGCCCTCGTCTGTCGTGAATGAACAGGTTCCTTTTTCACTTATTTATCCTGACAAGGATCTGTTCATTCTTACTCCTCGTGTGTTTGGGTCAGTCGCATTTGTCCATCAGTTGTTGCCTGGTTCTGACAAGCTCTCTCCTAGGGCTGTCAAGTGCGTCTTTGTGGGGTACTCCAGAACTCAAAAGGGGTACAAGTGTTTTGACCCTGTGCGTCGGCGGTATATGATCGGTGCAGATGTTACATTCTTTGAATCCATTATGTATTTTTCAGAATCCGGGAACATGCAGCCACCACTTATATCTCCTGATACCGTATTCATGGCACCACCAACATCACAACCGTCACCACCATTACCACCACCACCACCGCCACCACCACCACCGCCATCAACAGTATCCCCGTTACCATTCCATTACACCCGCAGGCCGCATCCAGCTCATGGTCCTGACCAGTCAACTAGCTCTCCTATGGTATGTAATGAAAATATTAATGTTGATGAATCCGACGACATTTCTCAGCAGGATGCATTACAGGAGCATGGTGTTACCACAGAGGATCTGGATGTTCCAATCGCTCTACGCAAGCCGAAGAGAAGCTGTGCCAAATATCCAGTATCAGCAGCCGTGTCGTTTGAGAGGCTATCTGGACCCTTCAGGACGTTTGCATTGGCACTTTCAGCTATAGACATTCCACGGAACCACCATGAGGCTTTGCAGGATTCTAGATGGCGGCTAGCAATGGAGGAAGAGATGGCGGCACTTCAGTCTAGAGGAACATGGAGTTTGGTTACTATACCTCCAGATGTCAACCCGGTGAGTTGCAAATGGGTGTTTACAGTTAAACACAATGTGGATGGCTCCATTGACAGGTACAAGGCACGCCTAGTCGCAAGGGGATTCACACAGACATATGGGGTAGATTACCTTGACACGTTCTCCCCTGTGGCGCGTCATTCCACTCTGCGGATCCTGTTATCAGTTGCAGTTACTAGAGACTGGCCACTCTATCAACTAGATGTGAAGAATGCATTTCTGTATGGAGACCTGCAGGAGGAAGTCTACATGCAACAGCCACCAGGTTTTGCTGTTGAGGGGGAGTGTTCCAAGGTTTGCAGGTTACATAAGGCCATCTATGGCCTTAAGCAGAGCCCCAGAGCATGGTTCCAGAAGCTGTCAGACCTCTTTGAGAAACAAGGATATAAACGCTCAAATGCTGATCATTCCTTGTTTGTACAGAAGACGGCGAGAGGTATTATTGTAATCATGGTTTATGTTGACGATATCTTGATTACAGGTGATGATGACCAGGGTATTAAGCAGGCAAAGGAAAGGCTGGGGGACCGAGTTTGTCACCAAGGACCTGGGAGTCCTTAGATATTTTCTGGGGCTGGAATTTGCCAGGAATCCGCATGGATTAGTCATGTCACAGAGGAAGTACGTTACAGATCTACTGAGTGAGACAGGTATGCTAGGGTGTCGACCTGCTACGACACCAATGGACCCTAGCATGAAGCTGTATGATGATGACACAGAGGAGGTGGACAAGAGAAGATATAGAGAACTGGTAGGCAAATTGTTATATGTCACGATCACTAGGCCAGATATATTATTTGCAGTGAGCCGTGTGAGCCAGTTCATGGAGCAGCCACGTCAGGTGCATATGGATGCAATACACATGATACTTAGATATCTCAAATCCTCTCCAGGTAAAGGTCTGCTATTCAAGAAAGGAAAGGGGATTTCTATCTCAGCATGCGCAGATGCAGACTATGCAAGATGTCCTAAGGATAGGAAGTCCACCTCAGGGTATGCTGTCTATGTAGGAGATGCTCTAGTCTCATGGAGGAGCAAGAAACAAACTGTGGTAGCAAGATCTAGTGCTGAATCCGAATATAGGGCTATGGCCCAGGCTACTACAGAGATGATGTGGGTGAAAGCGGTGCTGACAGATTTATGCTTAGATGTACCACTTCCTATGAACTTGGAGTGTGATAATCAGGCTTCCTTGTTTATTGCAAACAACCCTGCATTCCATGAACGGACCAAGCATATTGAGGTGGATTGTCACTTCATACGTGATATGATTCAGAAAGGATTCATTGCCACATCTTATGTTACCTCAGAGAACCAGACTGCAGATATATTCACCAAGGCACTGTTACGAGGTCCATTTCAGAAGTGTGCTTCCAAGCTGAGCATGATCGACATCTATGCTCCATCTTGAGGGGGAGTGTTGACGCATATTAAGTATCTGTATCTCTTTGCTATTTTATTTTCTTGTTATTCTCTTTATGTAATTTACCCATAGGCTACTCTCCTATATAAGAGAGCCTAGGGCTATGGAATAGAATCATCTCATTCACGTTTCCCAACACAGCAGAATGCCCAAACCCTAAAGCTAGACCCGCCCATTTATGCACCTTTGACGACCCTGAATACCCCAACCCTGACCAGCAGGAATTTCCTGAAGATGATCCGACTGCGTTGACTGCTGACACCATGGGAGCTGATGACTATGAACATCTAGGAGTGGATGGAGACGAATCCGGTCCGTTCCTGGTAATTGAACACGAAAATTTTATTGCTCCTGACAGCGCACCCACAAACATTCTGCTCACCCCCGCTGTCAACGATGCTGACAGCTGGCTGCGACGCAGCATCTTCCGAACCACCTGCACCTCAGAAGGACGACGTTGTTCGCTGATCATTGATGGAGGGAGCGTTGAGAACTTCGTTTCACAAGAGATGGTCGATAAGTTGGGTCTGCCAACTCAACCACTTGAGAAACCGTACAGTGTGGCTTGGTTTCGTGGTGGTACCCAACTCCCGATCCACCGTCAAAGCCTCGTTAACTTCTCCATTGGTCCTTCATATAAGGACGAGGTGTGGTGCCATGTAGCCCCTATGGATGTCTGTCATATACTTCTAGGGAGACCTTGGCAATTCGATAGAGACACTGAACACCGAGGAAAACTGAACACTTACACCTTTCTCATAGATAAAGTGCGTGTGACCCTCAGGCCACAACGTGAAGCCCTTGGCCCTCGCCAAGTGGCTACACTCCGAGCTGCGACCACCCAAACTGGTAATAAAACTACACCGTCAAAGACTGTGACCACGGGCCCTGTGTTGTTGATGGAAGCCCAAACATTCCAACAGGAAATACAGGAGAGCTCCACCGTCTACGCATTAATGGGACGTGAAGTGGACAATCAAGAGTCAACCCCACCCGAAGTTCCGCCTGAGATCAAGCCCATCATCCAAGAGTTCGCTGACATCATGCCTGAAGAGTTGCCTGAAGGACTACCCCCGTTGCGAGACATTCAACATCACATTGATCTAGTCCCTGGAGCCAGCCTACCCCACTTACCCCATTACCAAATGAGCCCAAGTGAGCATGAAGAGATGAACCGGCAGGTTACTGATCTGCTGCGACGTGGGTATGTTCGAGAGAGTATGAGCCCCGTGGCGGTTCCTGCTCTGCTTACCCCGAAGAAAGACGGCACCTGGAGAATGTGCGTGGACAGTCGTGCTATCAACAAGATAACGATCAAATATCGTTTTCTCATTCCACGCCTTGATGATATGCTTGATATGTTATCGGGTGCCAGATTATTCTCCAAAATAGATCTCCGCAGTGGCTACCATCAGATTCGCCTCCGACCTGGAGACGAGTGGAAGACTGCTTTTAAGACCAAAGAGGGCCTGTATGAATGGACGGTCATGCCCTTCGGCTTGTCGAATGCCCCCAGCACCTTCATGCGAACCATGAATCATGTCTTGAGACCCTTCATTGGTAAGTTTGTGGTTGTGTATTTCGATGATATCCTAATCTACAGCTTGACTAAAGAGGACCACTTGTCTCACCTTCGACAAGTCCTGGAAACCCTGAGAGCCCAAAAACTGTATGTTCACCTCAAGAAATGCTCCTTCATTTCTGACACGGTCCTCTTCCTGGGATACATTGTCACCGTCGATGGACTTAAGGTTGATCCCTCCAAAATCCAGGCCATTCAGAGCTGGCCCGTACCCAAAACCCTCACTGAAATTCGCAGCTTTCTGGGATTGGTTTCTTTTACCGACGTTTCATTCGGAACTTTAGCACTTGTGCCGCTCCGTTGGTAGATTGCACGCGTAAAGGCGCACCCGCTTGGACTCTTGAAGCAGAAACGAGCTTTCAAAATCTAAAACATCAATTGACACATGCTCCTGTCTTGGCACTTCCTGACTTCACCAAGGTTTTTGTAGTCGATTGTGACGCCTCACATGTCGGGATTGGTGCTGTCCTAAGTCAAGAAGGACGACTTGTCGCCTTCTACAGTAAGAAATTGAACGAAGCCAGATCACGGTACTCCACTTACGATGTCGAATTTTATGCCGTGGTCCAAACTCTCAAGCATTGGAGGCATTACCTGATCCAACGTGAATTTATCCTTAACTCTGATCATGAAGCCCTGAGATATTTGAACTCCCAGAAAACTCTTAACAAGCGTCATGCCAAATGGGTTAATTTCCTCCAAGAATACACCTTCCATCTCAAACACAAAGCCGGAACCCTGAACCGTGTGGCCGACGCTTTGAGCCGGCGAGCACATGCCCTGACTACAATGACCGTCAGCACCACAAGATTTGACACTCTCAAGGACCTCTACCCCACTGATCCTGACTTCGGTCAAGTTCATGCCGAATGTGTTGGTACTGGGCAGGACCCAACAGCCACATATGTTCTTCATGAGGGTTTCCTATTCAAAGGCCACCAATTGTGCATCCCTGCCACATCCCTTCGTGAGAATTTAATTTCAGAACTACACAACGGAGGCTTAGCTGGACATTTTAGAATGGACAAGACCTTAACTCTTCTACAAGAGCGATTTTATTGGCCGCAGTTGCGAAAGGATGTGACAAAATTCGTACAGAAATGTCAAACATGTCAAAGATTCAAAGGCCACCGGCAGAACACTAGAGTGTATACACCCCTGCCAATTCCTCTGCGACCCTGGGAAGACATCACCATGAATTTTGTACTAGGCTTACCCCTCATTGTGCGAAAAGTTGACTCTATTTTTGTGGTTGTAGATAGATTTTCAAAAATGGCACATTTCATTGCATGTAGAAAAACCTCAGATGCATCTCATGTCGCTGATCTGTTTTTTCGTGACGTCGTCCGTTTGCATGGTGTCCCTCGTTCCTTTACTTCGGATCGTGATACCCGGTTTTTGAGTCATTTTTGACGCACGCTTTGGTCCCGTCTTGGTACTCGTTTGCAATATAGCACCGCTTATCATCCACAAACAGATGGGCAAACCGAAGTAGTTAACAGATCATTAGGAAATCTATTACGATGTCTTGCAGGGGACTCTCCGTCCAAATGGGATCTAATTCTTCCCCAAGCTGAATTCGCATATAACAGTTCTACTAATAGGTCCACCGGAAAATCACCCTTTGAGAGTGTGTACGGCTTTCCACTTACCCAATTTCTTGACCTAAAACCCACAACCATGCAAGGGAGAAGTAGTGCACATGTTGAGGATCTGGTCGAACACCTAACCCACATCCTTACTGAAATTCGAGCCAAACTCCAATCCATGACCCAGAAATACCAAACCCAAGCCAACCTACACCGAAGAGAGAGCGAGTTCAGAGTTGGAGAATTAGTGATGGTCCACCTTAAAAAAGAGAGGTTTCCTTTGAGAGTCCACCAAAAATTGAGTAAACGAAAGATTGGTCCATTTCGAGTCCTCAAGAGGATTGGGCCCAATGCATATTTACTCGACCTGCCGCCAGACGTTCAGACATCACCGGTCTTCAATGTATCAGATCTCTTCTTATATCATGGAGATGAACAGGCCGATGCCACCCCAGTAGCAGTTCCCGCCAATGATGATATGCGTCAACCGCCAGCCACAACCGATGCTGATCAGATTGAAGATATTGCAGACATCCGAGATATGACGACTAGACGTGGTCTCTTCCGACGATATCTAGTCAAATGGAAGGGACGACCTTTTACCGATTGCACCTGGATTGACGAGGATGAACTCCAACAACTCTGCCCTGATATACTTCAGAATTTCCACGATGCCATCTCGACGGAGCGAGATTTTTTTCAGCAGGGGGGAGTTGATGCAGCATGATAACAACATTTGTGAATATTTATTTTGTTTATTTTATTTATCATTTGTTTTGTTTATTTTATTTATTTAATTCCCATGTAAAAGGCTCATTATAAAAGGCCTTTTTATCCTTTCCTTTGATTTCTTCTTTCCCTAATTTTAGGGATTTGTTGCTTATTTTGAGGGGAATAGCCTCTATAAAGGGCCCCCTTTGTAATTGGGTTAAGGAAGTTGAATAGAGTTTATTTTCCAACCCTAATTCTCTCTCCCTCTCTTTCTCTCACTCGAATTCCGCCGCCTCCCCCCTCCCTTTTTCTCTCCCACGCCATGCGTTCTGCCTCATCGCCCCTCTCTCTCCCCGATTCCTTCCCCCCCCCCCCCCCGTACCCTAACTCTTCCTGCCGCCACCGCCTATCTCCCTCTCCCACCCGCTTCTCTTCTCCCCCCCGACCTCGCCAGTCGCCTCCTCCTTCTCTCGTCAGAACCCCACCTCCGCCAGCCGTGCGCCCCCTCACTGCCCAACAGCCACCAACCACGCGCCTTCTCATCGGCGTCGCCATCCGCGCCCAGCACCCCGTTCGCCACCCCCAACCTCCGCCAGCGCCTCCTCACATCCCCGTCCCTCCAACCATCTTCACGCCGCTGCCTCAGCCTCTCACCCTCCCTCGCGCAAGCCTGGGGTCCACCGCCCAAGCGACGCCGCCCCGCCTCGTCCAAACCCCCAGCGTCGCCCGCACCTCCCAACACCCGCCTTCTCTCCCAGGGCCATACAACTGCCCTATTCTTTTCCCGTGGTTGTAGCCTTTCCCTCTACACCCTTACTGCTGTGAGCACCGCCCAGTGGAAGACCACATCTCCGCCGTCGTCCTGCGGCCCGTCAAGAGTTCCCTAGCCGTTGTCGGTACCCAAACGTCAACGTCCGCCGCCGACCAGATCTGAAGCATGCATGTTTTCCCCTTGCCGGTTGTGGTATGAGCGTATTTCCACATATTATTCCACTTTATAAAGTAGTTTTGTGACCTGTTATGTTGTTTGTTTGGTGATTTATTGAGACTCCAAGTCCGCAACATCGTTATATTTTCCACTAATCATTAACTACTTGATTGCCCTAAGTTTGTGGAAGAATCGGTACTAAAACACGAGTAAATAGGCATTTATTGTTGCTGAAATTTGCTTATCGCTCTTCATCTTATTTGATCGTCATTTTTAATTCTGTAGTTTCATTATCGAGTCGCTATTTAGATCATTGTCCTAACGGGTTGCATCAGTCTACAACCTCAGTCTTTAGATATGGCAATATGTCAGAAAGAAAGTCGATATCTCCGCCACAAAAGTTTTTCGAGGTCCAGCACCAATAGTGAAGACGGACAAGATGAAATATGAATTATGGGCCATGCAATTCATGAACCGAATGCATTCTACGGATAAGAAACATATTATTACGGACAAGGAGCAAGCTGATAAAAATGGGGTAAACGTCTCATGGGAGGTTGAGGATGCTTATACACGTGTGCAGTTCTCTAGCACACTGACAGTAGAGATCGTCAATGATGTTCTGCACCAGTCCACCATCAAGGCAATGTGGGACATTCTCGCTGCTACGTATTATCAGACGAATATTCTACAAGTACATCATGGAATATTCACAGTCCAACAGAGTGGTTGTCCGCTGCATTCTTTGTACATATCTTCATGGCATGTTCAAGACGCTTCACAGCTTCATACCTCTCGCAGCCAACCCTGAGCAGCAAAAGGCGTACAGGAACGCCATCATGGTTGGCGTGATTTTGGCAGCACTTGATCCGAAGTATGATGTTGTTCGATCACAAATACTTGCGGATGCCACCATCCCTTCCATGGAGGAGGCATATCACGGTCTTAGCAAGATCATTGTCCCATCATCTGTCTCTACCCAAACTTCCTCTATGATGATCGCATATCGCGGTAGGGGAGGCACTTCACAGTTCTGAGGTCGTGGTCCTCAAGATAGGGGAGGATGTGTTCGCAAGCCATGCACATATTACCACCGTCCTAGACACTCGGAGGATACATGCTACTCCAAACATGGCTTTCCAGCTTATGCTTGTGCGGTTGAATAGGCTAAGGCTCCTACAACTTCCACGTCTGATTAGAGATTGGAGAACTTTGTTCCTCACCTAAGGGAGATCATGCCTCATGATGTTTCTCATGCATCGTCAACTACTCAGGGAAGTCATTCAGATGTTGCAGCTTCTGCATCTGCCAGTACCTCAGATAGTACCTACGCTCTCATCAGTTGTCATAGAACTGACATGATAAAGTGGATTATGGACTCCAGTGCATCCCATCATATGTGTAGAGATAGAAGTTAGTTTGCAGTGTACAGACGATTGCCCCTTGGGAGATCAGTCATCATAGCTGTGGGGCTCACTTTTCAGTTGCAAGAGAGGAGGAGATCGATCTAATGCCATCTATGCATCTGCAGAATGTGCCTCATGCCCCTAATTTTTCGATGAACTTACTATCTATTAGTCAGATTACTAATTTGCATTGTCGTGCTATTTTTACCCATCTTCACATGTGTTTCAGGACATTCTCACCAACAAGGTGATTGTACGTAATCGTAAGCAGGGTGGCCTCTATATACTGGTCCGCATTCAGTATACATGTGTTTCATCTTGTCTCATGGGATCAGACTCCCCGTTATGTGGCATCTACGCTTTGGTCATCTTCCTCTCCAAAAATATGTGTCGTGTGCTCCCACAGATTTCTTCTCACTCCTCTTTCCAGTACGAGGCTTGTCGATTAGAAAAGCATCAATGGTTTGCTTTTCCAAGTTGCCAGGGTCGGAGTAGTACTTTTTTTGAGTTGATACATGTATACATTTGGGGTCCGAGTTATGTTCCTGATATCATGGACCCAGGTTTTATCTTGTGGTTGTAGACGATTTTCTATATTATCGTGTGTTTTCTTGTTAAAGAACAAGTCTGAGGCTGGGGCATGATAAATCTTTTATAAATGAAGTAATGTTGTTGTTGTTGTTGTATAATTAAATGTGTGTGAACTAATAATGCCTTAAAATTTTATACTCTTGAGCTTTCGCATTCGACATTTCTTCTCATCACTTGGCATCGTTCATCAAACTTCATGTGCTTATACATCCCAACAAAATGGTGTAGCTGAATGTAAGCACCGCTACTTGCCTGATGTGACTGGGACTCTTCTCATTCAGGGCCGTACTCTATATTCGTTTTTGGGGGATGTAGTTCTTATTGCTTGTTATTTAGTGAATCGCATGCCTCTTATGTGTTAGGTGAGGAAATTCCATTCTCGTTTGCCTTTCCAGAGAAGGATTTGTTCTCACTCACTCCTTGTGTGTTTGGTTCCGTCCCATATGTGCATTAGTTGTCCCCTAGTCTTGACAAGCTCTCTCTTAGAGCTGCCATATGTGTTTTTGTGGGGTATTCCAGGACACCGAAGGGATACATATGTCATGACCCCCTTCGTAGGAAGTACTATGTCAATGTAGATGTCACCCTTTTTAGTCAGTGATGTATTTTTCTCCTACATGTGATAGATTAACTTCATCCGATTCTGGAGAAGAGGCCTACATGCCACCACCTCCCACTACCATACCCACATCACCAGGCCAACATGTTGTCTCACCATCTTCACCCCCATCGCCTCTTGTACCACCACTGCCACCCAGTACCCCGACTCAATTCTTGTTGCGATTCTACATTCATAGGTCATCCTCTGCTCATGAGCTTCCCAGTTATCCAACACGTCCTAGGTATGTTCAGAACATATTGTTTCTACTGACAGTCCCTGAGATTTGTCTCTGCAGCCGACTACGGCACCGTCTGAGCAGGCACTTTTGTAGAATGCTGGTATACCGATTAAGGAGATTCCCAATGACCTGGAAGTACCTATTGCAATTAGGAAGTAGAGGCATGTGTATACATCGTATCCTCTTGCATCCCATATCTCTTTTGGCCGCTGAAATGCAGATTTCATAAAGTTTTTCGTTGGACTTTCAACCGTGGAAATTCCATGGACTTACCAGAAGGCTTTGTGAGCTAGTGGGTGGCATCTTGCCATGAAAGAAGAGATGGTTGTGTTGCAGTCGCATGCATTGTTGCAATAGTCGGCCGACTATATCGAATAGTCGATCCAACTAAACGGTGCAAAGGGTCCCCCGACAGAACACTAAATAGTCGGCCACTAATCGGCTTGACTGAATAGTCGGTCCAATTATTCAGCTGATTGGCCGACTACTCGCCCAACTGCTGAATTTATGTTATTTTATTTTATTTTTTAATTCTGAAAGCTTGTCATTTATAGCAATATTAATAGAAATGTCAAAGATTCATATATGTATCTCGCTAATTGGTACTTTTATCTTGGATTCTTGTTAATTGATGGTCCTATATGTATAAATATATAAGGATATATGTGTTAGAATTAGATCTTAAATTTAAAATAGTAAAAAAAAAATACAAAAACGAAAAATTCTGAAGTCGCCCGAATATTGATTATTCCTTATTCAGTGACCCCTCCGACTGAATACTTAATACCGACTTCTGCAACCCTGGTCGTGTGGCACCTTGAGTTTAGTTCATGTTCCTTCAGGGCCTCTATTGTCAGTTGCAAGTGCTTGTTCACTGTGAAACATCGTGTAAATGGTACTATTGATCGCTTCAAGGCTAGATTAGTTGCATGAGAATTCACCGAGACGTATGGTGTGGACTATCTGGATACATTCTTTCCGATCGCTCGTCGCTCTTCTCTTCGAGTTCTCCGTACTATTGTTGTGGTATGTGACTGGCCTTTGATGTCAAGAATGCATTTTTATATGGTGATCTCCATGACGAAGTCTACATAAAACAAACACCTGGGTTTGTTGTTGGGGTGTCAGCAGGTTTGTAGACGATTCCATCTATGGTCTCAAACAGAGTCCAAGAGCATGGTTTTAGAAGCTCTCCTACTTGATTGAGAAACAGGGATTCACGAGGTCGAATGCGGATCATTCTTTGTTTGTCAGCGAACAATCAGAGGTATTGTTGTTATTATGATTTATGTTGATGTTATCCTCGTTACAGAAGATGATGTGCAGGGGATTAGAGAAACAAAAGGGTCTCTTGGACAAAAGTTTGTCACCAAGGACCTAGGCACCCTAAGGTATTTTCTAGTATTAGAGTTTGCCAGGAACCAGTAGGGTCTTGTAATGACCTAAAGAAAGTATGTTACAGATATCCTAGCTGAGACAGGCACGATTGGGTGCAGACCTGCTACTAGTCCTATGAATCTAAGCATGAGGTTATACGATGACGATACATAAGAGTGGACAAGAGAAGATATAGAGAACTTGCAGGATACTTTATGTTACCATCATCAGCTGGAAATTTTATTCGTTGTTAGTCGGGTCAGTCAATTTATGGAGCAACCTAGACAGGTGCATATGAATGCAGTCCATATGATTTTGAGATACTTGAAATCATCCCCGGGTGCAGGATTATTGTTCAGAAACGGGCATATCTTATTGTCATAGCTTGCGCAAATGCAGATCATGCAGAATGCCCTAAGGACAGGAAATCTACTTCAGGCTTTATTGCACCGATATCTAGTGTCCTAGAAGAGAAAGCAGATTGGCATTGCCAGATTTAGTGATGAATCAAAATACAGAGCTATGGCACAGGAGCACAGAGATGATGTGGATCAGGTCTGTTCTAGTTGACATGGGCATTGATATACCACTTTCTATGCAATTACAGTGTGACAACATGGCAGCTTTATTTAAAGCTAATAATCGCGTGTTTCACGAGAGAACGAAGCACATTGAGGTGGATTGTCAATATACAAGTGACATGATTCAGAAAAGCTTCATCTCTACTTCACATGCAAGCTCAGGGGAGCAGACTGCAGACATCCTCACCAAGGCATTGACCATAGAATCGTTTCAGAAGTGTTCATCCAAGTTGAACATGATCGGCATCTATGCTCCATCTTGAGGAGTGTAGAGATATTTTCATGTTACCATATTGTTTTTATATTTTCTATTTCTTTCATCTACATTATGTAATTTACCCTTTACGTCTCTCCCAATATATAAGAGAGCACCAGTGTTCCCTTGAACAATAGATTAATCCTTTCTTCCAGCAAGACTGCTAGTGAAGAACTTTGACGTGCTTCACAAAATGTTACTGGAGTTTAGGCATGAGACGCACTTTCCAATGGGGAAGTATGCGCAAACGAATGTGATCATTTTGATTTGACTGAGGATACCAAGGAACTAGCGGAGGATACGAAGGAGGCCAGAAGGGAGCATCAACAAGTTCAACTAACGAAGGATAAAAAGCGAAAGGTGGAGCGGTGGCAATGTTCCAAGCAAGTTTTTCAAAATGAAGGAGATGTCAACACGTGTTTCTTCCGCATTACAGCCAACGGGAGAAGGATGCACAATTTTCTTCACTTTATTAAGGTGAATAGCGAGGCAGTAGAACTGTAGAAGATGATCACGCTATTGGGACCGAGATAGTAAAGCACTTTCGTCAGCTGAGTAGGAAGGGTCCCCATTGTAGGGTGATATGGACTAGTATACAAGAATCAAGGTTGACGGAGGAACAATATTTTGGACAGGTAAAGCCCTTTCTTGCCTGAGGGATTCATGTGACAAGTTGAATGCAAAAGATTCCCTATACTAGGCAGGTTCCTAAGTTCCTTTTTCCAGAAGTTTCGAGACCTGGTTGGGAAGGAGGTTGTAGAAGTTATTGAGGAGTTGTATTGTTGGAGTATGCATCCATTGTGTGTAGGTGGGTACCGCACCCCCTTATGTTTAGTCTCACATCAGTTGTTCGTGGGACTTAGAGAGTCGATGGGTGCTATATAAGAAGCCCCACACCCATTGTATCAGATGAGAAAAGTGAATAGAAAACACAAACCCCTTGAGGCGTTCTCCTGAGGTTCTATCATGTTGCTCGCAGATTAGGTTTTCACGTAAAATATTGGTGTTCTTAATGTTTATTCTATTTCTCTGGTATTATGCGTTTGCATTCTCGATTTCTAGCATGGTATCAGAGCGGTCGATTTTTTGGTTGATTTTGAAGATTTATTCTTGAAGATTATTTATTCATTGTTCAAAATCGTTCAAGTTCGAGTTTTAATTTTTAGGGCTTCTTGAAACCCTAATTTTCAGCCGTTTCAAATTTTCGAAAGATTGATTAGTGTAGATTTATTATTGTTCAAGATCAAGTTATGAGGTTTCTTTTCAAAACCCCGGTTCTGCACAGCAGACATCGATGCCAACGCCGATCTGATCAGCAATCTCCAAATCTAGTTCTTGCAACTGTGATGGCACTACTGCAAGAAGATTCAACATTCTAGGAATCGTGCATAAATAGATGTGCCCAGAAAACTCCAACGCAACCTTCAGCGCATTTGACTTGTTCTTGGCGCAACCTTCAGTCTCAGTGTATCTCAAGCACATGTGCAACCAACCAAGGTTGCGCGCAACCCCCAGACAAAATATCCAGTGCACAGCATCGTTCTCAATCGCAGAGGCAGCGATGCATCAAGCCCCGTCGTGATCCAGATCAGCAATACGCGTCGGGCGGTGAGTCATCTGACTCATCTCAAGGCGATTAGAGGAGCCTTCAACCCTCCAAGTGCCTCCTCGCAATCTTGGCGGAGCATGCTCCCACACACCATGCGGATCATCGTCGCTCTACTATTCCATGCGATTCCCGCGACGACGCAAGCCCCATCATTAGACCTCACGCGAGTCTTCTAGGCAACGACGGCATCAAGGGCAGCACCCAGGCACCAGCCGGAAAAGAAGAGGCAGAGAAGCTCCCCTTTAAGCAGCAACACCCTCTGATATCTCCTATCCCCAGTAAAGATGGCGGAGGTTGCTCGAATCTATGTCCAGGCAACGCCGGCTACCTTTTTTAAAGCTTTGAGACCTCCAGGCAGAGACCCCTCTACGAAGACAATGAAAGAAGGGCTTCCCCCCTAGGAACCCTAACATCTTCGTGTGTGAGAAAAAGAGTTTAAATATTGGGCCCAATCAGGTTGTCATTATTGTTAAAAAAGGAAAGAGAGAGAAAAGGAGGGCTAAAATTGAAGGCCAAGATCGTGGGTCCAATTGGACCATGCATTTTTGTTTAAAAAAAATGTGTAAAAAATACGTATGCAAAAGAAAAAAGATCATACAAAAAAATCATATGAAAAAAAATTGCGAGAAGAAAAGTTGAGCTGAACAAAAGAGGAAAAATCAAGATCAATTAGTTCCTTCCCAACTTCAGGTCTTCTCCCAACTTGGTCGATGTCGTTGTTTTCCGACCAGTATGGGAGAAATGGGGAGTATTGTGTAAAGTTTTATGTCTCATATTCAGATTCTTTAGTACAAATGCTAGACCAATTGTCAGATTCAACAGATTTTCTGCTTCAAACTCAATAGACTGTTTCAGAGCCTTCAATTCGATCGCAGATGTGCGATCATTATTTGAGAGGTTCCCATCTTTGATTTGGTCGGCTCATGATTTTCATGTGATCCATAGAGACTACAGAGTAAAGATCTCATTCTTTTTGCATTGTGGGCTAGGGTTTTCATGTGGTTTCATAGGGACTCCGGAGTAGAGATCCTACTCTCTGAGCCAATATAGGAGAGACCCAGTTCTCTGATGATGAGCCAATGACTGTGAACTCCGACGAGGATGTTCCACGGCTTTTCTAGTTCGACCCTTCAGAGAGATGAAGCAGTTATGGGACAAAGTTCTCCAAGTGGAGACTCATTCCAATTTCAGTGACCGACAGGCGCAGTATAGAGCACATGTTCTCCGAAGAGGAGACCCAGTTCAACTCACACTCCAGCTCTTTCGTTCCTTCTTACCAGCACGGCATAAGAAATAGTGTCCTCGACAGCAACAAACGGTAGAGTATACATTGGATTGATATTGTTTGTAGTGTCTTGTATTGTGAGTTTGAGATTTCTATATATGTCTCCAAGCCGAGCATTGCATGCTCCGGCTTGAGAGGGAATATTGGAGTATGCGTCCATTGTATGTAGGTAGGTAATTGGATCTCTCCAGATTCTAATTATCACATTCACTTATGTTTAGTCCCACATCGGTTATTCGTGGGACTTGGAGAGTCGGTGGGGGCTATATAAGAAGCCCTACACCCATTGTATCAAATGATCAAGCCCTTTTGAGGCGTTCTCCTGTGGTTTCATCACGCTCTTCACGAAGTAGGTTCCACGTAAAATCCCAATGTTCTTCATGTTTATTCTATTTCTCTAATATAATGCTTCCGCATTCTCGATTTCTAAGATGTATCAAAGGAAACCAAGGCATCTAGTAGCTAAATCGCTCTCTTCTTTTCATTGTCTACTTGATTTTATGGCAAAAGTTCCTGCAATCGATCGTATGACATGCTAGACTCTATCATTGCACCTAAAGAGATGGTTTCATCCCTTAAGCTCATAGGGTGGTTATTGCTTCGAAAATAGCGGTAGATTGGTATCAGAGTAAGGTGAATGGTTTGCTTTGAAACGTTGATTTTTCTACCACTAAATGTGTAAATTGAATATTCATTTAATGGTCGTCCAACCAAGATTTTCACCATGAGTTTATTGGGTGGATGAAGCATTGCGTGACTACGTGAACAAACGATCAGCTAGCGGCTTCTCTCAATGACATGGGGTGCGAAAGGGTGTCCACCAAACCCCATTGTTGTTTGTCATTGTGGTAGATACACCACATTCAAGTATGGTATCACATATAGTTCTCGGAGAGTTCTGGATGGATACTCTCTAGGATACATTTCCATACAACTCCTCTAATACGCAAATGATACATTTTTTTCTGGGGGGGGGGCACGAGCGAGAGCATGGCCATGGATCTCGAGTTGTTTCATGTGGCATCTGATCTGTAGAACAGCAATGGTAATATGTTTTGTTCCTTTTGGTTGGAGAAGGTGGAGATTGAGCCTTTTGTTGCAGCTCTTGGGTCTCGTAAGGATTCGTTACCAATCAACTATATGGGTCTCCACTTGGAGGGAGTGCACTCGAAGCAGATTGATTGGACAATGGTGATTGAGAAGATGGAGCAGAAGTTCCATCAACTGCTTCATGTTGGAGTTCACGGTTGATTGAAGAGCTTGATGCATAGGTTCTTTTGGGCATGCACCAGTAAGACTAGGGGTGCACAGATCGAATAAAATCCGTAATCTGATCTGATGTTATTGGATTGAGTTGGTTTGGTTTTATCATTCTAATGGATCGGATCGGATTGGAACTTTTCAAATACGTTAAAATATGGGTTGGATCGGATCATGATAATCAAAATTCAATGCGATCCAATCCGCTAACCCATACATAAATGCGTGTGTGTGTGTATTCATACACACATACAAATATCATCTATTGGCATCTATTCATAATTTATCATAAGGTCGTAATAAATGATGTACATCTTTTTTCCATATCAATCTTAGAATAGAAGTCTTATTGTTGCATCCCGCTCTTCTCTCGTGAAAGTTAACTGTCGAATCTCTACAATAATAAAATATGGGTGTAACATATAAAGTTGTAAATCCTCTTCGGTAATCCACCTCCCAACTCCCTCTCCATCTAAGTCTATTCGTCGTCACCCACTTCCTGCACAATATTATCCCGATTCAGCACAACGCCATCACCCCTCCCCCATAATGTTGATGCTCGTCTCATACAATGTTGCCCCCCTCCCACATGATACTATTTGTCCTCAACATGATGCTACTCATCTAATCTCTATTGAAGGAAAATAAATTTGAGATAGTTATCTGGTAAGATTGTTTGTTGTTCTTAGACCTTTATATCTTTATTTTTTAAGTTTCAGCTTGCAACCTCATCCCAAGGATGAACTACATGCTCAGATGTAGCACACCCATCTAAGAATAGATGAGCATTGATTGAATTTCTTTCTTTTGTTAATTAAAGTGTGATTTTGATTCAAATTTTAAAAATTCCTTTTTTGTATATAGGTATAATCTTGCAAGGTAAATTCCATCTAAAGTCCATTTTTAATGAGGCATGTTGCCCAACTATTGGCTATATTTAAGTTAGTTTTATCTTGGATGCCCAGTCGAGTATGATTGCTCCATTACTCATGTTTGTTAATGATATATCATAGGACCTTGAAGATGTTCTTGGGAGTGGTTTGATTTGACATGACTTATCAATCTAAATTAATCATGGACTTCATCAATATCCAACCACACACCACATTTTTTATTTAACTTATTTTTGTATCCCTTATTCGATAGCTTTATTTGAATTATTTGTTGAATTTGGAAACCATTTGCAAAAAAACATACTAATGCACCATATATAAAAAGAAACTTAAATTCCAAATTCAATATAAACATTTAACTCGATTATGTGGCCTTCAACTTTTTATAACGGATTATTGAATTCTTCAACTTTCGTTTGATTGTGTGGTCTCCAAATATTCTTTCTTTACACCTATCCATATTATCGATTTTTGAGTTATAAATCAAATGTTGAGGGTAGTGTTACTAAGTAGAAATTTGAGAGTGTAGACCACCGAACAGAAAATTGTAAGTGTAAATAATCTGATCCGATCCAATCTGATCAAATCTATAATCGGATGGATTGTATTGGATTGGACATAAATACGTGATAGATTGGATTGGATTCAAAAAGTTCAAATCTGTTACAGATAAGATTGGACACGGATTAAGCTAGAATCCGATCCAATCTAATCCATGTGCACCCTAAGTAAAATTCATGGTATGCAACTACTAAGCTTGAAGGATGGTTTGTCAATGGAGGATGGTGATCTTTGAGTGAGAAGCCTCAAGTAGATGAAGAGGGCGATGCTGACGAAGTAGGTATCTCAAATATGGGGTGTGAGTTCTAATTATTGATTCGATTGTTGCTTAGCATCTACGAAGTTTCAGGGAACCTTGCGTATATAGGAGTTGATGTGTGTGTTGTCTTGAATTTTCGGAGGGGTGTTGTTTCGGTTCTGCATGTGATGTTGCAATTTTCCAAACCAGTTTACGGATAAGAGAGAGGCTTTCAGGACTTGCTAGATGATTAGAGTGTGTGTGGCAAAATGCTTGATCATTTCCTTGTTTTGTGGTGGCTACAAACAATGGGATTTCTATTAGAGAGGTCAGGGATCGGAGTAGATGGTACCAATTGTTTTTGATCAAGTTGTCAGACTAGAGGGTGGCCAAGTTTTATATTGCCAAAGGCGTTGTTAGAGGCGGAGAGATCTGTTGATGATTTGGATCACTAGACTTGGGTAGACAATTGTTCTCCATCAATAAGGCATACAACATGCAATACGAGTTCTCAATTTTTGACCCCAATATTGTTTCTTCCTAAGTTCAGGCACTTATGGAGGTGACGGTCAGGATATTCTTATGGCTAATGAGACAGGACCTCGTAATGACGGGCAGGAGACCAAATTCTTCTAGGGGTGACGAATCCTGCCAAAGGTGTTCGACGGAGTATGAGGACGTGGATTGCATGCATTCCATTGTTGATCATCTAGAGAGATTTGGGGGCTTAAAATATGGATATTACCGAGTCAGAGATTGTGCATGTACATTCTGGACCTTTATATATCAGCAACAATACAATTCTAGGGCGTATAAAGTGTAGACTATACAGCCATCATCTGGGCCATGTGCTAGCTAGGATTACGTGATCATATCTCCTTATCTACCGTCACCAGTTTCATCTATCTGTTATACAAGTTGGCAAGGGCTAAGTAACTCTTGTATGCTAGACCTTGAGGAGAGCATAATCTAGTTTTCTTAAAGGGTGTGATGTTGTAAAAAACAAACACCCAAGAAACTGAACATTCACAGGCTAAGTGCCAAAATTACAAAGAACCAAGGAATCCTTAGGATGCCGGCATGGTCCAATGCATTCTCCTTGTAAAATCTTTTGCTCCAAAAAATCACATCATTTACCACATGCCAGTTTGAATGACGGATACGGTAAATTTCTATAACTCAAGACAGCACAAGACAATCCAATTGAATCCCAAAAGGTAGAGCCACTCTCAACAGGCCACCTCATCGAGGTTGGCTTCCACCCAAACATCTCTCAAAGTGGGACAAGAAAAGAACATGTGATCAATGTCTCCTCTCTCTCTCTCTCTCTGAATAGCACTAGTAGGAGCCATCAGACCCTGAAATAACATGCAACTCCAGGCAATGTCATCACTTGAACTCCTCCCCATCAACCCACAGAAATACCATGACATATTGAAGGATCTTTTAACCACAAATTTGCTTGTACCCTGACATAGCAATCCCGGGATCAAAAACAGCCAATCACAAAGCATCGTGTAAGAATTCACCAGAAAAAAAAACTCTACCCATGTCTAAATATCAAGCCTGGTAGGACCCTTCTAGAGAGAGAGGCTCGGTCAACGATGAGAATTCTGTCATGTCGGTCCGAAATCTCGGAACGAATCTGTGGACTATATCCCATTGTCCTAGGCCTTACAAACTGTCATGACTAACTAAACAAATAGGGGAAGCAATCACACCAATACTTCTGCCAATCCAATCATCCAACCAAATTGGAAGCGCTACCCTCCCCAAGGTGAGCTTCAAACTTCAAAGTAGAGATCTCACAAAGAACATAGCAACCCACCTCCAAGAGTTTAACGAGATGCGCACCTTCCCAATCTGCCAAGAAAGACTAGCAAAAGCTCCATAGATCTTTCACAGCAAAGAACACAGCATGTATGAACCTTGTCCAAATCTAACTAACCATTTGGAAAACACACCATATTCACCTCCTCTATGCTAAGATGTCCAGCCCACCATCCTCCTCACAAAGAACCACTATCTTCCAGCTAACCACCGAGATTGCCCTATTGTACCACTCAAGCTTGACCAGAAAAATCTCCCCATAAGTACCTCCAAACACCTACGAACCCCCACAAAAAGAAAACGTGATAGTATGAAGATGATAGGAACCGCAGAAACAACCACCTTCAGGAGGGCAACGCCTCTCCCCTCCCCCGCCCGACATAGCATAATTGTAGTACCTTTGATATTGAACTTGGAGTAGGGATACTTAAGATAAAACATATTCCTGCTACAAGAATATATAGACCCATGACAATCAGCGTACTAGTGATGGGTCATTGCCCTTGGTAGGCTGTCACCCATTACATCATATTAATAGTAAGATAGTGTTAATAATAACAGCTTTCCAAAAGAATTCTATTGAAAAAAACATAAGAAAATATAATATAACAGCTAATGACTGGTTAAGAAATATAATGCTAATAGTAAAAAAAGTGTTGCAAACTTTCAATATCAAATCACCAAGCATATCACTGATAGATGAACGAAGGCAATTAACATATTTAGCCGTATACTGGCACAGTATGAAGGGTCAAAACTGCATTACTGGTAAAACAAAGGACTACCGATCATGGCGTAGATCCTACGCTATGTTTGCTGAATCAAGATGGAAGGAAAAGAACGAAGAGGGGATGAAAATAAAGGAACCGTGTTATATATTTTGTTTTGCCTTCATCAAAAAAAAATATTTTGGTTTTGCCAACCCTACTTAAGGTATGAAAAGGCTTTGTTGTTGTTGCTGTTGTTGTGTATAGAAAGGCGGAATGAATGAATGGAAATTTGATTTTCTCTCTTTGATCGACCAGTGAATGGGAAGGAAAAGAGAGAAGAAATAGTAATATAAAAATGTCCACTTAAAAACCACCTTCCAGTAATAGGAATGTACAAGAATATGAAGCTATAATAAAGGATAATTAAGATAATTATAACAAGACGGTGAAATAGGAGGAATGCAAAATAAGCAACCAATTGACTCGTTTCCTTTCCTCGCAATCAATCTATTGCAAATGAGAAGGAATCACTCCGATTGCTCTATTCCAAATTCATCCACTCCCCTTGCATCGCATCCCCATCCTTGCATCCAGAGACCCCTGACGAACTCCCCGTCCCATATCGTTCACTTCTATTCCCTCTTAACCCGCCCATTAAAAGTAGAAGTATGTGATCTCTAATTGATTTGAGGGACACTGATAACAATAAAGACGATGTTTTAGTTATGAGGCTAACACAAAAATTTAAAAAAAAAAACATGAAACAGCTTACCAAAACATCCATTACCTGGTACCCCTCATCTCCTCGAACAGCTCCACAGAGTATACATTATCATCGTCCGCAAAGTACACCACGCCGTTCAAGTTATGCCTCTCGATGTGCTCCAGAGCCACGTTCCTCTGCCTCACTCCCCGGTCCCTTCACGTCCCCAGAATCCTTCGCAGACACGAGGTGCCTATACATGACCCCGGTCCTTCGGAGGATGTCGGCCGTCTCAGACGAGGCTGCCCCGACCTCCACAACGATCCACAGCAGGGGAGGCCGCACAAGCCAGAGCGTCTGACCGAGGCGCGTGAGGTAGTACGCCTGCAGCGCGCGGTTGTAGGTGGGTGTCACCACGATCAGAAGGCTTCTGGCGGGCTCGCCAGGGGGGAAGGGGCGTGCAACGACGTGGGGCTGGACGGACTTGACGGTCTCTATGACGCGGGCGCCGCCGCGGGGGGTGGGATCGGAAGGGAAGAAGGTGCGAGGGGGGACGTCAGCGTTGGGGGGAGAGGGGAAAGGGGAGACGCCGAGGAGGAGGCCGAGGATGAAGGACGCGAGGAGGCGGGGGAGGGGGCGCCGCCAGGGGGGAGGGGTTGGATTGGTGAGGGGCGGAGGGTGGCGGCGGAGGGTGGGGGGCCGCTGGTTGCGGTGGGAGAGGACGCGGCGGAGGGAGGAGGAGGCAGAGGCCATGTTACGGCATGAGGCGGTTAGGGTTTGGGGATCTGATGGTGGCGAAGCTGGGAGTGTTGACGGGAGCCGGGAGTGAGGGGAGACCACGGAAGGCGGAGCAGAGGACGGAAGGGAAGATTAGTTTGGAGTGGGAGCTTATTTATGGTGGGCGGGAACAGTTGCGTGCGGAAGGAAGAGGAAGCTGGCGGGACTGTGGGAGGAGCGAAATGTCACATCCGGATCCGTACGCCTTTGGTTGGGACAAACTTTGGAAGAGGCAATAGGTAGTCGCTCTTGACCGGGGAAGCGCGGAGTAGGTGCCAAGTTGGGTCCGGGGTTGCCATCCACGATTGACTAGACAACGAATCAGAAGATGACAATTCTTGAGCAGATTGCGCAAAATGTCTTGAAATCTTGATGACCTCAGGTGTAGTTTTGCTCTTCCACCTTCCCAATAGTCAATCCGATCACATATCGGAATCGGATGGGTCATGTTTTATGGATGCAAGGTTGTCAAGGTTGTATTAGATGCGTGAGGCAGTGAGGTTGTCAAGGTTGTCAAGATCACATATGGGAATTGGAATCGGAGGCAGTGAGGGGTGGAAAGGTTGTATTAGTTGCGAACGATCTACAACATATCACTGATGTCATGCAATGCGCAGACAATAGTGAAGGAGGGGATGGTTGGGTGCTTTGGAAGCAGTAGAGGTGGTGGAGGGAATGTTGTCCAACGTCGTAGAGGGAGTTGGAGATGATGAAGGAATGAGGATGAACATGGATCCGTTGATGGGTACTTGGTAACCATTGGGCCAAAGCCCGAAATGTAAAGGGTTAAGATATACTATGTACCTAACCGGAAAGGTTTTGCTAGATATCAACGAGTTTAGGGTTGGTTCAACTGAGTCGAGGTGGTTACCCATCCAACTCGAGATCCAGACACACCCCTATCATATTTAGCAAAATTGGTTGTGGTTTTTTTAATTAAAAAAAGGATGTTAGTAAGTTAGACACATAGATCTTTAAAAGGATAACTTTATTACAAGAAATCCAAGAGAAAATGAAATGTGTCTACCTTCTTAGATCTTTGATCTGGTAGACCACGGTCTTCGTGTAGGGTCGTTTACTCACAATAAAAATTGGCATCATTGCATATGCAACAAATTTGTTGATATTAATAAAATATTTTATTTAAATTAAAGTTGTTGAGATATAAATTATGAAATTCAATTTACAATTGTCTGGATTAATTAAAATTGTCTATAATTATTACAATAAAATTGGGAAATTGACCTAAATATGATTCTACAAATTCAAACTATGGAAAAAATTCCAGATAAATCCCTTGATTAGCACTTAAGCAAAACCTACTCACGTGGATTTTTATCAATGGAAAACTATAAAATAAGCCTAATAATAGCAATTAAGTTTAAAAAACAAGTGAAAAAATTACATGTTAGTTTATATTTCCAATATCAAATCAAAGAACATTGAAGGGTCGTTCGGTAACGGGATATGGGATAGGATTGAATTAAGATGGTGTATACCTCATTTATGTCCGTTTTCATGAATAAAATTACGTGGGATAAGTGGTAGTTATTTTATGTTCTTTGTTCGATCCGATAAAAAAGGGATACAAGATAGAAGTTAGTTATGTTAGATGAAAATGTTAGATAAGTGTTACTTATTTGTATTTAAGTAAAATACAAAAAAAGTCCCTAAAACTATACACCTGATTTCAATGTCATACATGAACTTTAAAAAGTGACAATGTGGTACCTGAACGTTCAAATTTGTCTCAATGTCGTCCCCGACTATTGAAATTTAAGGTTAAAATGACGAAATAATCAACTAAATTTCTATGGTGAAGGACCACGTTGAGACAAATTAGAAAGTTCGGAGACCACATTGTTACTTTTTAAAGTTTAGGTATGACATTGAAATCATGTGTATAATTCAAGGACTTTTTTGTAATTTACTATTTATATTTTTTTATGGCAAAAGAAGTTGATGATGGAAGGATAGTAGATCAAACATCCATCCCTCATGTTGACTCATGATATGAACATCGACCATTTTCGAAGTGATGGAAATTTTGAGAAATTTGGAGGTATAGATGCATCCCATCCCTCAAACGAGCAGGGCTTAAAAGCTAAAATGTAGTTGTAACTAATTCGTAGAGGGATAAAATTTATTATAATATTTATACACATGAATTGGACTTTCATGGATTTTCTGAAGAATATTAGCATGTTTATATTTTTATAATTCCAAAAGAAACCGATAATCAAAGGAAGTCCATAAAAAGCAAATGACAATGCTAGAAGAAAAGCGAGTTTTTTTTGCAAAATGTCGACTCTCGGGAATGTAAAATTCAATTTTTGTTGTCCTCCCAATCCTTCGTTCATGGTCTATAGCAATTCGCCTCGAAGAGATCATATGATCTAATTGGATTTTGTTGATGGAGGTGAATCATCCGACAAATGACGATGACTATTAGAGAGGATGCAGCAGACATTAGTCAGATGGGACATAGTGTAATGTCTCGGATTTAGGTTTTCCTATCGAGAAAATTTGATGACGACAAGTTGTTGGATCATGTTCTATTGGATTCATTGACAACCACCTAAAGTGTTTAAGTTTATGTTGTCAAGTAGTAATTCTTGCCACATTGAACTCACTTTCACACTTCATGAGTTTCTTATTTGGGATCATATTTAAAGGTTGGGTGTTGCAACATCCTCCACTCATATTCACATCATCCTCGTTATGACACGGTACATCATTTATTCTTTGTGACAGTGACGGATACACGTTCTGGGTAGTTTTTTTCCTCCTATTTATTATAGGGGTGGCTCCACCGCTCGGGCAACCCTTTCATTATTGGAATGAAATTGGCTCTGATATCATTTGTAACATCTTGAGCTTAGGTCCTCAATCCGTTATCAAGAAAAAACGGCTCGAATAATTTGTTGGGTCAAACCAATTTGATCCGTTGACACCACCCGAAATGCTTAAGGTCAAGTTATCAATTAGTAATCTCCGTCACTTATAATCCACTCTCGCACTTTGCGAGTTTCTGATGTGAAACTATATTTGAGGGTTGGGGTGTTACATCCTCCTCTACTTATATTCGCATCGAAAAATCATGAAGTGTGGGTGTCGGTTATAAAGCGTGTGGATTACTACTTGACATCTTGAACTTGAGTATTTTGGATGGTTGTCAAGTGGTTCAATTGAACCCGAACCTAGCAAGTTGTTAGGATCAATTCTCCTCAATAACAGTTCGGTGATCTAAACATTAGACATTACATATAAAGCCTTCCAAAAGGCTTGAATGTGCACAATGTATAGATGAACTTATATGCGGTGCTTTAACGAATCCATACGACCATTAAAAAGTGATCGAGTCCCTCAGATAAGTGGATCGCAATTGCCATTGTTGGAGTTACCTCAGTCTCAAACAAAGAAACCATCAAAGGGAATGATATGTTATTGAATGAGTTCACCTCCTTGTGGGAACCTAATTCAATATATATAGGACATTTGTAGTCCTATTTAGAAAAGGAAAGATCAAATACCTTTTAGGATTAGGAGTCCATCTTTTTTTTAATCCAATTTGAAGTAGGAGTTTATGTTTCCTTATTTGCTCATCTTCATGAAGTGTAAATAAGGGGTATGGGGTACATAACAAGATCATACCAACACAAGCTTTCCTAACACAAGAAAGAAATAAGAGAGAGAGGAAGAAGAAAAAGAAGGTTTGTGGTTGTCGCGGAATTTGGAGGGAGTAACCTTTGGAGCAGTTCTTCTTCAGCATTCTTCCCTACAGTATGGCGACGGATTTACCATTGAGTGATATTTCTTTCTCTATTATTCTTCATTATTTGATGATTTGTAACACCATATAGAGGGGTCGGCATTCTATAAACCACTCACGGGAGATTATCTCAGTTATAGTGCTTGCTTATAGGTTGCGATCAACCCCGTGATTTTTCTCTCACATTGAGGGTTTTCCACGTTAAAAATTCTCCGTGCATGTGTGGTTGATTTTTCTATTGTTGAGATACTTTCTCTTAGTTGATATATCATGCAGGACCCGCCTATCGACTTTGGTTATTTTTCGCAATTCAATTTATACGGGAAATTTGTTCCTAATAAGTGATATCAGAACAAGGTTCAATGATGGATTACAAGATGGAGTTTGGTTCGAGTAGAATGATTATTCTTAGTGTGACTAATTGTAATTTGTGGGAGAACAAGATGAATGATCTTTTATATGTAAAGGCCATGCATCTTCTGGTGTTCTCCACGCAGAAGCCTGAAGCCAAAACCGATGAGGAATGTGAGTTTGAACACGAACAGGTTTGTGGCTTCATAAGATAGTTTATTTATGAGAATGTCTACAACTATATATGAGATGAAAGTCATGTTAGAATCGCATGGTTGAAGTTGGAAAATCTTTATGCCTCCAAGACGAGAAGTAACAAACTATTTCTTCTCAAGAGACCAGTGAACTTGAGGTTCTAGGAATGCAGCTCTATATTAGATTTTTTGAATGAGATCCAAGGAATTACTAGTCAGTTGACGAGTATGGGGATAAAATTTGAAGATGAGATGTTGGTACTGTTAGTGCTTGCTATTCTACCGGATTCATGGAAGACTTTCAGAGTTTCACTTACAAATTTTGCAGTCAATGGGATCATTTCTTTGGAGATAGTCACGTATGGCATTTCTCGGCAAGAATATGAGAAAAAACCTAAGGAAGCTCTTCACATTCAGAGGTTCTTGTCATAGAGAATAGGGGAAGGAGCTGGATCAAGACAGGTAGAGATAATGACAGAATCAAGTCCAGATCCATATATCAGAATATGGAGTGCCACTATTGCAAGAAGAAAGGGCACATCAAGAGGTATTGCTTCCAGTTCAAGAGAAATGAGAAGAAATAGATGTGACAAGCATGAAAAAAAGAATGAACAAGTTGTTGCAGCTGCAAGCATGGGCTCCTCTTGTTTGTGACGAGGAGATGGTAAATGCCACACAAGATGGTACTTCTTGGCTTGATAGTGGATTTGCTCTACATAGCACATCTTAGAGAGTTTTTCTCTCCATACGCAGCTGGTGATTTTGGCACATTAAAGATGGGGACTTGATTCTTTGTCCAATGTTGTTGGTGTTGACAATATTGCATTGCATGATGTTAGTGGAGCTGTCTTAACGCTCAAAGATGTGAGGTATGCGCAAGACATGCTCTCAAATCTCATTTCTACGGGCAAACTTGGATGATGAAGGATACATTAACACTTTTGGTGGCGGTCAATGGAAGTTTATCCTAGGATCCTTGGTTATTTCTCATAGAAAGGAGTACAATAACAATCTTTACATCATGAATGCATCCATCTCCCATGATGTTGTGCATGTGACTAGAGATGAAAAATCCATTGAGTTGTGGTATCGATGATTGGGGCATATGAGCGAAAAGGGGTTGCATTGTTTGGTGAGTAGCAATATGCTGACAGATGCCAAGAAAGAGAAGCTGGAGAGATGCACACACTGCCTGACTAAGAAGTACACAAGAGTCTCCTTCAAGAGGCGTACACATTCAAGGAAGATGCAACCATTGGAGCTTTGTTCACGCAGATGTTTGTGGTCCATTTAAAGTAAGTTCTCTCGGTGGTACACTTTATTTTGTCACATTCATTGATGATTTCTCCAAAAAAGTTTGGGTCTATACCTTAAAGAGGAAGGACCAAGTCCTTGGTGTTTTCAAAAACTTACATGCACTAGTGAAGCGACAATATGAGAAGAAACTTAAGTCAACTACAGTAACATGGTGGCGAGTATATTACGCAATTTGATGAGTATTGTAGATCTCATATTTTCAGGCACTAGAAGACTTCACCGAAGATGCCACAATTGAACAAGACAGTAGAAAGAATAAATATGACCTTGGTGGAAAGAGTCAGATGTCTCCTTTCAGAAGCTAAGTTGCCTAATTCTTTTTGGTGTGAAGCACTTTATACTATTTTTCATGTTATTAATCTATCTCCACATGTACCCTTGGATGATGATGTTCCTGATAGTATTTAGCATGGAAAGAATGTCTCATACAACCATTTACGGGTCTTTGGATGCCGCGTATTTGTGCATGTTCGCAAGGATGAAAGGTCCAAGCTAGACGCAAAGACAAAACAATGCATTTTCTTGGGATAGGGATAAGATTAGCTTGGATACAGTTTATATGATCCAGTTTATAAGAAGTTGGTGAGAAGCAGGGATGTGATCTTCTATAAAGATCAAATCATTCAGGACATTTAAAAGGATGTTAAGGACTATCCTTCAAATAGCTATCAGCCAAATGATATGAAGCCAGTCTCTTTGTTGAGGGCTCCACATGTGGTAATGGATGATGTATATTGACAAGTACCAGATGCAGGACATGATGAGGATGTACCATAGATCTTCACTCGTGATGATGAAGATGACGGTGAGCAGGATGGTGAGAGCTCTTCTTCTTCCGAGGCTCTCCCACCACAGAGACCCGTGAGGGAGAGGCTACCCTCCACCAAATATTCTGCACGTTAGTACATTTTGTTGACAGACAGTGGCGAGCCTAAATGCTGTGAACAAGTCTTGCAAGATGTAAACAAGGAGAAATGGGTAGAAGATATGAAAGAGGAAATGGAGTTCCTTCTGACAATCATACCTTCGAGCTTGTCAAGTTGCCCAAAGGCAACTGGGCATTGGGAAACAAGTGAGTTTATAGAGTGAAACATGATGAATACTCTACAAACCCAAGGTACAAAAGCTATATTGGTTGTGAAAGGTTTTGACCAAAGGAAAGGAGTTGACTTTGAGGAAATCTTTTCTCATGTTGTGAAGATGTCTTCTATCAGGGTGGTTCTCAGCTTGGCAGCTTGGAGGTTGAACAGATGGATGTGAAGAAAGCTTTCCTCCACGGTGACCATGAGGAGGAAAATCTACATGTTGCAACTATAGGGTTTTATAGTCAAAGGCAAGGAAGACTATGTTTGCAGACTAGAGAATAGTCTATATGGCTTGAAGCAAGCATCAAGGCAGTGGTACAAGTAGTTTAACTCGTTCATGGAGGAGCATGGTTACTCCAAGACCCCTTCAGACCATTGTGTGTCCATGAAGAAGTTCTCGTGTGATAATTTCATCATATTGTTGCTTTATGTTGACGACATGTTGATTGTAGCCAACTATGGAGAGAGAACTTATGGCTTGAAGAAAGGATCGAGCAAGTCCTTTATTGTGAAGGATTTGGGGCATGCAAATCAGATACTGAGCATCAAGATCACTCGAGACAGGGGAGTAAGGAAACTTCAGCTTTCACAAGAGAAGTACATTGAGAAGGTGCTTCAAAGATTTCACATGGAGAAGTCAAAGCCGACTAGTACCTCTCTTTGAGCTCATTTCAAGTTAAGTTCCAAAGATAGCCCATTGAGCAATGCATAGGAGAAAGATATGGAAAGAATTCCCTATACATCAGCCGCAGGTAGTCTCATGTATGCCATGGCTTGTACAAGGGCAAGATATTGCTCATATAGTTGGAGTTCTTAGTAGGTTCATATCAAATCGATGAATACAACATTAGGAAGCAACTAAATGGATCTTGAGATATCTTCGAGGTACTAGCAGTTACTCTCTTTGCTTTGGAGTAGAGAAGCTTATTCCTCTTGGATACACAGATGCAGACATGGCAGGTGACAGTGATGGGAGAAGATCCATATCAGGTTACATGATGTCCTTTGCAGGTGGTGCAGTTTCTTGATAATCTCGTCTCCAGAAGTGTATGGCTTTATCCACTACAGAAGTTGAGCTCGTTGCAGCTACAGAGGTGTGCAAGGAGTTGTTGTGGATGAAGAAGTTCATGCAGAACTTGATTTTCATTAGGGCAAGTACGTGTTTTATTATGACAGTCACAGTGCTATTCACATTGGCAAGAACTCTACATTCCATGCAAGATCGAAGCACATCGATGTCAGATATCATTGGATACGTGATGTGTTAGAATCGAAGCAGCTTGTACTTGACAAGCCATACAGATAACAATAGTGTCGATATGATGACAAAGATTTGTTGCTTGGAAAGTTCGAGAGATGTTACTCCCTCGCAGGTTTGGAGAAGTTCTTGAATCATCTATGAGGGGAAGATTTAAGGGGGAAGATTTGTTGGATGGGTTCCCCTCCTTTTGAGAACCTAATCAACATATATAGGACATTGGTAGTCCTACTTACAAAAGGAAAGATCAATTACCTTTTTAAGATTAGAAGTCATCTTTTCCTAATTATATAGTAAGTAGGAGTTCATTTTCATCATTTTCTCATTTCCATGGAGTATAAATAAGTGGTATGAGGTGCATACCAGGATCATCCCAACACAAGCTCTCCTAGCACAAGAAAGAAATAAGAGATAAAGGAAGAAGAAAAGATGGACTAACCTTTGGAGCAGTTCTTCTCCTACATTCTTCCCTGCAGTTTGGAAACTGATTCACCATTAGATGATATTTCTCCTCCCTATCACTCTTCATTATTTTGTGATTTGTAGCACTGTATAGAGGGTCGACATTCTGTAAGCTCCTCACGGGAGATTATTTCGGTTATAGTGCTTGGTTTTGGGTTGCGATCAACCTCGTAATTTTTTTCCTCACATTGAAGGTTTTTCACGTTAAAAATTCTCTGTGCATCTATGGTTGATTTTTTTTATGGTTGGGATACTTTCTCGTAATTTATATATCATGCATGATCCACCTATTGACTTTGATTATTTTTCCACAATTTAATTTATACGGGGAATCTATTTCCAACATATGTTTCCTTGTCTACTCAGACAACTCATCGTTCATTGAAAAACCAATGGAGTGCTCATAGACTACTATTGTTTAATAAAAGGAACCCGATCCTTTTCCTTTCCTTTGAGAGTTTTTGTAAAAGGCAAACAAGGGTGACTTGTAATTGATTTGTGCTTAAGAGCGACATGCTCGATGTTAGCTATGGCTAATGTAGCTTTGGAGAAATAGATGAAAAGAAGATGATCCAACATGAAAGGCTGACAAAGGCATCTCGAGTGGTCTACATGACAGAGGAGTCAGATGTCCAACCATCAAAGATGAGGCACAAAGCTTTGGGAGTTGATTTCCTTTTTACTTCCAAATGATTCTGAACATGTATGAATCATGGCTTTCAAACAAGTATTTGAAGCTAAACAACATATCCGATCGAACTATGGAACAAAATGGAAATGCAGAAGAATAAATAAGCTCTTGATTGCATACTGAACATTTGATACCAGAGATAAACAAATTTCTTCGGTACTACGTATCAAATTATTATGCTTCTCTTCCAACTGCTTACCATTATAAATTTATAATTGACATGCTCTTTTTCTTCACAGTCAAGACTGGAACAACCTCATGGCTTTGATGTCAAATCTTACCCATGCTAGTCATGAGGTTGAAGAAATTCTAATGGTTGAGGATCCGAAATCATCGTGAAAATATTGGATAGTGATGAATCTTTTTGGGGGATAATGCCATCTCAAGGTCATTCGGTTGGTTTTTGAGGACATGTTTTTTGAGTTTTTTGCTATGTTATCATGATTATGTGTTGCTCGATCTTGACAAATATACATCTTGGGGTTGTCCTAAATATCCATAGACAAATGGAGTTGTTCTAGTGATCCTTTCTTTTGGTATATAATTTTGGGGGCTTTATATTTGTACGGAAAACTTAGATGAATGAAGTGTGATTCCTCTTTAAAAAAAAAGCTCACCATCGGGGATGACATACGAGGAATGATCAATGGAGAAAGGAGAAAACATGATTTCAACCCAACGATTTAATATTTTTTCTATATGAATAATGTCAAGATGCTTGAAAAGCTAAAAGAATACAGAATTTTACAATAGAAAATGTCAAAGGCTTTGGAATTTAAACATATCCAAAAAAAAAAGGTTGAAGAACTTTATAACTTTATAACTCATACATCCGTCGTCTCGGATCTAGTCTTACCATTATCGCTGCCAGAAAGCTTCGTCCGAGTTAGGGACGAATTTGAATCATCGCCTTGTCCGATTTGAGAATGATCAAGAACTCCACATCGAGCACCTACAAGAAGATCAGAAATGTTGAAACTTCCTTCTCTCTGATCGTAAACCAAAGTCGCGGCCCGTAGAGAGAAAGGGGGAAGAACACAAGAGCGTGCCCAGATCGTACAGACACCCTTGGATCAGTATTCCAGCCACATGTCCCCTGCTAATCCAGCTGATGAACGTGAAATCCGACTCTTTAATAATTAGGAATTATAGTATAGGAGGCGAAAAATGTTTCAACAAAAACCACAATCCTTGAATGTTATGGAGTATTTTAAACTTGATAAGTAATACCAAGGTCGAACACCAGGAAATGATGATTTTTAATTGTGTGATTTTAAAATAGATTAAATAATTAATTAATTACTAATTAATTTCATATCGAAGAATATAATGCCATGAAATGAGACGCAAGAAAATAAATAGAGAAAACAATTCAGCGCAGGATCTATGATTTTATACAATTTAATCCAAACAATAATGATCAATATCCTTAAAATTTAATCATAGATCAAAAGAGATTAAAGTCCAGAAAGATTTATCGAATCCAAATTGCAGGCAAGAATGCCAATAAATCTATGAATAATCATGCAATTAATGAGTTCAAGTAATGATTTTTTATCGTCAAATATTCAATCTCCAATTATAAATCAATGCTCACGTAAATAGAGTTTTAGAATATCGAGAATTAATTGAATCCTCCCTTGCTCACACCCGGAAACGACTAATTCTCGAAGAATAAGATCAATTATCACAAGAATTAATCAGGTAAAATCTCCTAAAAAACATCAAGGAAATACAGTCATCCCTTCCTAGTCTTTTCCCCTGTAGGGATTAGTTTATCAAAATAATAATAATCATGAACGATAAGAGAGTTAATCTTTAACAAAATATCATCAATCAAGTCCTTGAAGAATCCACAACTCTCTTAACAAAATAAAGCCAAAATGTCAAAGATCAGCCTGCATAAATCAAATCACTCCTAAAAATAATAATCATCAATAAACACCCTCATATCTATCCACAATTTGTATAATATGAAAGAGCATGAAAAGATCTTCATACAGACGTATTATGCGCTAATATTGGAGTTCATATGCAAAAGATATCCAGGGGCTGAAATGCCAATTAGAAGTAAAGTTATTTTCTCAACAAGGTCCCTGAAAGGACTTGTATGTAATTACCGAAACTCATAAGGGCTTTCTATAATTTTGCCCACCGGAGCACACATTGGACACATGCCTAAGCTAGCGGGAACTTTCTCATGATTTGTGGAATAAGCATAGGCGTCCATGCAATTTTACCATGCATCGCGTGCTTCGCACGTGACGCTGACATCACCGAGTGCAATTTTTTTGGAATGGTTGGTGGCGAGTCGCAAATTCACCCTTACTCACGTACGGGCACGTGATGGGGACTTTGGGCAGACGAGCGCTCCTCTCGAGGCAGGCGAACGCGTAGGAGGTGCGCGGGCGGAGCAACCAGGGGATGGAGCAGGAGAAGGTGCTCGGGCTCTACCGACATACGATCGAGCGACGAGAGGGCAATATGTGTCTTGGCGAAGGCGGTTGCGCGAACGTGAGGTCGTGACATGGCAGAGTCCGTCAGCGGTACTGCCTAGGTTAGAAGCAGGAGGGAAAAAGGGGCGGGAGCGGAGGTGCGTATTGGTAGAGCACGAAGGTGGAGGAGGTGGAGAGATGCTCCGTAGTTGGGCGAAGGAAGGGAGATAGGTTCCAACCTAAGAGAGACCAGATGAGGAGGTGTAGGTTGGCCGTGGAATAGGACCGAGGGAGAGGGAGGAAGACGATCAGCGAGAACGGAGATGCTTACAATTGGCGGCGGTGCTCTGCTGCGGTTTATGGCGGATCTAGAGGTGGTCGCGCTGAGAAGAGTTGGCTGCGAAGGGCATACAGGCAGAGCGGCAATGACGTAGAGGTTGGTTCTGGGGGGCTCACAAGAATATAGACCATCTCTGTATTCGCTTCGATCCGGCTGTAGAGCATGGTCAGAGAAGCTATGCGATCGCCTAGAGGACTACGCAACAAGGTCTGAAGACCTTGGATCACGTCTGCTGCTCGAGTCACCGTCGGTTCACGATGATGTCACCATCAATGACTTAGGGGATGGAAATGGAACAAGGAATGGCGTATGAACGGTCGACAGGATGGTAGTATTACGACGAGGAGAGGTGAACGGAAACTAGGACTAAAAATGGAAGGGGGTGACTGACTCGCGAGGTGAAACGGCTGGGGAGGGGGGTTATGGAGGAGAAAGACGACCTATGGACCATTGGATCATTAAGATCCAACGGCTCGGATGTAGGCACGATGGGAGGGTTGTGATGAGATAGGTAGGATCTGATCAAACGGTTGGAAGATGCATGGAGAGGGCGGTCCAGATGAAAGTAGGGTTTTTATCCAACGGAGGGGAATGAAATGGAGACGTAGAGCGCGGGGAACCGTAGGATACAAGTGGGATTGGATGGCTAAATATGGGTGGAAACGAGTGGTGCTGATCTGATCTGGGATCAGATCAAGCGGCTAGGAGTGAGGTGGGAGTGGACAGTCGAGATGGAGGCATTTGTGGAAGATCCATCGGCTCAAAAGGGTGTCGGGTGGCAAAAGGAGGAGCGGGCCACATGGGCGGCCCAAAGGGGTGCCACGTGGCCCAATAAAAAAATCAAAAAAGGTAAAAATAAAGAAAAATGTAAAAGAATTAGTTAAAGGGAAAGTTTGGAAAAAGTGGAAACATGGAAGTCGTAGATCTCAATGAGATCTACAGGTTTCGTGTTGGACAAAAAGTCAAACGAGGTCATTTGTACAAAAAAATATTTTCGGGGGTATTTTTAAGGGGTTAAAAACATCAATTTTTGGTTTTTGAGTTGTTTTTGGACATTTTAGTTCTTCTAAGGGTTAGATAAATTATAGGCAATTAATCAACCTAATTTTTAAGGGTTTTTAATAATAAAATAATTACAAGTTAAATAATAGTTATTATATACAATAATCTTAGGTTAATTATACATAATATAATACAATATAATGATGAGGAATTATTGATGGTTTTTATTGGATTATTAAGCTAGGGGTTTAATTAGTGACTTTTAGCATGATGAATACGAGATTCATCATAGCCCTGTACTTAAAACCATGCTCATCCTCGAGCATCTAAAGAATGAAGGAGTCGGATTAATTCTTGACAGTGCAAACGAATATTTCATGGCTCAATCTTTCGAAGACCCTTAATTTAGGCGACCCTGAAATTCTGGGTTTATCCATGCTCTAGTCAGAAGGAATCCAACTTCTCTAATTATCAGACTCTCTTTTTGTACATATAATATATAAGGATATGAAATTTAGTTGTACTGCATTTCACGAGAGTCGAGTCGAGACATCACTCAAAGTTTCAATCTAGGAGACTCTCCTCTAGACCTCATCCTCAACACTAGGGAATAAATCTATTCCTCCTTTAGTCAACCATCTCATTAATTTGTCAGGCTTGAAATGTAGATGGACGGTCGGATGATGGAGGATATAGGATTGTGTCTAATTTTCTCTCCCTCACATTGGAATAAGGGGCCTCTCGAGTGCCTTTTTACTCAACATATGTTGATTTTTAGCTTGCTAATCAATGTGTCTGTCAAGAGAGTTGGACTCGTCTGCACTTGTTTTTCAGGGAGTACACTGGAGTGTGTCTTTTTGAGTACCTAAGATACCTTCGAGACCCAGACGCGTAGCATTTACGATGCAGAGCTCTTTTTTGGTGCCAGTCCGACTCCTTAGTCTAAGCAGTGCTTGGTCCAAGTGGACACTTTGAAAATATTTGGGAGTGCTTGCCATTGGTGGAAGCTCATTTATAATTTGACTTTGGAGGATAGAGCTTTTCTTTGACATTTATTTCATTTTGTTTGTTTGGATAGTTCCACTGCTTTTATCAAAAGTTTGCGCATACTGATCAATAATTTAATTATGTTTCATTACACCTGGCACATAGGAAAATATAAAAAGATAGCACGTGAACTTGTTCACATACTGGCTAAAGTTTTGCTGACATTCAAGTTTCTTGAAGCCTTCATTAACTTTATCTCATCTTCAAGTATCATTAGATCGTGTCTAAACTCAAATCTCTAGTCCTAGTTCCTCAAGTGATAACTCAACTCATCTCATCAATCATGCAGTTGTGAAAGTGAGGTGTTGATCACATTCTTTAAAAGGTAGAGATGAAGAGTGCATTATAGCGCTCAAATCTTTCAAACTAGGGAAGTGTAGATTATTAGGTTCAAAAAACTCTAATGACCAAGGCATGTTAGCTCAGACTCTTTAAATCACATAAATCAAGTGTCCTAAAAAAACTCAAGCCTCGAGTGAATGTGAATGTGTCATGAATACACCAACTCCTTAGGTTAGTAGATATTTTTATGTGATTTTTAGCTTTTGCATATTTTTATGGATTTTAAATTCTTTATTTTTTTTAATTCTTCTGAGAGACAATGACTGGCCTGTATTCATATGAATAAAAGTATCTACTCTCAACCAGTATGGGTGTAAGCACGGGGCGTTAGACGGACCAGTGTTCCTTAAGGATGGAGCCATATACAGTGTCCTCTAAATTACCCACTCTGCTAAGGGAGACCGAAGTTCCCTCACTGGAAGTAGCTATTAAGCCCAGTTGTCAACATCTCATTCAAAGAAATATTTTTTTTTAATTTATCAATTTTTATTGAATTTTTGAAAAAAGGGGTTATTTACACAAATTTAATCTCTCAGTCTTAAAGAAATCATTTTTATAGGATTTTAACAAGACTCAGACAATATCACTAAAACCAAGCTCAAAAAAGAATTTTCAAAAAGTTTTAAAATATGAGCTATGGCTAAAGTAAATATACGATAGTATACGGTATACCTCCCAGTACTTAATTTTTAATATGTCCTCATAGCACAAGTGATGTGAAGCCATGGCTCGATTAAATATAGGGTGATATGTAAGAACTGAGGAGGAGGGTTACCCTATACTTAAGTCAAAATTTGCCCTACGTATAAGAAGATAGAGCGCGGGATGGAAGAATAATCAGGTCCCCCCTATAATTAGGCTAAAAATAACCTAAATAAAGGCTATGAATTAAGGAGGGCATGGGAGGAGTATCTATATAGGATATAAATAAGGAGGGAGAGGTGTATTTTTACATATGCATGTGTGGTAGCCGGGGGGTGGGGGGGGGGAGTTGAGTTTTTACAGGTGACCAAGAGAAAGATGATAGGAGGTGATTGTATATGTGCAAGTGTGTGTGTGGGGGGGGGGATAGATCATTTAGTGACATACTTTTTCTTTTTTTTTTCCTTTTTCCTTTTTTTACAACGTGCGAGCCCTCTAATGAGGACTACTAAAAACACACATGCAACAACTTTTTTTTTACAATACGCAAATGCAAGCAGACTTATAACAAAATCCCAAAATTCTTTACCCGGTCTTTTGCGTCCTCTTCTGCGGGAGCTCCCAACTCCACGCCTCCATAGAGATCAAGCGTCCTCGATCTGCATGGGCCCTGCCCACAGAAGACAAATTTTAGAAAAATAGCAAAGAAAATTAATCAGCGGAAATGATGCAAAATAATGCACGAAAAGAAGACCAGTGAATTCACAATAATATATCAAAAGTCAACAAATAATAAAGGTGAGTCGTATCCCCGACACACCATTTGATGAACGCGAAATCTGCCTCTTTAATAATTAGGAATTTTAGTATAGGAGGCGAAAATAAACAGAGAATATATGATTTTATATAATTTTAATCCAAACAATAATGATCAATATACTTAAAAATTTAATCATGGATCAAAAGAGATTGAAATCCAGAAAGATTTATCGAATCCAAGTTTCAGGTAGGAATGCCAATAGATCTATGAATAATCATGCAATCAATGATATCAAGTAATGATTTTTTATCGTTGAATGTTCGAACTTCAAATTATAATTTAATTCTCGAGTAAATAGAGTTTTAGAATATCGAGAATTAAATTGAATCCTCCTTGCTTACACCCTGCAATGACTAATTCTCAAAGAATAAGATCAATTATCACAATGAGTTAATCAGGTGAAATCTCCTAAAAAACATCAAGGAAATACAGTCATCGCTCCTCGATCTTTTCCCCTACAAAGATTAGTTTATCAAAAAACAATAATCATGAACGATAAGAGAGTTAATCTTTAACAAAATATTATCAATCAAGTCCCCGAAGAATCCAGAACTCTCTTAATAAAATAAAGCACAAAATGTCAAATATCAACCTGCATAAATCAAATCACTCCTCAAATAATAAGCATCAATAAAGAACCTCATATCTATCCACAAGTTGTATAATATGAAAGATCGTGAAAAGATCTTCAAAATGACATATTATGCACTAATATTGGAGTATATATGCAGAAGATATGATAAATTAAAGATCCGGGGGCTGAAATGCATTAGAAGTAAAGTTATTTTCTCAACAAGGTCCCTGGTAGGATTTATATGCAATTACTGAAATTCTTAAGGGTTTCCTGTTATTTTGGCCATCGGAGCACGCGTTGGACACATGCCTAAGCTAGCGGGAACCTTCTCGTGATTTGTTGAATAAGCAGAAGTGTCCCTGCAATTTTACCATGCGTCACGTGCTGCGCACGTGACGCTGACGTCATCGGGTGCAATAATCTGGAATGGCCGGGGACGGGTTGAAAATTCCCCCTTACTCACGTGTGGGCACGTGATGGGGACTCTGGGTAGGAGGGCTCTCCTCCCGAGGCGAGCGAGCGCGCAGGAGGCGTGCGGGCGGAGCAGCTCTGGGGCAGAGCAGAAGCAGGTGCTCGGGCTCGGCCGACACACGATCAAGCAACTAAAGGGCGATCCGTGGCTTGGCGGAGGTGGTTGCACGAATGTGAGGTCGTGACACGACGAAGTTCGTCAACGGTACCTGCAAGGTTAGAAGCAAGAGGGGAAGGGGGTGGGAGCGGAGACGTGTGTTGGTAGAGAGAGAAGGTGTAGGAGGTGGAGCGATGCTCCGTCGTCGGGTGAAGGAAGGGAGCTGGGTTCCAGCCTATGCGAGACTGGATGAGGAGGTGTGGGCTGGCTGTAGAGTAGTACCAGAGGGAGAAGAGGAAGACAATCGTCGAGTATGAAGATGCATATGATGGGTGGCAGTGCTCTACTGCGGCCGAGGGCGGATCTGGAGGTGGTTGCGCTGAGATGAGTTGGACGTGAAGGGTACACTGGCAGAGCGGCAATGATGTAGAGGCTGGTTCTGGGGTGCTCACAAGAACAGAGGATGGCTAAACCATCTCCATATTCTCTTCGATCCGGCTGTAGAGCGTGGTCGGAGAAGCTATGCGATTGCCTAGAGGACTCCGCAATAAGGTATGAAGACCTTGGATCACACCTCCTGCTCGAGTCGTCGCCGGGTTCACGATGTTATCACCATCAATGGATTAGGGACTTGAATGGAACAAGGATTGGCGGATGAACGATCGACATGATGGTGGCATTACGACGAGGAGAGGAGAACAGAAGCAAGGGCTAAAAAGGAAGGGGTGGCTGACTCGTGAGGTGAAACGGTCGGGGAGGGGGGTTACAGAGGAGGAAGACGACTTGTGGGCCATTGGATCATTAGATCCAATAGTTCGGATGTAGGCATAAGTGGAGGGTTGCGATTAGATCCGTAAGATCTAATCAAACGGTTGGAAGATGCGTGGAGAGGGAGGTCCAGATGGAAGTAGGGTTTTATCCAACGACAAGTGATGAAATGGAGATGTGGAACACAAGGAACCATAGGATACAAGTGGGATGGGGAGGCTGAAATGTGGGTGGAAGCGAGCGGTACTGATCTGATATGGGATCAGATCAAGCGGCTATGAGGTGAGGCAAGAGTGGACGGTTGAGATGGAGGCATGTGCGGAAGATCCATCGGCTCAGAACGATACCGGGTGGCTAAAGGAGAAGCGGGCACGTGGGTGGCCCACAGGGCGCCATGTGGCCCAATAAAAAATCTGAAAGGTAAAAATAAAGAAAAATCTAAGAGAATTATCTAGAGGCAAAATTAGGAAAAAGTCAAAACACGAAAGTTGTAGATCTCGATGAGATCTACAAGTTTTATGTTGGAAAAAAGTCAAACGAGGTCATTTGTACAAAAAAAGTATTTTTTGGGGGTATTTTTAATGGGTTAAAAACACCAAAATTTGGGTTTTGAGTTGTTTTTGTATTTTTTAGTTCTTTTGCGGGTTAGATAAATTATAGAGAATTACTCAACCTAATTTTTAGGGGTTCTTGATAATAGAATAATTACAAGTTAAATAATAGTTAGTATATACAATAATTATAGGTTAATTATACATAATATAATACAATGTAATAATGAGGAATTATCAGTGATTTTTATTGGATTATTTAAACTAGGGGTTTAATTAGTGACTTTTAGCATGATGAATACGAGATTCATCACCAGCCCACTACATAACGCTTGGTCGAGTTCACGTACCTCGCGCACGTAGAACATATTTCTTTGGTTACTTTGTGTTCATATCTCTAGACTTATCATATTTGCATATTAATCCATTGCATCTACTCTGACACATGATCTACACGTGCACACTTTGAAGATTGCACAATTACCCTAAATGTCTGCTCAATAACTTTCCAGTACTTATATTTTAGTCTCATATTTCAAGACTCTATATTCTTGCTTATATTGCTTGATTTTAAATAATGGCATTGCTCTGAAAAATCTATGAAATATCATATCAGCTCATGTTATTGTGTTCTTTCTTCCATATTTTTTCTTGCGAAAGTATTTTGTCTTTCTATTTTTAATAAATCAGAAACTCGTCAAAAACACATTGTTTCCTTATAAAAATCACAAAACTCAAAAAATCATCTAAAATCCATAAATATTTATGTAGTTGTATTTTAAGTCGTGGTAACTCTGGTATAAATTTTATTGGAAAGTATTTTATATAAAAAATGCATATTGCATAAAAAACATAAAAGTTCATATAAAATCAGAGAAAAATCCCTAAAATACATTTTTGGTCTCTGTTTAAAACGTAAAAAGAACTCTATCTGAGAAAATTGGTTTCTTGTATTGTTGATTTGATTTTATATCTTAAAAACCAAAAACAATACTTACATTTTATGTTTTATTTGTTTCTTGTTTTTAATCATTTTGAAATTCCAAAAAAAATATAAAAAGATATGAGAAATCACAAAAACAATACAAAAATGTATAAAACACAACCGTATTTTTATTTGAATTTTTTTATATATTTTTACTATATTTGAAAAATACAAAATTTTGGTTTCTTTACCTTCTTTCTTTATTTTCTTATTTTTGCTCCATTTGAAAATATAAAAATTTAAAAATCAAAATCACTAAAAACTCAAAATTAGAAAACATAAAAATTATAAAAAATTTAAATACCCCTAATTTTTTTAAAAAAAAGAAAAAAAAACCATATAAAAATGCAAGAGTAGTATGCTTTGAGTTTCCTTCTTTTTAGTCTTTGATTATTTTGATTGACTAACCCTTGCTTGAGAATTGTTACCTCCCTGAGTTCGACCCTGGGAGGTATACCGTGTTAATTAATAAATAGAAAGAATCTATCATATTCTGTTATTGTTTTGATTGGGATTTAATAATTGTTTGATTGAGTTGGTTTTCTTTGGGTACAACGATGTTCTCTACTAACAAAATAAAACCCATGTGAAAATCTGATAAATCAGCTGGCATCTCCAAGGTCGACGCGGCTTCACTGGGATTGCTGCTTTCATTTTGTATTTTTGCATTTTCCTCATTTTTGTGTTTTTGTTGTAGATGACGTTTCTCCAAAAAAATTCTCTATCCCCATTAGCTCGATTGGCTGAATATTCGCCATAAGATGTTTTGTTCTTCCCCTTCATTGTCGTAGATGGCTGGAGTATCCTACTGACGAATCTCCATTTCATCACCTTTATTCTATCATTTTGGCCTTAAAAACCATAGCCAATGCATGTAAATAGCGTCAATTTGTGCATAATAGCATTCATTATTTGTATATAAATAGGTTTTTAATGCTAAAATTATTGAATAAAGAGAAGAAAAGAAAAAAAGAATAAAATATTGAAAATATTTTATGATCCTAAACCCCGAGACCAAGTCTCGAATTGAGTTGGTTGACAAGGAACAAGGTAGGAAATATAAGGGCCAAAAATACAATAAAAATACCATTTGTTTATTCTTTGCTTATTTTTTACACCTATTTTACTATCTATTATTTATCAATCAAATGAAGAAACTTCATACATAAAGATTGTATATAATAAAGTGAACAAAAATATAAAATTGAGTGTGCAAAAATAATACACAGTGTATATTTTATACACAAAATAGAAAGTCGAAAACCAAACTTCACATGCCCATATCTTTCAAATAAGAACTAAAAACATATTAAAATCACCTATAATTGTATATAACTTTGCACACGCTATTTAATTATGGTGGTTTTATATTATTTGGAGTTACTGTGTGAAAGTTAGTTTTTTGACCCCTATTGTATATTATACTGATTAAAATATTCATTTTTGTTCATTTTTTATTATTTTCACAAATTCAATTTTTCATAGTTTTATAAATATTATTTATAACATATGTGTATATTAAAACTAGAATAAAACTAAAAAGAAAGTGAAGAATAAAATAAGTCTATGAAATTACATAGGCAAAAAAATCTATTGTATACTTGTATAGAAATAAAAGGGAACTCTATTCCTTTATTTCCTTATTCTTTTTGTTTTATAATATTGAAAATATTATCCATATTCTATTAAAATTACAAAACCAAAATAAAACTCAATAAATACATGAAAATAAAAAATCTATATGTAACATAGGTAAAATACCTATAAATATATACCTACAGAATACACATACTTTTTTACTTTAGTGTACAAATTACATCATAAAAATTAAATAAAAATATATTTATACTCAAAAAAAATGTAACTATATAAAATAAAGGGAAAATATTAAAATAAAATATACAAAATAAATATAAAAATGTACAAAATATAATCAATTATACCTATAAATACCCTGTTAAAAATTAGCTACTAACAAATAAAGCCAATAAATAAATAAAAATCACAATAAAATACTATTTAAAATAATAAATGATTTTTATTTTATATAAAAATAATAATAAAATCATTAACTATTTTAAATTGATTATTTTCGAATAAAATTTACAGCTTTTCGTTTAGCGGTTGACGTGGACCAATAGGGTCGCGTCAAATGTTGATCCTGGTCAACTGGACCCTCCGTTGCGGATTTGACACGCAGATATGTTTCCCACGATTTCTGTCCTTTTTCCCTGCCACCACATCCATCTATCGCCTTCGCTCCCTTCATACGAAATAATCATCGATCATTGTATATATACGCTATGCACTCTAATCGCGTGTACATGGGTCAAATCATTGTTTTTAGCCGGTCAATAAGGGTTCTCAATAAGGTCTGTAAATAAACCTCCCGAATCTCCATACAATTCCGGTCACCATTAAGCGTCTACAAGCCCAGGTTTAGTGTCTAGGAGAAGTCCTCATGATAGGGAGAGCGTCTTCAATGCCAGGTCGAGCTCCGGGAGGACAGGGTACACCTACGACCGCCATCGTTGGCGACCCTGCTCCCTAGTTCATTCCAGGTATAAGAAATGTTTTGTTCTCATTCATTTTGCTTATTTTTGTCGTAGGTTTCATTTCCCGTTGTTAGCTTAGGATTTAGTAAATTAAAGTAGTGTTAATCGCTCCTCTCGTAGGTCACCAGAGTCGAGCTTTGGCAAGCTCCTTCGCGCGTGTTCATCCCTTCTCCGTCGTACTTTTCGCCTCTATCTCAACCTCCATCGCTTCCAGATCATCCCACAGGCATCCAATCCTCCAGGACCACCTCGGTTCTGCTAATCGAGGTTCGTCTCTGCTGCTTAATTGGAAACCTCTCCACCCACCTCATTCTCCATGTATCCATCTTCATACTTGATCAAGAAGGAGCCCCTCGAACCACTTGTTCTTCCTGTACAGGTCGCGCGCGCAAAGGAGCTCTCCTTGGCTCAAATCGATTTGACTTGAAGGTCCCCAGGGCCCTCTTCTCTCCCGAGCTCGCCAAGCCTCTCCATGGGGTCATGGACCTTCTTGTACACACCATCCGCTGCGGAACACCTCCACGTATGTATAGATTATCTCTCCAGGTAAGAAGATCAACGGAGGATGGAGTAATCATCGATTGAAGGATGGGGAAGACATTGTTCTTCCCTGTTCTTCGTGAACAGCAACAACCATCCAATCGAGCACCCGCTCCAAATTTGATCATGCTCGTCCATTCCCATTCTCGCCACGTCTCCATCATCGATGAAGACCCCATATATGATCAAGAACGCTCATCTACGAAGGGGTATCGGCTCACCAACACGTGCCGCGTGTTTAAGTGACGGGAGGAGGACCGTCAGATCGCACCTATATTTGGGGTAATTATGTATTTAGCCACGCATTTTTTGTATTTATTTTTTGATGATGTAAACACAGGTTAACATTCATAAATAAGTGGATATTTTGCGAATGGAACCCTAACTTTTATGTATTTACACTTTGGTCCAGTGCACGTCACCTCACGTGCCGTCCCATGTGAGGTGGTGAAATTGCATGTAGACCCTTGCAGGTTTTTGTATTCCTAAAAGTCTAATAAACTGAAATGAATGTTGTACATTGTTGTGAAAATTACTGGAAACCCCTGGATTTCATTGTATTTGCATTTTAGTCTCTCATAACGAACATCACGTGTAGTCCCACGTGATGGGTAATTTGCACAGACACCCTGACGTTTTTTTGTATAATGCAAAATGGTGCTTAAAAATTAAATAAATATGTTTTTCTGTTGTAATACTCGCAATATTGCCCTGGAATTTGTTTTATTTACAAACATGCCCATGCTAGGACTTGTATTTTTGTGTTTTTTGCCTATTTATTAAAAATACTTAATGTGCTCCTAAAAATCCACAAAAATAGGGATAGATACTTCATGCCTTGTAGATTCACGCATATTTTTAATTGCATTTTTTGCTTTTTGCCCGTTTACTAAAAATGAAAAGGATCCTAAATAAGCCTTGTTTACCTATAAAAATTCCAACAAAAAATATATAAATGTTTTGAAAAATTCCAAAAAATAATATATAGTATATTTCAGTATTTATTGAGTCTAGAAAATAAAAACCCCAAAAATAGAAAAAGAAAATGATAAAAATCATAAAGCTCCAAAATCCAACAAAAAATATAAAAAATCTACAAAAAAATAAAAATATTTTTGTTCTATTTTATAATTATCTATATATAATGTTATTTATACATTAAAATTGATTTGGGTAATTTTGGGACTTATTTATTATTTTAATCCCAAAACAATTTCGAATTATATATTAATCCCTTATTCAAGATATTTTTGACTTAAAAAATACATAAAAATAACAAAATTAAAAAAATTACAAAAAATAACAAAAAGTAGAAAAACAAAAAAATCACAAAACATTATATTTACTGTATTTTGTCTATTTCTATATCTTTTTATCTCTATAATATCTATATATACTATATTGTATATGTACATATATTCTATTTAAATAAAAAAGAAATATTAAAATTGAAAAATATAAAAAGAAAATAAAAATTATAAAACCAAAAATGAAATAAAAAATATAAAATTAAAAAACCCATAAAAAGATCTATGTAAATGAATGACTTGGTTATGCAAAAATAACCGTAGGCTACCATTTTGCTCTTTGTTGTTCAACCTCTACAAGCTTGCCTACTATGCATTTTATGGTAGAGAAAATAAATTTTAATTCCACATTTTTGCTATTAATTGCTTTTATTAATTATTGTGGGTTAATTGTTGATTAATCGGGGTTTTTCGTGAGCGGTCGCTTCAACGACATTGTGATCCCGCCTTGTGTGGATTATTTTAGACCCTCAGAAAACCCAGTTATCTCCTACCGCTCATGTGATGTACAACATTAGATAAAACAACATCCTTTTTACCTGATTCAGTTTGAACACTGCAAACTACCTGCTCCTTGTGATGGAAATTATTCAGATTAGCCTCGACCTAGGCTGGGATGACTGTTTTAACGACCATTAGGTCATTGATCTTTTGGCTCATCTCAGCCATGTTCTTAACGAGATGGTCCATACACTCAAGAGCTAGGTTGGCCGGGACAACCTCAGAAGGTTCGGCCTGATGAGATCGCTGGTTTGATGATAGGATGGAGGTTGTTGGTAACCCTGAGAATAGTGAGGTGGAGGAGGAAGAACATGGCATTATTAGTACTGGGAGGAGTACTTGTGATGATATGAAGCAGTCGGTTGTTGATAATATTGATGGCGGTAATCGAAATGCTTATGATAATTGCTCTGCATCCAGTTGTATCCATGTTGCGGAGGAGGGATGGGTTGAGTTGGTAGTTATGATCTCCTTGTTGTTGGTGATATGGTCATTTGGCATGGTTCCGTCCCTGTGGTTGTTGAGGACATATCATTTGTTGGTCATTACCCCAAACGACACTTACCTCTTGAATAAGCGGGGGAGGTGGAGAACAAGAATTGATGTATTGATGTTGGTACTCATGTGGATGATAGACGACCGTATGAATCTACAGTTGTGGATGATGCTACTCCGAGGCATGCACATAGTATACGTGCTGAACCAGAGGTTAGATGGGACTCGACTGAGGCAGTTGTGGTTGTGTCTGATCTTTCTTCTCAGTTGGAGGCTCAGGTGCGACGTTCACTGTGTTGCAGGCATTGATAATGTTCACTAGCAGCTCCAGCTGCGTGGTGATGATGTTAAGCTTGTCTAGGCCCTTCATTCTTTGCTCGATCCCGATGAGTTTCTATAGGTCTTGAAACCTCTTCTCAATAATGCCTACCTTCGACATGAGGTTAGCAATGATGGTCTAGTCAGGATTGTCACGCATGTCGACTTCTCTTGTTTCTGCCATGTTTACATTCTGTGCGGAGAACATGTTGTGGTGATAGTTGGATCTAGAAGGTACGAAATGAGGATGACATGGCCTCTCATTCAACCATCTCTAATAATTTTTTGCATATTATGTCCTCGTCTTTGTTGAAGTGAGATCCTCCAGCGACGATGTCAACCAGATGTTGACTTGCTTCTATTAATCCCCCAAAGAAGTGTTGGACATGGTTGGTCCTCGAGATGTCATGGTGGGGGAACTTCTCGATCATATTACTGAACCTCTCCCATGTTTCATAGATGTGTTGTATTATAGTGGTAAGTATTCCCGCCTGTCACGCGGGTTACCCACTTCGATCCCTAACAATGGTGCCATTTGTTTAGTCAGAAATATCAAAGTCAGTCTCATGTTCCACATAAAACGGGAACACAATCATTGAAGCAACCGAACTCGACACTCAGCTAAGCAACAATTAACTTACAAAATAAATCAAGCAATGTGAAGCAAAAATGTGGAGTTAAGATTTATTATAACTCTACAAAAAATGTGTATAGGTGCAGGCATGTAGTGTGTCAAACACAAGGACCATGCACGATAGATCAGGAAAATTAATTCCAAAAATTCCCTCTTAGTCTCTTTTAGTGTATTTTTATGTGGTTTTTTAATTATATATATTTTTTATAAAATTTTTTTTATATTTATTTTTTATTTTATTTTTATAATTTTTATATTATTTTTTAAGATTTTCTGATTTTAAATTTATATTTCTTTTAATATATAATATATACATATAACTATATAAGTATATTGTTCAATATAGGCTATAATAAGTACAAATATAACTAAAAATAATCAAATTTTGCATGATAAAATATTTTTGTGTTTTTATATTATTCTATTATTTATGATTTTTCCGAGACTTTGCTAGTTTTTAAAGTCTAAAATATCTCAAAATAGGAAATAAATAAATGAGATGAATTTTTTAAGGTGTTAAAAATATATAATGAGTCCAAATTCCTTAAAATTATTTTTCGTTCATAATATATGACATAAAAAATTCAGAGATGAAAACAAATAATTCTGGATTTTTAAAAGATTTTTTAAGATCTTTATAAGGATTTTTTAATCTTTTCAAAGTTTAGTGTTTTTCTTTCATTATTTTTAGTGGTTTATCGTATGCAGTTGCAAAACAAAGTAATAAATAAGAACAAAAATGATTTAATAATTTTATGCATTTTTAAACCATTATTTTTAGTGTTTTCTTTCATGATTTTATAATTTTATGCATTTTTAAATGATGACATGGATAAAATGAATTATTTTTTATTTGTTAAAAATAGTAAAATTAATTGGGATACCCCATGAAAAAATATATGCGTTTTATAATATTATTTAGTACTTAAATTATTTATGCTATAATTTTTGAATGCAAGACAAAATTTTTAATAAACAAAATAAACGAACAAAAATGAATTGCCACGTAAGGAGCTAAACACGATTTACAAAACTATAATTTGTTCCTTGAACCCCTTGACAAATCTTAGGACTGATCGTGGAAAAATTTTAACTAATTTTATGATGGAAATGGTATGAATGTAAATTGCAAAACACGACATGTCCTACTTGCAATTTAACTAAAATGAAATACACTGGATTTGATATTTAATGTCCCAAAATGAAGTACAACTACATACAAGGGTGCCTCTGCAAAAAACCCATCTCCTCACGCGCACAAGCATGTGAGGTGACATGGCGGAGGACTAAAGTACAGATCACGGAAAGTTCAAGGCCGAACCTACAGATGTTATAAAAGTTTATGAACTGCAGATGAATGATTTGGTACTAACTAATAAATACAAAAAGGCGAGGGGTAAAAAGTGCAAAATACCCTTACAAAGGCGATGTGTGACGATGATGGTTGATCAACTTATACAAGTATCATGATCCTAACGGTGGATGATGGTTCATTGAGAGCGGCTAGGATTGGATATCCAAATGAGATCTGACGATGGATGGCACTCGCATCCGACAGCAACTGCTCCTCCCAAAGCCTAGGGAAGATTGAACGATCGAGAGGTCACCTGGATGAACTGGGAAGAACGTTCACCCAAGCGATCTTCAAGTCGATGGATCAGTGGCCTCTGACCTCTTCCTTTGCTGCAAAAGAAGGCCAAGTCTTCTTGTTGGTATCCTTTAACTACGGGAGGACCCAAAAGACTCGTAGAACATTGTATTAGTCCACAGAGGACATGGAAGATCAGAAGACATGTGCACCTACCCCGGCTCCAAAATCTCCCTTAGCTGGAAATGGGAGCGAAAAATCTGCACATGAAGAAAGGAGGGTTAAGGGCAAACAACCGCGACTCGTTAGCGGGTGGAACATACGCGAAGTGGGGTGAGGCAGCGATGTCTACGACGAGTAGCGAAGGAGGAGTGCCGAATTCCTGATCTAGAGAGGACCATGTTGAATGGAGGGGTCGAGGCATAAAGAAGGTGAAGGGGAACGAAATGGTGTGGAATACAATCGGGGCATGCGGGAACGTTGATCGGAGCAAAGCTCCGACAAACTACATGCCTAAAGATATAAATTATTGTAATGCATAAAAACTTAACCTAAAAGCATGGAACTAATCCTAAGGCTAGCAACTACTCAAAAGTAGAAAAGAACGATCTCACACCTGCCCGGATGCAAGGATATCGAAACATCGTGACGACGGAGCTCACCAGAGGTGGATCATCCTCGAATCGACACCAACCATGTGTATTGAACCACTAGAGAGGACCTTGCTTTCACCAAGGTCATTGATCGGGCCTAAGGTTAGGGTGTAGGAGGTGGAAGAGGGATCAAGGGGCGAATGAATGGTGGAATAGATATTATGTACAAGGCGACTTCATCGGGGAGTGGCGCTCGATACAAATGTACCTTGTCCAAGGATTGATGCAAGTGTGAAAGGTGGATTGACATGAAACAAAATTTAAGAAGAACTCGACTCAAAATAGTGAAAGAATCTCATGCGAAAAATCGAGGAAGAATGGTCAAATGCGTTCTGACACTGCTAGACCTGAGGTTAGAAGAGCTGATTCAGATCAACGAACAACGAGCCCTGATTGGGCCACGCCATCCGTAAAAAGAGAAGCCAGCAAATAAAAATTGAAAATGATTCAAAATAAAATAATAACTGATTTGTTTATTTTTGTTAAAATATAAAAAGTGTTTATTATTTTATGTAGACTTTTACATTTTTATGAGTTTATTATAAGTTACTTTTTGGAGGTTCATTTATATGCATATTTACCTATATATTATGTATTTTACTTCAATTTATATTTTAAATTTTATTATTTTATACACATAATTTATATATCTATGACTTATTTAAATACACATAAATATATTTTTATTGTATTTTTTTGAACTTATTTTTACACTTAATTAAACATAGGTATAAATTGTGTAGGTATATGTATAGTATATTAATCAATGGATTTTAATATAGTATTTTATTTTATTGTATTTTTGTGAATTTATTTTATTATAATTATGTACATGAACTATAAATAATATTTACACAATTATAAAAATATAAATTTGCGAAAAGTATAAAGAATAAATAATACGAATATTTTATTCAGGTATATTGCATAATAAGGATCCAAAACCTAACGTTTTTGTCGTAACTCCAAATTGAATGAAAACAACTACGTTGAATAACTAAAAAAAGTTATATACATATAAAGGTGAGTTTCATGCATTTTGAGTTCATGCGAAGAATAAGTGGTTCTGGGAAGTTTGAAATTTTTATTTTTATTTTGAGTGTATATTGCAAAATATGCATTGTTTTTATGTGAGATATATTTTTATATTTTCTATGTATTTTTATCTATAATTTCATGTACATACTCTCTTCATTTGAGTTATAACTAATAAAGAATAAAATAGGTCCCAACAATATGTTATTGACATTTATGAATTAGGGTTTCTTTTACCTACTTCATTCCTTGTCGATCAAGTCATCATGATGTACAAGTCTCGGGGTTTAGGTCATAAACTACCTTTGACATTTTATTTTATTTTTTATTTTCTTTGTTCATTTATTTTGCACATTACTATCATCATCTAAGAAGATCAAGAGAATCAATAAGACACAAGTCCTCAAGGTCCCATGTCAACATACTTGCGAAGCATTATAATTTCTAGTTTTAGAAACGTTTGGAAATAATGCCATTATCAAACCCAAAAACAATTTCCCTTTAATGGTTTATTGATGAGACTTCCCCCTCTATTTTCTTTTAAAAATATATTTAATTAACAAATGTCATTTGAATCATTCCAATGTCGAATGAGGGGGAGCCATGCAATTGACTCATACATGGAAAAATGAATATCTGTTATTGCGATACTAAAAGAGATCACCTTAACAACAAATCAACATCAAAAAAGATATGGGCAAGAAAATTTAACAATGATTATTATCTCAAAAAAGTAATAATGTTTTAAAAAATAAATATAAAACTCCACAATCAATAATGGTCAAGATTTGAATGTAAATATTGACAAATATGTGATTCCATAACCTGGCTATAATACCATATTGTATGAAACTTTTGGGTGCGACATTAAAGAATCAATA
>JAZKJV010011113.1:0-112621 GCA_037367405.1 Ottelia alismoides | reverse complement strand
TGGAGCCACCGCCTGCTGGCGTCCTAACCGCTCCTAAGTGTGACAAAATCAGTATCAAACAGATATGTAGACAAATCACCAAATGTATCACTAGGTGTGGCATACTCTGTAAAAATCTACCTGCTCAGACTTCCTCTTGAGGTTGATCGGATTGGGCTCTATCTGGGCAGGGATGGCGGCCTTCCCTCTCACAATGTCCAACATCTCCTGGAGAAACTCATCCATCTCCCGTCTGAATGTAGACTATTGATCGGTAAGGAGGTGGGCTATGTCATCTAAGGTGGGGTTCTCATAGGGTGGCCCATGAGAACCTGACATGTAGCCTCGCTGGTAGTGAGGATGTTGCTGCTGTTGTTGTGGGTGACAGGGGTATGACTGTGGGTGATACTGCGGCTGAGACTGATCACGCCTCCAAGACTGTTCCTGCTGATAGGAACGAGGACCATACTGTTGTGACTGCTGCTGGGTATATACTAGGGGCTGCTGCTGGTGGTGATCTCTCTGATGGCTATATTGGCCACCCTGTCATGGCGGCTGCTGCTGGGAGCTGGAACCTCCGGCCGACCAACGGAATCTGGGATGGTCTCGTCGGATACCGGGATGGGGTCGGTCGTACCAAATCCCATTGACATCCATCAACGGCTCTGACTCATAAGGGGCTGGCGGGAGTACTGCCAGAGGCTGATCCGGATGGTATACCACCATCTGAGTGTCTGGGGATGGTGGTGCCTGGTAAGAAAGCTGCGGCTACTGGTACGGCTCCGCCTGTATAAGGAGAACCTGTCTAGGCTGCTGGTGGCTAGAGCACTGGGACGAGCTGCCGGTGCTACTCGGATCCCCTCGTGCCTGAAGACGGGGCTGGGAAGCCGTCTGTGCCTCCTGGAGACACATGAGCTGTGTCTTCAGGTCACTCAGAGTCTGTGCCATCTGCTCCATCTGCGTGATGCCCTGGTACTACTTCTTCTCGATAATCTCCATCCAATCCAGCTTCTCACTGATGATGCCCATGTCAGCGGCTGTGGACTCGGTCTGTGCTGCTGCCGCTGACGAAGTGGATGGACCGACGTCAACCCGTGACATCCTTTGATACTGCACGGTCTGTGGCTGGGGTCATCCCTGTGTGTAGAGTCGGGTCTAGGACATCACCATATAGTTCTCTGCCATCTCCTCGTAGATGGCCCAGACCAGATCGTGATCCTTGGCGAAATAGGACCTGCCACAAGAAGCATTCACCAGGCCCTATAGCTCTGGTGTCAGCCCGCTGAAGAAGCTCTGAACTAGGTTCGGCTTCGAGATGTCATGGTGCGGGCATCTGTCTGTCAACTCTCTGAACCTCTCCCATGCCTCGTGAAGTTGCTTGTTGGGGAGCACGGAGAAGTTACTAATCAGGCCCTCGCTGCGTTCGTCCGCCCGAGTGGATAGTACTTGTTCAAGTACTCGGTGCGGAGCTGCTCCAAGTGTAGACAAACTTCCCCAGATGTTTCAGCCAAGTGGCTGCTCTGTCTGCTAGTGAGAAGGGGAAGGCAATCATGCGTATGGTATCCTGGTCCACCTGTCTGTCGTGGACTGTGCTGCAGATCATCTCAAACTCCTGAAGGTGGAGATGGGGCTCCTCAGTAACCAGCCCATGGAACTAGGGGAGAAGCTGCAAGGTGTTCGGGGGGAACTTGAAGTCCCCCACGATAGCTGTAAGTACCACCCAACGGTGCGTCAAAGTCAATCCAGGGTTGTGCAACTCCCGCATCGGTCTCGGAGGTCCTGCTGCTGCTGCTGCTGCTGCGGCTGCTGCCGCACCATCGGGTATCCTCGGTCCATCATCAGGGTTACGCTGCTCGCGGTCGGCTCTCATATGTTTCATCTCTCTCTGTATCTCGATCATGAGTGCTCCTTGATCCCTCAACTTTTGTTGAACTGAGTCAAGGGAGGTGATCAGGGTGGAGTTGATCGCACTCTGGTCCAGGACAAAAGTCTGCTCTCCTCGGGGACCTTCGGTGCGATCCTCGCTGCTGCCGGCCATGGTCTCTGCAAAGGCAAAAGACCCAAACTCATGGGCCGATAAATCATATGATGGTAGTCTCCATCTGGCACTGGTATCTCAGAACTGGTAGAAGGGTGGTCGAGGGGGAACGGGGCGGAGTCGAACTTGGGTTCGGAGAGCGGGTCTGAGCTCTCACGAACTGACCTAGATGAGTGGGCTGGAGTGCTAAAAAGCGGTGCAGCCAGAGGCTGCCTAAGAGACCTCCTACCCATCATCGTGATCTGGCGAGTCGGGGCGGATGGGATCTGGAAACAACAATGATCAGCAAGCAAACCCCTGATTCACCTACGCAACGCGAGCTGAAGACCGTAAAGGTTCGGTCAATTATCTTGTCAATTTTATTAGGTGATCAAGTCAGGATAGCAGAGCGATTAACGTGGAATGTTAGGAATCCAATCCGCCAACCAGACTGTCCCCTATAAAAGGCTGGTAGTCTGATCGAGGCTCGGATATGGCTCTAGCCTAGTGTGCGGGTCACTCTCTCGCGCAAGCAAACCAGATAAGGAGGGGGTTGATCTCTACAAGACAGATTTTTAGGGTGAATGTCTTTTAGGGTCAAGTAGAGTTAACCAGTCCCAATTTTATGGTTCAAATTTTTAAGTATTTTTCAAATAATCAAACAAATCGCCTAATGAATTTTTCGGTTCTCCTAGTTATTAAGTCCAAAAACGGGGGGAGAAGTCGAAAAAGCCGATGCGCGAGAAAATCAATGATGCATGCAGAGTAAGAGATGCGTACCTGACTCCAACAGTCTACATGCAAAATGATCCACGCAGAATTTAAAGACTGAAATAAAACTACCTAAATGATGCAGGCGGAAATCTGAGTCCCAAGCAAGCAGTTCTACTCGACAGAGCGGCTAGTCGACCACAAGCCTCCAATCTAAAAGTCCGGTCTAGGCTCACCCCTCCTCTTCTCGACAAATCGAGTTCAGGAGTAGCGCTTGATAGGGTGGGATCTCGGCACGTAGGCTCGAAGGTAGTGGATCGACTATTTTATTAGATTTTTATTATTGGTCCAATTAATCGGTCTATAGGTACAGGCAAAATTATTAAGGTGTGTGGACCTACTTATTTACGTCACAGTCAAGCAAAAATCCTAATGCTAGGGGTTGAAAATCCACGAGAATCAGAAAGGCAGGAAATAAATGGTAGAAAGCCGTGATAAAAGTCGCGAAAACTGCTAAAAAGTCGAGGGGTCCCCCGAGCACACCGGTGCTTGGCGAAACAGACCCCTGGAGTCTAAATGTCTCTGCTGAGTGTCATGTCCCTGTTTTATTACAATGATAGTTCAAATAATGCTGGAAATAAAATCTAAGCTAATCTACGCTACTTCGCGGCTATTCCGCGGCTCCCACACACCTGCTCACTCCTCGCGTCCTCCTGCGGCTCTGTAGAGAAGAGAGCCGTCTCAGACTCTCGTGGTTGCATCGGCTTCCGAAGAAGACGCTCGAACGACTAAGGTAAAGGTGTCACTACGGTCGTTGTGACCTCAGTCACTCAGGACTCAGAGCTCAATCAAGAAAAATAATTAGACCACCAAATAAAGATCGAAACACGATAAAAGTCAAGAGAGCGGTCTCGCTATGATATTAACCTGGTATAGCACCTAGGGTCGAACTCGAGGAGCACAAGATGGCCTTGCGGCCTAAATAGTAGTCTAAAATAAAGAAAAATAAAAACAAATGATTTTTGATGGGTTTTAATATTTTAAGATTTTTTTGGAATTTTTAATGATAAAGAAAATAAGAAAACAATATAAACAAGCAACTTCAAGCAATTATTTAAACTCCCAAAATTAATCCAAAAAATCCAACAAAAATTTTTTATGTTTTATATATTTTTTTACTTTTTTTGGTGATTTTTTGAGAATTTTATGATTTTTGTAGAATTTTCTAAAAATCAAATAAGGCAGAAACAAAGGAACACTGTCCAGTCAGGCTTCAGAGACCATTTAAAAATATCAAATGGTCTTTTCAAGGCCTGAAGGTATTTTCTGGGAAAATAAAAACAATAAACAAAATTCAGGAGAAGATTTTATTATTTTTGGAATTTTCTATGATTTTTTAGAATTTTTATGAGTTTTAAGGGTTTTCCAATTTTTAGGGTTTTTATATATCCAAAAATGGCAAAAAATGCACAGAAAATCAAGGGCACTAAAACACACAAAACTTGATTTTTTTGTAATTTTTGAAAAGGTTTTAATATTTTTTTATGAATTTGCAATCTGGACAGGTAGAAAAATGGATGTTTTGAATTTTTTAAAAATAATAAAAGGGCTCAAAAATTTTCCCAAAAATTATGAAAATTCTACACAGTGGCAGGAGGCACATGTCCAATTTTCACTCAATTTGGATGAAATTTGATATTTTATTTAAAACAAACAAGAGCCCATAGAGCACAGGGACCTGTTTGTAATAAAAATATCTTCTGGAGGCCAAAACGTAACAAACACAGAAGCTCAAGGGGTCCTCGTGCAAAAATACCAGATTCCCACGCGCCAGGCACGTGTTCTGGGCACTGAGGGACGCAATTGCAAGAAACTTAAGTCCCCGGACTTATTAGCAACAAGTGCTAAAAGTCCAGGGGCTAAGTTGTAAAATGCCCAACAAAATCAACACATGTTGAAATAAACCATTCATAGGCGCATAAGTGCAAATATCAAAATATATATTTCAATCAGTAACACATAAGAACTATAGGCCCATATATTACAAAATCACCAAAACATCACGTGACGATGCACGTGTCCAACACATACAGGGGTAGAAATGCAATTAAAATAAACAACAGGGTCCTATGTGCAAATGTTCCAAAATAAAATGAACTGCGGAAAATATTTACAGGATTGAATAATGAAGACTAAAAGAGAGAGGGCCTAAGGGTAAATTACCCTTTATTAAACGAGGGGTTGGATGTGCGCCACGTGGTGTATCCAACGGCTGCAGGGGGCGGCGCACCAACGAAGGAACCTCGGCTCTGATCGGACAGTGGAGGGCTCGCCACGTGGATGATCAACGGTGTAGAATCGTTGGCGCTAACCCTCGTAGGCTCGGACGGTCCAGATCAAGCCTCCAACGGATCTGACGATGAGGGATGCTCCGCAAATGAACGGCATGGATCACATCTGGAGCTCGAGGCTGAATGGATGGCTAGGAAGGCTCCTGGAAGAACAGGTGGCCAACGAACTTCGCCGGCCCAGAACTCGTGCGGTGGGCCTCCTCTACTGCTTCGAAGTTTCGGAATTGCTCCGCCAAGATGTCCCGCAGCTGATGCACCTCTCCGATGAGGCCGGTGAGCTCCGAGGAGCTCCGGCGATGGCCTGGAGCTGCTGCCTCTGGGTGTTTAGGCCCTCAGATGGTCCTGTCGTGACCTGCAAAGTATCGCAACAAGCTCCTGGGTCAATAGCAAAATGCCTCGACCCGGTTAGGGGCGAAATGGGTGAACGATGCGTCGGGGCGGGGGATCTCCGGCGATGCGACGGCGAGAGAGATCGCCTCCCAGTTCCGGGGCGAACTGGGTTGGATGAAGGGGCGAAGAACGTGCAGGGCAGAAGGGCGGAGATGATGGTAGGGTCAATCGACGAAATGTGTGAACGGGGTGATCGGAATCGATGGTCGACAGCAATGGACGAAATTGGGCGTAACTGGAAATTAGAGAACGATAGAAAGAATTACGCTTACCAGATGGTCGAGGTCGACTGTGGAAGATCTCCTGGAGCTCCTGGTCCTTGCCTCAAGGGACGTCGATGCCCGAGGCTCGAGCGCTGCTCCTGGGCGGCGCATGGCGGCGATGAGCGGCCGGATCAGTGGCTGGGACACCTCCTCCTCACTGCGACACCACCCACAGCTAGCTGTCACTCAGGCGAAGGTAGTGGAGATCCTGGGATGGAAAGGCAGAGCCAAAGATAGAGTGAAATGTGCGGCAGAGCAGGAGCTAAATACTCCTAGGGGTCCGAGAAGATGATAGTCGGGCGAGCTTATCGGAGCGCGGACCCCGAGAACCCACCTCGGGCGTGGATAAGGGAAGATCAATGAAGGATTAGGACCCGAGGTTTGCGGATTTGGCGATTGGATCGAGTGGCAAAAAATCAGAGAAATCGGATCGGGCGACAAGATCCGCGGGCTGGTGGTTCAAGGGGGGGAGTTGACCGGGGGTCAACATCCCCCGTGGACCAATCGGGTGCGGCCACGTATTAAATAATTGGAAATTGAATAATAAATAGTAAATGGCCGAATTTTGCAAAACTAAAACATGAAAAACGTTTCTTTTATTTTAAACTATTTTTTGTGATTTTTATTTATTTTTTTAAATAAAAATAAGGTATGTACAATATAGTATTATTATATATAAGTATATACAATATACATTTTTTATTTTTTTGATTTTTAATTATCTATTTTTTTGAATTTTATACTAATTTGTATTTTATTTATTTATAGAATAAAATTTGGAATAATTTGGTATTTTTATTTTATTTTTATTAATTATTTACAAGGGCCAGATAATTAGATATATACAAGTATGTACATAGTATATATACAATGAAGACTTTGATTTTATTTTTATTTCTTTTTATTTTATTTTTGTTTTTGTGATTTTTATTTTATTTATTTACATTATGTAATATGGAATATGTACAAATTTTTGTGGAATTTTATTGATTTATTTACAAGGTGAAATAAATACATGTGGTTTTTATACACATGGCCTATGTACAAGGATGAAGGAGATTTTTATTTATTTTCACTTTTCTCATTTTTATTTTGATTTTATATTTACATATAACTACAAACCCATTTTTATTTTTTATTTAGAGACAAATATTTTTATTTTATTTACAGGTATATGTACACCAATGAGCTTCCTTATCTCTCTCTACTTGGGTTTTTATGCGGTCAGGCCCATGCTGAGCCCTCCCTTGGGATTAGGTCGCTCAATATTTATTCTAAATATCTCCCTCTTTTTCTTTTATTTCTTTATTCTTTTATTTATGCATAAAAACATGCTAAAAATGCATATCTACACAATGCATGCTATTTGACAATTATTGATATTTACAGGAACATACATGTGTTTTGCATGGGTTTTGTAGCTAAAATAAAAGAATAAAGAGTGATGAATGGGTATTCATCAATGATGAGGAGGAGGAAAATGATCCAGAAGAAGTTTCACACAAGTACACAAGGTTTAAAGGAGAAGGAGAATGAGAAAAAGAAAGCAAAGCAGAGTTTAATTTCAAAAATTTTTATATTAAACAAGAAATGATTGGTTTTTTTGTCTTATGTTGTAGAATTTTTAGCAAGTCTTTTCATTTGTATGAACTTTGATATCAGAATTAGTTGTACTTGTAACTGTGGAACCTTTAGAATATCTATTTGTAGTATATTTAGGTCCTAAATATAACACATTTACGTATATATATATATATATATTGAAATTTTATATTAACTTATAGGTTTAGTTTGTAAGGTCATCTAGATTATGTGAGTTTGACAGGTACAAGTTAGTTGAATTAGTTGGCTAGATGGCATATTAAGGGTACTTTGCTCGACTCTAATAAACACCTGCAGTGTTTCTTTGTCAGGCTATATAGCTTTGATGGAGCATCTAATTAAACCCCGCCGAATCTATACATATGATCTCCAGGTGCTCTGAATATGCTCGCAATATTATGTGCGGGCGAGCCTTTGGCGAGCCCAAATGTGCACGTCCTTGCGACGGGCAAGCACTTGGCGTACAGGTGCTCGCCTGCCTGCCCTAGCGATTGGCTTATCGGCGACCACACATAGGGAGAGCACATGTGCTCGCCCATAGTGTGGACGTGCATTTGACGTGCACATGACGAGCCACCATGTGCACACCAATCACGTCTTTTTTGTAGTGACGGTCAATCATAGTTACTTTGTCCATTATTTCTTTCTCTACGATGCTTATGCTTTCCTTATCCTTTGAACCTATAGAAGCAAGAATGATCAATAACCTTTACTTATTGCTTATTCCTCTTTATTCCTAATCTTTCATTTAAACAATGAGATAATAACCAGACAAAATGGGCATGCATAGTGAGCAGAGTATATTAAAATAGAATAACGAAAATGCTACTCATGCTTGTGAGAATAAAGAAAGACGGGCATTCTTCGGGTGAACTCAAATAACCTAACCACGTCATTGAAAATGGATTAAACATATTGGCTCATTTTGATCTTGTGTCGGGATGGATTTAAAACATGATTCTTTAATCGGTATTAGATTGGTTAGTAGGTTTAATATCTTTCACGCAAACCAATCCAAACTATCTTTTTGGGGGATCCATGGGCCCAACCAATATATATATATATATATATATATATATATATATATATATAGAGGGCCCTTCCAATGAGGTGCACCTTTCGTTGGTGCTTGGAAAGCCACTCATAATGACCATAAGATGGGGATCTAATGGATGAGATTAAAACCACCAAGGAAAAGGTAGGAGTGGTTTTCGAACTAACTAATTAGCTAAGATTAAGGAGGAGATTGAGCGCCTACCAAAAGAAGGAAATATTTTTTAAAGTTTCGAATATTCAAAAATTTCTATGATTACTTCAAATTAGTATTAAAAAACTTTCCTAAAATTGTTTTTAGACTTATCGATAACGTACATCCTGTAAACTATCAATGACGTTGTGTTAAATAAAATTACTGCCAATTACAAAATTAAATACTACATTACAATACGGTGCAGAGGAATACAATATAGATGCTGACATACATTAAAAATTGTTTTCTGAAATACAATTGATATCATTATAATGACAAATATCTTTAGAATATAATATATGTTTGTTTTATGACACAATATAATGAAAAACCAAAATATATTACATGTTGGAACAATGGGTCAATCTAGAATAGAGCATACATATTATAAACTGCAATTGTCGGTATGTATATATTACGTTACGATGATTTACAATATAACAGCACACAATACAATACAGTGCAGAATAATACAAAAGAAAATCATGCCATTTTTAAATTATTTCCATATAAATTGAAATTTTTAACATTTATATAACATATAACTCTTTCAATTACTATATTAAAAAGTATAACACAATACGTGCACACTAATGTTTTAATTTGTACAACCATATCGAAAAGGAAAAATTCCTTTAACAGAACTTTACACCATAAGTCAAAATTACCTCAAATGGACGACCCAAAAATTGTTAAGATGTATGTGTTTCTTTAAATTACTACTACTTACAAAAATAAGGACTATTATACAAAACAACAACAAGGAATACAAAATTAAGTCTTCCATATTTGCAATAAATGAGGATTGGATTACGTTGCCTAGCACACAAATGAGATATAGCGTCATATTGTACTAATTTCTACAGTATAACACATTACACAGAAAACATATATATTGAATTAAATGTTGGTAATATAGGAAAAAATCTAAAATAACATGCTTTTTGGAAAATGTTATTGTCGGTATGTTTAGATTAAATTGGCAAAATTTACTAAAGATTAACATACAATACAATAAACTGCAAAGGTATACAAAAAAATCACTGATTTTGAGAAATTGTTGAAAATTTTAATGCAATAATAAGCATTTACATGAAATATGTCTCTCCCATTTACAATATGTCAATATAAACAACAATATATGCATACCAAAATTGAAACTTTTTCTACCAGTAGTAAAAATAAATATTTCTAAGAAAATACTTAACACTGTAAATAAAAATAGAAAAAAAGATTGAAACCTCAACTGATGAGTGCGTTAATTTACTATAATTGACGTATATTTACAATTTAAAATATTAAAATACAATATATATCTTAAAAATCTTATTCAATGCTCAACCAACATGTATATTATATCACGTATATTACAATACATACCAATAAAATAAAATATTGAGCAATTAGATAAAACTTGTAATGTAAACAATAATATATCCAAATAACTGATAAGAATGTCGATCTTCGATTACTTAGAGGATGAATAATTCTATATAATAGATCGTGTACTTGATAAAGAATTGTATTTTTGTTATACATTTTCATTATTTAGTATACATATTACATTGTCTATTAGACAAAAAAACACTTACCACATATTGAAATTTGATAAACGAGAAGTTTTTGAATAGATTCAATTAGCATGACATACTACAAAATTTTTCATTCTAAATTTAAATAAAAATTTTTTTAATAAATCTCTCTAAACTATGTATTAACAACGATGTAAATAAGAATGATCCTCTAAAATTTTTAAAAAGATAGCATTTGAAAAGGATGAAGATTAACGAAAGAAATAAAACCTGGAACCGTGAAGAAGATGCAGACATTGTCGAATGAGCAATGGCAGAACAAATTTTGAATTTTGACAGTCGAATGAACAATGGCAGAAAAAAATTGAAATTTGACGGTATAGGAATATTTGGGAACAACATGTTTCTATTTTTAGCTAAGCTAATGTAATTAATTATTAATTATTTCTAATACAGCTACATAAATATATTTACTTAAATAACTCTAAGTAATAAATAGGTGGACTTTAACACCGTGATTTCCGCCATCGGTTAGAAGGAGAGCGAAACAGAGTTCCCTCCCACCGCGAAAGGCAAAGCGACTCAAGAACCCTAGGGTGTTTCTCGACTTCGAACGACGACGACAAAGGCTGAAAGACATCGATACTGAGAAGACTACATCCAGGTCAGATATCAGTCTATGATGATATATTGATTAGATATCTTAGTATTTCGTTTCAAAAAAATTACTACGAACAAAATGAAACTGAACAATGTAGATTTTTATACCATTTGTTTATCTTTTATTTGCAAATGATGGATTTTTAATTGAACGATTTATTAATTGATGTTTACAATTTAATTTGTTAAACTAGGACAATAACAAAATCATGTAAACAATAAAACCTATCAATACTGATGGTCGAAAGCAAAAGAAAAAAAATTAAAAATACGATCATTCTCTGATGAATAAATTTATAGTTAATCATGCATACAGTAAATGTTAGTTTAAGAGTTACACATTAAGGCATCTTAAGGAAAAAAAATTTAACAATAAGATCATTAAGTGTTAACGTGTAAGAAATCTTAATGAAAAAATTGTAGAGATGAGCAGCAGTGAATCAGATTTCGAAGAAATCAGGGGGCCAAGAAATATGAAGGAAGACTTAACAGGAAATTCTACCGATGAGGACAGAGTGAATGAAGAAGCTGATTCAAACCGAACAACTTCATTGGTGATGAAAGGTACATGAATGTATTTTCAAATAATATCATTACACATATTCTATTAATATGATGTATTTGTTATTTGTGAGTTACAGTGATGGGAAAAGGCCTGAGAAAAAAACTGACAAAGAAGATGAGCATATTGAAGAATGCATGACAGAGAAATATGGCAGTAAGATAGATATTATATATCCCTTTATAAATTTTTGTATTTTCTAGTTGTTACATCTGTTTTGTGTGTTGTATGTAAAAATAATTTAATTATATGTATACTTCTTTAAAGGTAAGGGATATATCCAGCACCGATGCTTTATTGAGCATTTTGTTCAATACATAGATGCACATAGACCAACAGCAAAGCAACAAAGTCTTCTCAATAAGACAGCATTCTCTAAATTAATAAACATTGGGAAGGTTGATATCGAAAGGAGGGTTCTTCAATGGATTGTAGAGCAATATCAAGGAGGACGACAATTCAAATTGGGGAATAGGGTTCTAAACTTCACCGACGAAGACATAGGAGCAATATTAGGGATTCCAAGCACGGGATTTACAGTGACTGTTAAAGGAAGACACCTACAGTGGAAGAGCTATATCTCAGAAGAAATATTTGATGCTGGGATGATTTTCAATCGAAAGAAATTAGTCAATATTTTGATGGATTTCTACGATAGAGATGATGATGACTCGCTAGCTCTATACGTCACTTGTTTGATATTGTTCATGTTTTCGACCTTCTTGTTCCCAGACTGTGGGTACTCTTTCCCACGAGACTTACTCCATTACGTAGAATCTTTGGAAGATACCCGATTTTTCAACTGGTCAGATGCTTTAGCTAAAATGCTTTTGTTCAACATGGAAGATGTGCGGCATAGAATAAATCAAAGGCGGCAAGGATCTTCGAGAACAACACTTGGATATCTCACAGGATGTGTAGCATGCCTCTACGTAAGTAGACATGTTTTTGTATAATTATTAATATAGTTTGAAACTAATCAAGATTTTTTAAATTTATACCAGGTATGGATGTTAGAATACTGTTGCAAGGACCTTGTCGTCAACAGAGATCTACGTCCAAGAATACGGAAATGGGCAGGCTCAATAAAAGGTTTGTCGAGAAGGATAGCTTCACTCAACAATGAACAGGTATGCAATATTATATGACACTAGATATAACTATATATTGTGTATTGTTGTAAATACTAGAAGTTTAAAGTATAGACAGTTAACTATTATACTTCAACTATATCAGATTTTAGGAGGTTTGAACCCACAAAAGAATGAGATATTCAAAATAGGATCAGATGAATATGTTTTCCCGTATGAAAGGTTCATTCAATACGGGTTCTCCGTTAGAAGACCACAGATAAACCTCCGCACCCGAATAAAAGTTCCAGAAGATGGTCCTGCAAGGAGAGGGAGATACAAGAGGGAAGATTTTCAAATTGTAAAAAGTCTGAATCAAGAGACTACCATTCGAGCTGGAAAGGGGTCTGAGAAACAATGCATGTGTGACGATTTTTCAAAAGAAATAGACAGGTTGCAGAAGCTAGTCGAAGAATTGAGTGATATGCACAATGATAAGGATGCAAAAATTGCATCTTACGAGATTCAATTAAGAAGATTGGAAGAAGAGAATGATGAACTGAGAGGCAAACTGGGAAAACAAACACAAGCTGAAGCTGACAGAGAAATCAATGAGATCATGACAATGGAAGGAGAGAAGAATGCGACTGAAGCTGATGCACAAAAAATACACTTGTGGTGGAAAACATATCTGAAATTGAACAAAAGATGGATGCAGAACATGAAGCTGAAATTAAATTAACCAATAAAGAGTCTATTCCATGTTTTGATCTTGGTATTGGGGAGCATGAGTCCATTGTAACATAGAAAAATAAAATAGCACCGAGGAAGAAAAGGAAGGAGAGATCGGAAGTGCATCCTAGCTCATTGACTAAAAGAGTTAAAGAGCGGAATGCAGCAAAAAGAGATGTCCGTGATACAAGAGAAATTATTCACAGTGAAGCAGACCACGAGGTGTGTATTGGGACTTAATTCTTTATCATGAAATGATTTATAGATCTTATTGAGAATAAATATTAAATAATTACAGATATAATAAATACTTGTTTAAATATTATGTGTAACTACAATTTACAGTATCTATGTGATCCGGCAACTGACTTTATCGGATACGAAAACATAAGCGAGGATCAAAGGAGATTGATTCAGGACTTTCTAAGAGACCCGGCAGACAAGTAAGTTAGAATTTAAGATAGAATTGTATGTTTTAAATAAATATGTAATTACATTTTAATCTTTTCTTTATGAAACCTGCAGATTTAACGCCACATACTTCACGCCGCTTGGAATCTTTTGCAAGGGAAAAGAAATTTATCATTTTTTATATGAAAAAATGATTGAAGATAGCGTAATGAAATAATTTTATTTCATATTTTAAATATTGGAAAAATACTAAGATGATACATTTACTTTGAATACAGATTTTGGAAATGTTCATGGATGTTCTGCGACACAGATATTGTACCGGAGACACAATGCCATTCCTATTCACACCTATTTACAAGATGGTTAGTCACTACAATGTCATGTAATTCTAATAATATAACATAATACTTAAATCTTCATCATGCAGCAATATTTTGTAAATACGGTTGATAGAGCTACAAAGGAAGAGTTGAACCATCTGGACAGCCTTCATGAATTGGATGATGAAAGGCTGGTTGGATTATCTAAGGTTTTCACAGTTATACACACCAAGAATCACTGGCATCTCCTGGTCGCAGACTTCATGGCGAGGAAATTCTATGCATATAACTCAATGAGAGGATCAAAAATTCACAAAAAGGATGCACAAAAATGGGTATGTGTATTTTCAACATTTTTACATTAAAGCAATCTTTTGGTTATGAAGGAATTTAACAATATATTTTATAGCATGGATGGATGTGCGAATGCTTTGGCATGGTCTTGGTGGACGAAACAATGAATGATTGGGATATAATATATGTGGTTGACAGCCCGCAACAACCTCCTCACAGCTTGGATTGCGGTGTCTACGTGATGAAGACAATAGAATACTTGTGTGAAGGAAGGGCTTTGGACTTCAGCTTTGAGGACATTCCAAGGTTCAGGGCCGAAATTGAATGTACTCTTTTGACATGCGGACACGTTGACAATGAAGCTGGAAATTAATTGAGAGATGATGATGCATGTTGTTTTCAAAACAACGTCAAGACATATTTCTTATATGTTTAATAGTGTTGAAATTTACTTTCTTGAAACAATATTTAGTTTTTTGTGTTTAGAAGTATTTCCTGGAACAATGCTGTATTTATAGGTATTTCATGGAATGCAAAACAATTTTGTTTAGTTTAATTTATTTACCTTAGATAATTCAGCCATGTAACGTCTTTTTTTAAGTTTTTTGTGCATGAATTGTATTTTGTGATGTTCTTCTGATTGTAATATGCATATAACTGAAACATGACTTCAATACTGATATTGATTGTTTAACACATCAATGTAAAAAATCAATATTTGATATTTATCCATTATACGTAAATCATTATACATATTAAATATACAAATCAATGAAAGCATTATATTGGTGATAAATATATTGATATCTGTATAAACCTCTGACTTCGACTGTTATGGATCTGTATAACCTCATATAAGTTAATTACTGTGTACAATAATGAATGTTATTACACAATATGTTCATTTAATGTACATTAAATTGGGAACATTGTCTCACTTAGATAATATTTTTTACATGGAAGACAGTCATTTTTACATTGTAACAACCTTGTGTTAACATGTAAAAAAAATGATTTTGTTCAAAATGGGATATCAAATATACAGATCAATGAATGCATTATCATGGTCTTAAATATATTGATATCTGTATAATCTTTTGACTTGCAGTCTTAAGGATATATGGATCTGGTATGAAGAATTAAGTTAATTAGAATGAGGAACTTTTATAAAACAATATATTCCTTTAATTTTGAAAATAACATCAAATAATCAGATAGCGTTAAAATCTGAACAAAATAAATCCACATAAATCACACCTCATATATAAACTAACTAGATATTACAATAAATATTTTGTTTTGCACAATAATGTATCGTATTATACAATAAATTAATTTATTTTACATTAAATTTTGAACGTTGTGTCGCTTAGACAATCTTTTTTCATTAACTTGTTAACTTAATCATTACCAACAAATATTTCGAAGAGTTATAAATATTTTGTTAATCTTTTTTTGAATCCAAACGATGTATTATTTGACAATCACAAAACTTTTTGTGAGATAATAATACTGAACAATAGCCAATATGGAACATACAATGTCTGACTAATTCAGTCATATATATTACATTCAAATGTTTCCAGAAAAACTCATCACATGAAAACAAAAATAACTACCAATCGTTTGATTAACATCAGATCATGCAATAAATATATAACAGTCAACACACTGTTATATGGAAAAAATAAATAGAAAGTGACTTTAAACATCGGTCTATATTCTAAAATAGCTGCAACTATGACCTCTTCCAGGTTGATCAATAAGATCCTGCAAAGAAAAAGCAGAATACATCAGTAAATCAAACATATTGTATAAAAACAACTATGTATGTGATATCTGAATATGTTGTACTGGTTAAACTCTGTAATAACAAAATATTAAATCTAAAGAGACGAATAAAAATTTATAAAGTAACCAAAATGTCAGTTAAAAATATACCCCCTCGCATTTAAGTACTTTGCAATATATTTATTGTGAATCTGCCTGTCCTGAATCATCGCTGCGAAAAAAATTTTAGGTTATATCAACAACAAACCAAAATAAAAATAATAAACAGCTTAACCATGCATACCAGTCTGAAGTTGCTTGAACCTTGTTTGAAGGACAATTCCTACAATCATGACCAACATTATACTTCATGCAAGCTTTGCATTGTCTGCCTCTATTCCTTTTTAATTCTTGTTGAGAAATTCGGCGACTGCCTGAACCTTTTGGTCTTCCTCCCCTTCCACTACCTTTTGTTTTTGCAGTAACAGGGACAAGTACATGGTTATTATTATCATGATTTTCCAAATGAGATTGATCCTGTGATACATTTGATAATCTTTTTTTTGAATTTAAACTATGAACTTCTTCGAGCAATTTCAGAAGCTTTGCTTTTACGAGAAAGAAAATATCATCATATTCTACGCTACTTTCAGCAACAATCTGAGAACATATATCATTTAACTGTCCAGACCTTTCATGTTGGGGATTTTGGTTGTAGATTGGATAATTCCCAGAACTCTTAATATTCCTGGTCCATCTGGGCATGATAAAAGAACTTGAAAGAAATGAATCTCCTCTGAACTTGATAACAGCAAGTAAATGCCTGCATGGTATTCCTTGAAATTTCATTTTTTTGCATTCACAAGATAGATAATCAGTCTGATGAATTTCAGAAACTATTCTATCTCTAACAGACTTATCGATTGATGAAACATTGTAACATGTCGATCCATCTTTTATTTCAGAAACACGAACGTTTAACATCATTAACTCCTTCAACTCTTTCTGAAACTTGTAAAAAATCCTTTTCGAATAAACATCAACCATTTGTTCTTCCAAAGTCCATTTGGTTCTTAACTTAGGCCTTCTAGTCTTTGAATCATGGTCCATATCATTCTCACGTTCTCTTAACCTCTGGATGGCTGTCTGGAATCTAGAAACAAACTCTAAAAGAGTGTTCTGTTTAGTAATAGAATTTTGTAAAAATGAGTTCATACTTTCACTCCTTTGAGTGCTACGCATCCCAGCAAAGAATGTGTCAATTGTATATACATCTATCCATTTCTGTCTTATTTCATACTTCTCTGCTAACCATTTATTCTCACTCAATCCAAACTCAGAAATGGCTGCTGACCAACCATCTTCAAATTGATCAATAGACTCACTCCGCCAAACAAGCCGGCTGAATGTTTTAAGAGCCTTCACAATTTTCTTCAGTCTACCCAGTTTAAGTTTCAGCTTTGCCATAATATGCCATGTACAAAACTTGTGAACAGTGTTGGGAAATGAAATACGGATTGCAGCACCTATTGCTGGATCTTCATCAGTGATTATAGAAATAGGGTGTTTTCTAACAGCATCAAGGAATTGATTAAATAACCAAGTAAAACTTTCTGTTGTTTCTCTGTTGATAAATGCATTGCCAAAAAAAATTGAGCAACCATGGTGGTTAACTCCACAGAAAGATGCAAATATTAATTTGTATTCATTGGTTCTATATGTCGTATCAAACGAAATTGTATCACCAAAAACCTTGTAATCTTCGATGGATACACTGTCAGCCCAGAATAAATGTGTGAGCCTATTGTCCTCGTCAGTTTGATAAGAGTAAAAAAATTCAGGGGTCAACTTTTTACAGTTATCAAAGAGATCTAACACAAGTTTTGCATCCAAACCATCACGACGTCTTCTCTCATCCCTGTTAAGGTTGTATATATCACGCACAATGCCACCCACTTTGTTGTTTGTAATGAAACCGTTATCCAAAAATGCCGATTGTTTTGAGGCAGGAATATTAACATCAGTCATGGACTTGATAAGCATTTTAGCAGCTTTAGAGAACTTTCTATTGGCATGAAGATATAGCTGTTTGCTGGGGGATACATGGTTATGATTGTGCTCTTCATTGAAACAAACCACTATCCAGTCATGATCAACAAACCTATATTTAACCGACATCATGGCCTTACAACCAGTTCGAACAACACCAACAGCTCTCTCCGATCTTTCAAACATACTTTCATCTCTACAATCACTGTCAACTAAGAAACCATCTCTTGTTGATGAGGAAGCTCTTGATTTTCCTTCTTTCCAACATACAAAACTCTTAAACACCAGTGTCTTGTTTCTAGTTACTCTATCAACTCTATGTCTTGTGCTACTTTTGCGTACATTGAAATCCTCTCTTATAGCATAAGCTTCATAAAAATTATATGCGTGTTCAATGGAACCAAAAACCATACCAACAGTGGGTATATGCTGATAACTAGAACAGTTTGCGATTGGGGAACTTGGATCAACTGCATTATTTTAAATAAAAATGAAAAACGTGTTAAAACTAATGATGTTTTTCCCAGATATATCGAAAATTATTGAAAAATATTAACAATAATAACTTTAGGAACTATGAATATATATTGTTTGTATAATTATTAAATTTACATATTAATAATATTACCTGAAAATGATGCATCAGTTGCTAGGCACTCTGTATATGTGATTTTTTCTCCAATATCCTAATATAAAAATAACACAATAAAAAATTTACTTAAAAAAACAAAAAAAAACAGATTATGTGGTATCTCATTACCTCAATATTTGGAAGACATTCTTGTGCAATATCTCTGGAACGTATGGCACCCCATAGAGTTCCTGTTAAAATACAAAGAAAGTGAGATTGCGTAAACTAAACTAAGAAAAATAAATATAGAGCAATAAAATGTACAATTCAGATTAATATTTTACAATGGAATATGATATTAATTACTGCGTAAAAAAGGTACTGACATAATACAAAGAATGAATATATTGTGTAAATTATATTAAGAAATAGTAAAATAAATTAATATAATGTATAATACAATCAAATATTGTACAATGGATCGTGAAATTATATAAATTATATTAAATGAATATATTGTAAAATATGTCGAATAATAATAAAATATAGGCATGTATTATTGTATAATGTCAATTATATATCAAGACAACAAATTAAATGAAAACACGTTTATTGACAATAACTGTAAATCTAGTAAAATTTAACATAACTTGAGAACAAATTGAAGAACAAATGAAATGATTAGATAAAAATCATATTAATACTAGTAAAATGAAAAATTTGTATAATAATAACAACACCTGAGGAGAGAGAACCGATATCAGAATTGAGATGACCTGAATCTTCAGTGATATTTTCCTGTTACAAAAAATAACTATATACATCAAATCGAAATATTTTGTGAAGAACAACAAATAAATATAATATAATAACCTGGCATCTTTCTTCATAAAAGTTAGACATAAACTCCGATGCAGAATCATCGCTTGCTGAAGAATAGGAATCGTCCATGGGATGAAGATCGAATGTGGATGCAAAAGCATATGCGTTAGAAAAATGAATTAAAATTAGTATAAAACCAATTACCGTAATTTAAGGGATAGTTATTAAAAAAACAGCGAAATTCGGAAGAGTGATTGAGTCATAACGCCACTGATTTGCTAAATATAGAAAACCGGGAGTGGTTTTTTGAGATGGTTTAGCGTGGTTTCGCATGAGTGAATATGGACAGATGATGGCCGTAGATGCAGATCAGACGGCCAATATTCGTGGCTTTCCATATAGCAAGGAAAGGTGCACCTCATCTGAAATATTTCCTATATATACACACACACACACACACACACACACACACACACACACACACACATATATATATATATATAGGGAAAAATGTGTATGCCCCCAAGGGGGAGCTAACTTAGCTCCCCCCACCCTTTTTTAACATAATTTTTTTATTTTTTTTTTGAAATCTAAAACCGTGTAAATTCATTATTAAATCCCTATATTATGCTATTAAAATTTCATGCGAAACAGAGACTCCTACGACCTTCATCAAAACGGGGTCGATTTAAAAAATCCTGTTACCGTTAAAAAATGACTGTCTGGATGGAGGCCGTAGGAGTCTCTGTTTCATACGAAATTGTAATAGCATAATATAGGGATATAGTAATGAATATTCATGGAAGAAATTTTCAAAAAAAAATAAAAAAATGGTAAAAATGGGGCAGGGGGAGCCAAGTTAGCTCCCCCTAGGGGGCAGCCCCATTTATCCCATATATATATATAGGAAAAAATGGGGCTACCCCCGCCCCATTTTTCGGTGTTTTTTTTATTTTTTTTGAAAAATAAAATCGTGTATATTCATCCATATATCCCTCCTACATGCCATTCGAATTTCGTCAGAAACAGAGACTCCTACGTCCTCCATCTCGATGGTATCGATTTAAAAAAATCCTGTTACCGTTAAAAAAATACTGTCCGGATGGAGGCCGTAGGAGTCTCTGTTTCTGACGAAATTCGAATGGTATATAGGAGGGATATAGGGATGAATGTAAATGGTGTTATTTTTCAAAAAAAATAAAAAATTTTGCCCAAATAAGGCGGGGGCAGCCATGTTGGCTGCCCCTAGGGGGCAGCCACATATGACCCTTTCTAATTATAGGTTGCCACGTATTTAAAAAAGATCCTATATTTCCTATTATACAATGTCCTTAAAAATTGGAAGACGGTTTTGGAAAGAAATGATTCAAATAAATGATTCCACGCGGATGATTAAGGATCCAAATGCTATGATAGTAATAAATATAATTCGGTCAAGTAAATGTTTATTGTGAGATCAATAATATCAAAACAATGATCAGTAATTTACATCCAAATAGTTACATTGTACAGAATTTAGTAATATGTATAAAATGGTCAAGTAAATGTGTGTTGTGAGATCAATAATAACATAACAAATGGTTAGTAATACCATTATCTATGTAATGTGCATTGCTTTAACAAATAGTTACTTTCTTACTTGAGCAATGACCATGATTTACTGACCATTACTTTGTTATTACTAATCTCATAGTAGCTATTACTTGAGAATCGTACACATATTACTGAACATGTGATATAAAACATAGATATATACATTACTGAACACGAACAATAATTTACTTGATAATTGTATATATATTACTTGAGTATCATCTCTAAATTACTGAATTCTGTTCAAAGTAATAAAACATATGAAATTTACTGACCATTTGTTATGGTTTTACTAACTCCACAATAAGCACTTACTTGTCCATTATGTATATATTACTGAAATATGTACCATGTAATAAAATGAATGTAAATTACTGACCATTGTTTGGATATTACTGACTTCACAACAAGCACTTACTTGTCCATTGTATATATATTACTGAGATCTGCACCATGTATAAAATGAATGTAAATTACTGACCGTTGTTTGGATATTACTGATCTCGCAACAACCATTTACGTGAGTATTGTCTCTAAATTACTGAATTCTATTCAAAGTAATAATACATATAGAAATTACTGACCATTTGATATAGTTTTACTGACTTCACAATAAGCACTTACTTGACTATTGTGTATATATTACTGAATTCTACATCATATAATAAAATGAATGTAAATTACTGACCGCTGTTTTGGATATTACTGATCTCACAACAAACATTTACTTGATTATTGTATATATATTACTAACCTGAGCATTTGGATCTCGATTTTCTGCAAGAAATCATCGATTCGAATGTTTTCTTTCCAAAACGATCTTCCTATTTTTTAGGATGCGATATAATTGGAATATCACTTATTGTTAAATCGCCCTGCATATTAATCTCCTTCCAAAAACAACATCCTTCGAAATGGGTAACCACTCAATTGGTAATACACGTGTGTGGCCTACAAATGGTGCTCACCACGCTAATGAGCCCTGTGCGCATTGGATAAAAATCCTATATATATATATATATATATATATATATATATCGAAATGGCGCGGGGGAGTTAAGTTAGCTCCCCCCATGGGGGCAGCCCCATTTTACCCTATATATGTGGGAAAAATAGGGCTGCCCTACGGCTGTCCCTACCCTATTTTTCGTAATTTTTTTATGAAAAATATCACCATATATATTCATTCCTATATCCCTCCTATATGCCATTCGAATTTCGTCAAAAACAGACTTCTACGGCCTCCATCCAGACGCCATTTATTTAACGGTCGCATGATTTTAAATCGACCATGTCTGGATGGAGGCCGTAGGTATCCCTGTTTCTGACGAAATTCGAATGACATATACGAGGGATATATGGATGAATATATATGGTGATATTTTCCAAAAAAATTAAAAATTTGACAAAAAATGGGGTGGGGCAGCCATGTTGGGGGCAACCCCATTGACCCCTATACATATACATGACGAAGCTTTCTCTCACTATAAGTAGGGTCGATTAAATAGATTCTTGCTCAAATACACATTGAAAGATTCGAATATTTTTTACACTAGCTGTTGATTACCTAATGCAACCCCCACAAGAGAGATTTGAACTTGATATTTTGGATGATAGGCACACTGCACTACCACCAGACTATTTAAGTGGGCCCAACCAATATATATTTATATAATATTAATTTTTTAGATCCACTGTATATGGAATTTATAATTAATGAAAAATGCCAACTCTGCTAGTGAGAATAGGGACCTAGAATATGAAGGTGACACATGCTTAGATTACCAGCAAATTGCTGCCTCCCAGTATGAGTCATGTGTTCGTGTTGGTAAAATTGTATGTGTGTCCTGGCGGGTTTTGTAATTGTTAAATAGTGCATTAAAAGTTTAATTACATTGTATATTTCTGGCATTTTTGCATTGTGCACCCTGGAATTTATTTTATTTACAAATATGCCCCTACCAGGACATGAATTTTTGTATTAATTATCTAATTATTAAAAATAGCTAACAAGCTTCTAAAAATATAGAAAAATAGGGATAAATGCTTCATGTCATACACTTTCATACCTATATTTTTAATTACATTTTTACATTTTATCTATTTATTAAAAATGAAAAGGAGCATGTTTTTGCCCTGTTTACATATAGAAATTCTAAAAAAATATAAGCTTTTGAAAAATTAAAAAAAATATGTATAGTATATTTTTGGTATTTATTGAGTCCGGAAAACAAAAACACCTAAAAATAGAAAAAGAAAATGATAAAAATCATAAAGCTCCAAAATCCAACAAAAAATATAAAAATTCTATAAAAATACCAAAAATATATTTTTTATTTGATAATTACTTATATATCATTATTTAAATTAATTTGGGCATTTTTGGGAATCATTTATTAATTTTAATACCCAAATCAATTTCATTTTATTTATTAATCCCATATTCAGGATATTTTGACTTGAAAATGCATAAAAATTAGCAAAAGTTCGAAAAAAAGAACAAAAAAATATAAAAATATAAAAATCATAAAAACATTATTTTTACTCTATTTTATCTACTTTACATATCTTTATCTATATAGTATCTCTCTCTCTCTCTATATATATATATATATATATCTTATATTGTATTTATACATAGAGGATAGGGAGTATGCACCCAGGTGCATGTAATTCTACATGCACCCGGGCTTATAACTCCCAAAAAATTTTACTTTTCCCAAAAATACCACCATGTATATTCATCTATATATTCCTCCTATACGTCATTTCAATTTCATCAGAAACAGAGACCCCTACATCATCCATCTAGAACACATTATTTTAACGGTCTTAGAATTGCTGTAATCGACATGTTCTGGATGGAGGACGTAGGGATCTCTGTTTCTGATGAAATTGGAATGACATATAGGAGGAATATATAGATGAATATACATGACGGTATTTTTCATAAAAGTAAAAAAATTTGGGAGTTATAGGCCCAGATGCATGTAGAATTACATGCACCTGGGTGCATACTCCCTATCCTCTTATACATATACATATATATATTATACTTAAATGAAAAATAAAATATAAAAATTCTAAAATATAAAAAGGAAAATACAAAATTATAAAATAAAAAATAAAAAAATAAATATAAAATTAAAAACCCACAAAAATAATAAATTGAGCAAGAGATAAAAGTCAGGATTTTTGTGCATCTATGTTGCCTCCTCCTTTCGTTTGCTCCCTGTGTTCGACCTCTACACATGTTTACACATATACACATTCGCATGTAGAGTTATAATAAATTTTAACTCTACATTTTTGCTATTCATTGCTTTATTAATATCGTGGGTTAATTGTTGATTAAATCTGAGGTTTCTGTCGATCATCACAGCGACTTTGTTCCCGCCTTGTTTGGAATGAGCGACTAATAAAAATTTTGTGTTTATAAATACCTAACTCAAGGTATAGATTACTTACGAAGCATACTACGAGAGGATTATACGTTCCTCCTCCTCGTTCTCCCGGCAGCGCTTCGCTAAGCATTGGGGTAGTGGTGGTAGTGGAAATTGTAGAGAATAAATGGGTAGCGAGGGTATATATAGGCTTCGAAAAACCACTAACCATGGTTAGTAAACTATGGTTTAGACCTTAATCGCAGTTAGCGGCCCGTGATTTTGTCCAAATCTTATTCAAAACTTAAGGCTTAATTTAGACCTTTCTATAGGATTCTAGATTCATTAATGCCACTTAATAAATGATAATCATGATTAACTTTCATTAATTATGATTTAACCTTCATAGCTTATGCTTAACTTTTACTAACCATTGATTAGTGTTCTCTAATAACCATTAACAATCCTTAATTTATTATTAATTTCATTAATCGTGGTTAATTAGTCTTAATGATGATCATTACGGGTTAATGACATATTAAGGTTTCTTACTATACTTTCTTCCGAAAATCATAACAATTCAAAACGAAGTCTGATTCTTACGAAACAAATTCTTTTTGTTTCCTCTTGACGAGCCAGATCTTAGATATAGGATCCGAGAGGCGATCAAGTTTGAGACTTTACAGTGTCCCTCCATACCGGGTGGTGCGTGGCCCTACATATCGGGAGACGTGTGCAACACATTGGAAGATTTCATCACCTTCAACAGTATTATATTTTATTTTATATTTTGTGCAGTACTATTGAACTCACTTTACGATGAGATGTTGCGGTCCAATGGTTGTGAATTTTGATGTTTAGCGGTGGGAAAATCTTTTTTTGCAGGTACACTTACAATAATGTTCATTTAAACACTATATCGAGCATTATTTTATGATCACACTTATCCATATCCTCATTGTTGACCAACTAAATATACGTAAGAATCCTATCAACATAAATGAATAAATATTTTAAGATCATTTTAAGACTCATTTGCAGCATGTACAAATGTATGATGCAAAGTGATCTTAAAATATTATATTTTTATTAGCTTTCTTTGGTTCAGAGATCCCAGACTAAGAGAGTCTTTAAGGATTAAAACTTACTATAAGATGATTGTTGTCATATGTTGTTTGTTTCTGATGGAAATTTGGCTGCATAACCCATTCCTCTTCGATATACCAAAACAACCATAATTTACTATCGAAATAGTCACTACAGTGATTGTTTTGAAAGTTGATTGTGATTGATTTTAGAGGTATACCAGAGAGGTGCAGGATTTTATAGCTGAGTTTTCCTCGGAAATAAGCAAGCATGTGACAACAATCGTCTAATAGTTAAGCAATCTCAATCCTTATGAACAGGATCAAGTGATAACATATTTAAAAGACTTGTCTTCTCATCTCGTAGAATAAGTATGATAGGTTGAGTCCATCGATGTGTTCGGGTTTAAGTTTTCTAGATATGAGCTTAAGCCAAAGTTAAATCTTCTTCTCTCATTTGATTGTATGCACTGTTACATTCAGGTGATAATGATGGCTACTAACGAGTGTATGCACAAGCGTGTAGTAGAAAGATGTGTTATAGATACTTTTCAAAGAGGTGTTCAAAAATTTTTTGAATTTGCTTACGCATAAGGTTCTCGTGTTGTGGATTCAGATGGTACTATCTTATGTCTATGTCAATAGTGTCATTTAATAAAGAATAGATCTAAGGATAAAACTCAACTGTATCTTTATAAAAATGGTTTCATGGAAGCATATCCAATTTGGTGGAGGCATGATGAGGTCTTTGAGGACACGATCAATGGGTCAAATCAAATGAAGCGAACAATATTAATCCGTTCATAAATATGGTTATGGTCCTGATTTTAACACTGATTATCCAGATGAGCCATATGGTGAACGTGCTAACTTCTACGAGCTGTTGAAAAAGGCAGAAGAGCTATTATAGCTGGGTTGTAAGACATATTCCAAACTGTCCCCAATTTCAAATATTTTATCGATGACGATGGAGTATAATATGACTGATCGTAATTTTGATATCATGCTTAAAATTATCAAGAAAATATTACTCGAAGATGTTGTATTACTTGGAAATTATTATAAAATCAAGAAGTTGATGTAGAAGACGAACTTAGCTAAAGTTAAGAAAGTCTCTTGTAGAAATCACCATATTTTATACTACGGTGAAAATCAACATTTGACATGTTGTCTTGAATGTGATGAACCAATATTTCTGGATCATGTAAGAATGTGATAAAAATCTCAAGGAAGATTTTACATTATTTTTCGTTGACTCTGATATTGAAACGATTATATTATTGTAAAGAAACAATGAAAATATGATATGTCATGTAGAACATATTGTTGAATAGTACATAGAGCATCCATCAGAGTATAATTGTTGGAAAACATCGATGTAAACATTTCCTTCATTTTTGGAAGAAAATCAAAATTTCGTTATAGATTTATATACAGACGGGTTTAATCCTCGTGAAAAAGTAAAGATTACTCTTTCTGATCATCAATGACATCATCCATAATCTACCCTCATGGTTATGTAATAATAGATAATTCATATTTCTATCATTGGTGGTGTAAGGACCTATGCATACAGGAGAATACATCGACGTGCATTTACGTCCTTTTATCGATGAGTTGAAAATGCTACGGATCGATGGAGTGGATACATATGATGCTAATGAAAGTCAAACATTCAATATGAAAGTAACTCTACTCTGAACTATAAATGACCTCCCGACTTATGGATTGCTATTTGGATGGAATACACATGAACGTAAAAGTCGTCCATATTATATGGAAGGTACAAAATCATTCCAGCTTCAACATGGTCAAAAACCCTATTTTTTATTATCATAGACATTTTCTCTCAAACAATCATCCATATCGAAGACAAAAGCAAGCATTTAGAAAGAATACCATCGAACTTGCATATCCTCCGACGATTAAGACCAGTGATACACTATTATCAAGTTTAGATGAATTGAAAATTTTAGCCTTGTACAATGGGGATAAAAACATCTTCCTATTTTTGGTGATAGTCATAATTGGATTAAGAAGAGTATGTTTTAGGAATTACCATATTGGAGTAAGATATTGATACGACATAACTTAGATATTATGCATATAGAGAAAAATATCTTCAATAATATCTTATATACAGTTATGAATGTAAATGATCGCATAAAACATATAATAAAGTCTCATCATGATTTAGGGATCATATGCAATCAGCCTGAGTTGTATATAAAAGAACTTGATAATGGAAGAGTTGAAATTCTTAAAGCGAAATATACATTAGACAAAAATCAAGTGAAGTGTGGCTGCGAATGGACAAGTAAATTGAAGTTTCCAGAAGGATATGCATCAAATTTCTCAAATTTGATGGATTTAAAAGTTCTCATTTAAGAAAATGAAGATTCATGACTATCATGTTTTCACGGAAAGACTGTTACTACTATTGTTTAGAGGATTGTTATTGAAAAATATTGTAGATGTTTTATTAGATGTCAACAGATTTTTCAAGATTCTATGCTCGTCACGCATACACTGGATGGAGATGGAATATCTTGAGAAAAATATTCATGTGATTATGTGTAATTTGGAGAAGATTTCCACCTGTTTTTTTATTCAATAGAACATATGATTATTTATCTTCTATATGAAGTAAAAGTTGGAGGACCTTTAAAATATCGATGGATGAGATTATAATGTAACTTTTGAAAAAATTATTATTCATAACATATTTGTTGTAGGTGGGTGGATTTTTTTGATACACTCATTGTAGATGCTGAGTTTGGAAGGAGATCGATGGCGGGAAGGAGAAACCGTCAAAAATAAATGATCAAATCGATCAGTGACTCTAAAAGTCAAAATCAAATTAGAGCAGAGCTTGTAATTTCTTTTAAAATTTAGATTTTAAACATTAACTTATTATAGTTCCATTTTGTTATTATTTTTTATAGTTATTTTCCAGGCGACTAGGTTGGAAAGAGAATCCTTATTTCAGGAGTGGTAATCTATGTCCTACATGAGTGGGAAAGAGTGAAAGTTTCAATGGTCCACACCTTAAGTAATAGAATTGTTGGTTAGTCTTTTTATTTATAAGCAATTTGAAAGATAGATTATAATTAATTCTTCTCTTTTTTTTAACTTGTATTTCAAGATTGTTATTTAGCATTATCTGTAGAAAAAATGGGGTGGGGATCCTAATAGGGAACAACCACCATTTGATAAAGTAATTTGAAAACAGGTATGATAAATATTATTTTACTATATTTATTTTTTAATTATATATGTATATTAAACAATCAAAATTTTAATAGGTGTTACAGGAGAGGGATGTTGTAGCGAACATGAAGCAGACGCTTGGTGGTCTTCCTCCATACTATGTGGAGGAACACCATTCTTATTCTACTTATGGTCAATCGTCGTATTCACATCCACATTCATCACATCCATCATCACATATGGAGTCCCAGATGACGATGATGGTGGAGCATGTTATGAATCTCCGAGAAGATTTCACGACGTACATGTAAGTATTATCCTTAAAATGAGTAATAATTTCATATTTCTATATCTTCAAATGCATATCATATATATATATATATATATATTCTATAATATAAGTCACAAGGACATACATCTCAATATAAGGAGATTGTATCAAATGAAGATGAGGAGGAAAATGACCCGGAAGAAGATGCACACAAGTACACTAGGTTTAAAGAGAAGCAGAAAAAGAAAGCAAAGAAGAGTTTAATTTCAAAATTTTTTATATCAAACAAGAAATGATTGGCTTTTTTGTCTTATGTTGTAGAATTTTTAGGAAGTCTTTTTATTTGTATGAACTTTGATATTAGAATTAGTTGTACTTGTAACTGTGGAACCTTTAGAACTTCTATTTGCAATATATTTAGCTCCAAAATATAACACATTTACATATATATATATATATATATTAAAATGTTATATAACTTATAGGTTTAGTTTGTATGTTCATATAGATTATGTGAGTTTGACATATACAAGTTAGTTGAATTAGTTGGCTAGATAACATATTAAGGTGACTTTTCTCGACTCTAATAAACACCTGCATTGTTTTCTTGGCAAGCTATATAGGTTCGATTGGGCATCTAAACCCCGCCGAATCTATACATATGCTTTCCAGGTGCTCTGAATATGCTTGCAATATTATGTGCAAGCTAGCCTTTGGGGAGCCCAAATGTGCACGTCCTTGCGACGGGCGAGCACTTGGCGTACAGGTGCTCGCCTGCCTGCCCTAGCGATTGGATTATTAGTGACCACACATCGGGAGAGCACATGTGCTTGCCCATAGTGTGGGCGTGCACTTGACGTGCACATGACGAGCCACCATGTGCACACCAATCATATCTTTTTTGTAGTGATGGTCAATCATAGTTACTTTGTCCATTATTCTTTCTCTACGATGCTTATGCTTTCCTTATCCTTTGAACCAATAGAAACAAGAATGATCAATAACCTTTACTTACTGCTTATTCCACTTTATTCCTAATCTTTCATTTAAACAATGAGATAATAACCAGACAAGATGGGCATGCATAGTGAGCAGAGTCTATTATATTAGAATAACGAAAATGCTATTCATGCTTGTGAGAATAAAGAAAGTCGCGAGCATTCTTCGAGTGAACTCAAATAACCTAATGATGAATCCACATTCATCACTCTTTATTCCTTTATTTTAGCTAGAAACCTCAGCAAAATGCCATGAAAATATGTGTAAATATCATAAGTTGTCAAAACACATGCATCATGTAAATATGCATAATTAGCATATTTTTGTGTGAAAATAAAGGAATAAAGAAACACAAGAAAAAGAAGGAAATATTTAGAATAAATATTGAGTGACCTAATCCCAAAGGAAGGGCCTAGCATGGGCCTGATAGCAAAAGAAATCAAGTAGAGAGAGATAAGGTCAATCATACCTGTACATAACCCTATGTATGTAAATAATTCTATTTTCCTCAAAATAAAAATAAAAAAAAGTGTTTCTCACATTTTGTACATATTTATAAAAATGAAATAAAAATCAAAAAAATTAAAATAAAAAGAAAAATAATAAAAATCATTTTCCACCTTGTATATATACCATGTACATATGTATATAGATCTATTTATTTAACTAATGTAGATAAATCATAAAAATAAAATAAAAATACCTTTTTATTCCAAATTTTATGTTGTAAATAAATAAAATATAAAATTGGAATATTTGCACAAAATAAACAATTAAAAATAAAAATAAAAAAATTACATATGTACATATACATATATATAATAATAATATAATGTAAATACATTATTTATTTTCAAAAAAATAAATAAAAATCATTAAAAATACTTTGAAAATAAATAAACATTTTTTATTTTAAAAAATTTTAGAAATAAAATCATTTGCTATTTTTAAATGAATTTCTGAATAATTAATAATCGGAATTATTTGATTGGTCCACGGGGGATGTTGACCCCCGGTCAACTCCCCCGCCAGGACCACTTGCTTCGCGGACTTGCACTCCGAACCGATTTCTCAGACTTTTCGCGCATTGACCCGCCTTCCATTCGTCCAAACCTCGGGTCCTGATTACACTTGAATCATCCCTGATCCACGCCCGGGGACCTGCTTAGGGATCCGAGCTCCGAATCACTCGCCCGACCTCCATTTTAGTCGGACCCCTACCACTATTTAGCCGAGCTCCGCCGCAAATTCCACGCTATCTTTGGCCTCCATCTTCCATCCCAGGACCTCCATTCCCCTCCCTAGAGTGACAGCTATCCGAGGAGAGTGTCACAGCGAGGAGTAGACGGCCCCAGCCACTGATCCGGCGACTTGCGCCGTCGTGCTCCGCCACCGAGCGAGCCGAGCCTCTGGCCACAACAAGCCATCGAGGCAAAGACCCCAGGAGCTTCCTTAGCCCCATCACAGTCGATTACACCCATCAGGTACCCCCGATTCATCTTAGGTTAGGTTAATTTCGACTTCGCCCAATTCGCACCGCCGGCCTTCGCCGGCTGATTCACGTCGGTCTGTCCACCCATTCGATCGACCGACCCTTGATTCACCTTCACGAGACTCCTATACACCTTCTCCGCACCTCCGATCACCTTGGTTCGTCCCGGAACCAAGGCTCGGGTCTCCTCCGTCGTCGCTTCACCGGAGACCTCCTCTCCGCCTCATTCCGACCCCCCCCCCCGTCACCTGCTAACGGGTCGAGGCAATTTGCCCACGACCCAGAAACTTCCTGTGCAGGATTAAAGCCGAAAGGGACTCATCTGGAGGTCCTACAGTCGAGGTGCAGGAGCTTCGTGCCTCCTTCGTCACCGGGCCACTCCGGTGGTTCCCGGCCTCATCGGAGGTACCCACCAGCTGCGGACCAGCGTTGGAGAGCATTTCCACATCTCAGTAGCCTCATCGGAGCCCTCCACCGTGCGATTTGGCCAACGAACTTCGCTGGAGGCCTGTTCTTGGAGGAGCTCCAGTTGCCATCCGATCGCACCTCCTCTGCCAGATTAGATCAAAGCCATTCATTTGCGAGAGGCCCCAGCCGTTGATCCATCTGAGGATCTGATCTAGGCCATCGATCCAGCGAAGAGGCGTGCATCTTCAACCACCGTCAGATCTCCACATGGCACACTTCCAGCCGTCGATCATTAATAATATGGATAGTTTCACTTAGGCCCCTCCTTTTTCTGCATTTATAGAATAGTCTTGTAAATATTTTAGTGCATTATTTTTATTTTAGATAATTTGCATCCGGGACCTTATGTTTATTTTATTTACATTTTAGTCCCTGCCTTTATGAGACACGTGCTTCGACACGTGATATGTTGGACATTTTGCATGTATGGGCTTGGGGTTTCTTTATGTTATGGAATGAAGTTTAGATTCTGAAATTTGCATTTATACCCATGTCCGTGGTTTTAATTGAACATGTGCTGATTATTTGGGACTTTTGCGCTTTTTACCCTAACGTTTTCGCACGTGTTATCAATTAGCCCCTGGAACTATGGTTTCTTACATTTAGGTTCATGTGTGCTATAGCTCTTTTATTTATTGGATAAAATAGTAAATAAACTCTAAACCAAGTGAAATTTGGATACGTGGCTCCTGCCACTGTGTGAAAATTTTACTAATTTTTTGGGATATTTTTATTGCTTTTTGTTATTTTAAAAATTAAAAACACGTATTTTTGTTACTGTTTGGAAAAGAAAATCAAAGAAAAATATAATAACTTTTCTAAAAATTCTAAAAAATAGGAGTAGTTTGTCTTGTTGATTTCTACCTTCCGTTCAATTTTTGGACTATTTGGAATAATAAAAATGATAAAAATTGAAAACCCCTAAAAATTTTCTAAAAATCATTAAAAATTCTATAAAATTCAAAAAATGCAAACTCTTTTTCTGTAGATTAGTTTTTGTATATGTTTTTCACAAAATTTGTCTTCAGATTTTTATAGACCAATTATATATTTTTAATTGGTCTTTCAAGTCTGGCTGCACATTGATCTCCTGTTTTCCCCTTTCTTGATTTTTAGAAAATCAAATAAAAATTGAAAATTTCCAAGAAAATTATCAAAAATACTTAAAAACATAAAAAACATGAAAACTATTTTATTTGATTTTTCTATGCATTTTTTAGTATTTAAATAAATTGTTGACTTTGCTTGTTTATATATTTTCTTACATTTTCTTATATACTTAAAAATACAAAAAAAATTAAAATAATTAAAAACCACCAAAATAAGTTTATTCTTTTTTATCTTTTTAGACTACTTCGTAGGCCGTCTCGGCCATCCCGTGCTCCTTGAGTTCGACCCTAGTCGCTATACCATGGAAAATAAAATAGCGAGACCACAATTTGATTTCCTTGTTTTATCCTTCGATTTGGTGGTCTTATTTTTTTTCTTGTTGACCGATTCTCTCGATCCGGGTCGCAACAACCCGAGAATGATCTCTACCTTACCCAGATGTTCGTTTCACGGATTTTTCGGTCATAACCTAACCACATCATTTAAAATGGATTAAACATATTGGGTCATTTTGATCTTGTGTCGGGATGGATTTAAAATATGATTCTATAATCAGTATTATATTGGTTAGTAGGTCTAATATCTTCCACGCAAACCAATTCAAACTATCATTTTGGGTGATCAACGATTTGGGCCCAACCAATACACACACACATATGTGTATCTGTATCTATATCTATCTATCTATCTATCTATCTATCTATATATACACACACATATATATGAGAGTTCAATAGGGTTGCTTCTTGGGGTAGCTAACTTGGCTTCTTTCGCGGCATTTCGCCCATTTTTTATTTTTATTTATGAAAATTTCTTTCATGAATATTCGTCACTATATGCCTATATTATGCTACTCAGATTTCGTGCGAAACAGAGACTCCTACGGCCTCTATCCAGACAACTATTTCTTTAACGGTAACAGAATTTCTAAAAACAACACCATCTGGATGGAGACCGTAGGAGTCTCTGTTTCTTACGAAATTTTAATGACGTAATATAGGGATATATTGATGAAAATCCACGTAAAAAATTTTCAAAAAAAATAAAAAAAAATCGTACGAAATGGGGGCGGGGAGCTAAGTTAGCTCCCCCCATGGGGCAGCCCCATTTTATCGATGTGTGTGTGTGTGTATACAAATATATATGGGGAAAATAGGGCTGCCCCACCCCATTTTTCGCATTTTTTTTGGAAAAACATCACCATGTATATTCATCCTTATATCCATCCTATATGTCATTCGAATTTCGTCAGAAACAGAGACTTCTACGGCCTCCATCCAGATTAAATTGATATGTCTGGATGGAGGCCGTAGGTGTCCCTGTTTCTGACGAAATTCGAATGACATATAGAAGGGATATATGGATGAATATACATGACGATATTTAAACAAAAAATAAAAATTTTGACAAAAAATGGGACGAGGCAGTATATATATATAAATGACAAAGTTTTTCCCACTATAAGTAGAGTCGATTACATAGATTCTTGCTCAAATCCATGGTGAACGATTCGATTATTTTTTACGCTGGTTGTTGATTACCTAATCCAACCCCTACAACAGAGATTTAAACCTTGTTCTTTTGAGTGACAAGCACACGACACTACCACCAGATGATTTAAGTGAGCCCAACCAATATATAGTTATATAATATTAATTTTTTAGATCCACTGTATATGGAATTTAGAATTAATGAAAAATGCCAACTCTGCTGGTGGGAATAGGGACTTAGAATATGAAGCTGACACCTGCTTAGATTACCAGCAAATTGCTGCCTCTGCTATTTTTAATTAGTCAAAGGTAACACAATGATGATGGATGGATGGATAATTATTATGGTATTATTCCGCACATGTATTATCTTGACACTGATTTGATGTGACTATATATCTTAGTGTCTCACTTCACTTGGCCTCATTAATACGACAAAGATGGTGTGGACATTTAATCGTTGGAGTTTGCGTACCATGAGGACGATGATGTGTGCTGTTTAAAATTGGATAAACATAATCCGTAATTAATTGAGACGTATTCTCCTTTGCTTCATCTTTTTTTGTGAGATTATCGGAAATTGCTGCTTGTTAATTATTGTGCAGTTTTCCACCCCATTATCCATTACTCTCATCCCTTGTATTTGTGGATATCCACAGACATTTGAAATGTTGCAAAGTCGGTAATTGATATTTTGTTCAACGGGGTATTAAATAAAGAAGGGATATTTACACTCATAATCCTGAGTAATTCCGTAATTATCCCAAAAATCATCTATAATAACGAATTACGCTCAGGATCTCGAATAATGGCCCTGTTTTACACCCGTAACCTTCCCTTAGTTTAGTGAATTAATCTCCCATCTACAATCTAAGGGCTGGATAAACAAAAAGTAAAAAAAATCAGACGGAGGTGGGTTGCACGAGGCGGAGGGGACTTCCAAGCTGGTGGTTGGGCTTTTGACGAGGCGGGGGAGGCTTTGACTACAGCGGGGTCGCAGATTGCAGAGGCAGTGGTAGGGAGGGGGGAGGGGGGGATGGAGCACGTTTGCAGAGGCGACACGAGGGGGGGACGGGGGGGTGCTTGGAGCTCGTGAGTTGGGGGCGGAGGCGCAGATGGAGCTCGCTGACGGGGGGAGGGGGTGCTGGACCTCGCGAGCTGGGGGCAGAGGTGAGAGAGCGGGCCAGCTTCCCGTCAAAGTTAACGGTCAGTCAAGACGGAACTTGACACAGGGTTATGCCATGTAAAGGTTAAGCATTATTCAGGTCATGGGCGTAATTCGTTATTATAGAAGGCTTCCAAGGTAATTACGGAATTAATCAGGGTTATGGGTGTAAATATTCCAATAAAGAATATTACTTTCAGATGACTATTTATAATTTATTCATTTATATTTTCAATTTAATTTTAAAAATAAAAAATGGATTTCATACATTCATTTTTATATACTAATACGTATACAATCATTGGTTAACTTGATGACAATTGTTGATATGTTTTGAATTCTAACCATATATTCTAATGAAATCAGTAGAAGAATATTTTCTGCACCCTCCCTGACCAAAATAGATTAGCGTCTGTTGGTATTAGGAGTACTATATGTAAAACTCCCTAGGGTTAGGGTTATCATATGTATCCTCTGCTTTTCTCCTTCTCTAATATAGTGAAAATGATTGTTGTCGTCCAAGGATGTAATCCATTTGCAATGAACCTTGTAAATCTGTGTGTACGTGTTTTACTTATATTTATAGTTTGTGCTTGTTTGCTTTCTCTACTCGCAACAAAATATTGATTTAACTCTCATCAAATTTTGTACATTTTACTTCAATTACATTAAAAACTACTTTTTTTCTCTATTAATCGCGTAGTAGTCGATCTAACTGCATAGTAATCAAATAAAGCAAATTATGTTAATGGTGACCCCATGTCTATTGCAACTAGGGTTTAAAAAATCGGACTGTCCGTTCGATCGGTTCGATCGATTTTATTTAATTATTTTTTAGAAAAAAGAAAATAAAAATCAGGTCCAGCTGATGGTCGGACCAGGTTAATCGAGGTGTTGGACCGAGTTGGCCCGAATTGATCCAATTTAGATGGTTTAATGTTTTACAAAAAATAGAAGTTTAAATAATGAAATAATAGTGTTTTTTTTATCACTTATGCCCTTCTTAGCTTTTGCACTTTCGTTTATATCCCTCTTTTTTTGGAATATAACTGGTGTCACTTAGAGTAATTTTCTAGAAGCAAATATAAATAAATTATTACAATAGTATATTCATATATAATGTTAGAAAATGTGACAATATTTTTGTAGAGTTTTGTTCGAAATAGACAATCATATTATTCTAATGAAAGATTAAACATTTTAAACGATTATTTCATTGATATATACACATATTTACATATATGTATCCGGTTTTATCGGTTCAAAAAACCGGTAAATTGGTAGGACCAGTAAATTAAGTCCAGTCCGGTTTTTTCTGAGTCGATAAGAGTGATGACGTCATGGTGACATCATCACCTGTTCGATCGATTTGGACTGACGATCCGACTTGATTGGACCAAACCGAAGATCGATCGGTTCAATGTCCAGTCCGATTTTTAAAAACTTGACTGCAACACTTCTCGAACAAGAGACTTTATCTTGAAATAAACAACGTCCAACCAAAGTGCTAATATAATAGATACTTCACTTATTTAATGATTAACTCACTTATCACTCATTCATCTTTACTCCTTATCCCTCGTTTAATAATCGAACAAGTTTGGTAGGCGCAGTAATCTAGGATGTTGTGTGAACAAAGATGTCTCGATGATAAGAATCCGGCATATGAAGTTGATACGATTTAATTAAAAGCAAATTGATGCCTTTAATGCTTTTAATTCGTCGTCGGACTATAGGAATGATAACTATTATGCTATTTATATCGCACATGCATTGTTTTGATAGCGATTTGATGTGATTATCTATGAGCTAAAAGTGATTGGATGTCTGACTTTAGGCTTAATGACATAATTTAGATGGCCTGAGGACGAGGATGAGGACGTGTGCAATATTAGATTAATAAACGTAAACCATAATTAATGGAAACAGATCATGATGGTTTTCATATCAGATCAATCTGGTCAACCGATTTTAACTAGTTCAGTCCCAATAGTATTGTTTTTGGTCAAATTAATAATCATTCTAATTATTTTTTGTAGGAGGTTGTCTGAGGAAGGGTATAGGAATTGGACATGAGACCCCAAGGTGAGCCATTATGCAATAAACATTATTGCAAATATCATTCCCTGATATGAAATGAAGAATAATTAATTTGCATAATAGGTCCCGTAGTACAATTAGGGTTATGTACCAAGGTCCTCTTGATGATCATACAATCGTTGATTCAATTGTTGAATAATAGATGCTGGTACTAGGATGAATATCTAAAGAGTTAGATTGAGGCCTCATCAAGCACCGTCAAAGGATTATTAAGAGAGGATCTCCATCCTGAGAAGGAGAAGGCAATCCTTTCTCTAAATGTTGATATCTGATCGATCTCTTGATGCAGGTCCTCTACATAGGAATAGAGATTCAAAGGTGTCAGATTAGTTAGGTCAAAGAGTTTACATAACGAGATCGAGATAACCAAAGACCTATGTCATATGCTATCACGATATAGGCATGCATCCTCTGACCGGAGACAGATATGTTAATATATGTTTGAGTATGTACATTTGGCAGACTAATAGGTTGATGGCCTAATCAAGGTCTATACACTGACGCGTTGGTGTGCATTCTAGGGCATATGAGTAATATGATCCCTCAAACAGATCATACAAGTTCATTTACTGAACTGGAATAAATGAGCTCACTCATGAGATATTGGGAAGAATCAAATTCCATGCACGGTTGTCTCGCTCTGGAAGCTTGATTGAATTTATAGGTTTGATATATGCTTTTGGAAAGTATATGATCAACATATGGGTATACCAACTTTCAATAGTCAAATGAGAAACTTAATGACAAAACCCTGCAGGAGACAGTCTAAATAGATCTAGAACTTCAGGTTTGTTCTTGATCTTCTAGTCTACAGGATGTACATGTATTAGGAATACCTGAGGGTGATGTGATTATAAACGATTGTATAACATGATGCTTTCATTCCAAAGGGAGTGATGAAACATGTCTCGATTTTAGTGATTCCTCTCATAGAGAAGTGATATGATCTTAGTCCAAATGTTGGACCTTGATCTGAATATGATTCAGATACATTGAGAAGATTAGATTTACGGCTTTGATTTAATCAAACATCTATGAAAGGTCCCCAAGATCTGGATTTGAGATATGATCTCAATATCCAAGTCACTATACATGGAATGTACCATCACTCTGTCCTTATCTCCAAGTATCCGCGGAGAAAGCGCATGATCCTTGAAAGAGTTCAAGAATATTTTACTGTTGATATATGTGTACGAGCATCAAGAAAATTGATAATTAAATTTGACTTAATTATCACGAATAATACAAATTTTATTCATATTATAAGGGGAGTTATCTGATATTAATAAATTTGATTTAATTATGAATGATGTGAATGTGATTCATATTATTTGGGCACATTAGAATAGAGATCCAAGATGATTAAATGTGATTTAATTATCATGGATGCGAATAATGTGGATAGCATTATGCATATTAATATTATATAATATAAAAGTGATTTATAATGTATTAGAGAGAGACTATTGTGATTTATATTTTTTGATGAATTTTTGATGTGAATTGGATTCACATTATATAATGAAGTGAAAATATATTTTACATTTTACTTTGGGTTGTGAATGTGATTCACATATTTCCAATGGCATGATTGCAATATTCACAAGATATTTATTTTTGCGAAATAGTTTACAACAAGTATTGTTATACATCTTGGATATTTCATGAGATAATGTAATCTCATGAATTGGAAGCAGATTGCCTCCTTCCCATCAAGAGGTGGACATCCGCCAAGTCTTAAAGGTATTGGGTGGTCGTCCCCCCCTTTTTTATGGATGAGGACAATCTCCCTCATCATTATCTACAAGATTAGTTGATTTAATTTTTATCTAATTTATATTGATTTATCAATATATATTTGAATTAAATTAGTAGTTCTTGTGTTTTTCCAACAAAATAATGGCCATTGAAAGAAACACAAATCAATCTCATCCATTGATTTTGTGTTATCCATGAATTGAGATCAGTGGACTCCTAAAACCTTATATAAGAAGAAGCACCCCTTTCTCTTCAAGTTACAGTAACAACTAAGGCTCTCTCCCTCTCTCTCTCTCTACATGCCAAGTCTCTCTTTCCATCTCTCTTATTGTGGTCGTCCACCATGGAGTCCTAAAGAGAGTCGTTATCATCGCAGCATCGTCGTTATACTACCAGATTATTTTCTCGTGGATCTCCGTCTCCTTCGATGCACCTAGCTCGTGAAGAAGACATCGAATCTTGTGAGATAAGATTAGGAGATTATCCGCTTGGATTATCAACATGGATTTTGAGAAGCACACGTCTCATCAACGTGTTCGCAAGCGTCTCCTTCGTCAGATCGATATTGAGACAGGAGGTCTTTTTCTTTAGAGACTCGATCGCAGCTACACTTCAGAGGTAAACCTAATACTTGTTTATGATTCAAATGAAATGATTTGATAAGTGTTCTTAGATAATGTGGTTTCATCATTGAAAATTTTTAAATGATGCTGCCTCTAACAACTAGTATGACTAGTCACTCTCGATCACATAGGGTATGATCCTCACGCTTCCATGATTCTTTTAAGGATCTTCCCATATCCTTCAAGTTATATCAGATTCAGGTTTGAGGTTTAAGATATGATCCTTAAACCGAAGATGACTTGGGTATTTTTGGTTGTGCGAACTTTCATCACGTTTTGTTCAGACAATCCTATTTTGTGTTATTTTTTCATCCCATTTAAATGTATTTAAATACAAAATTATCATTGGTATTATGTTCCTCATTAAATAAGGAAACCATGGGACTTGAGTCTGCATGATTTGAAACCCGTTTGCTCAAGTTGTGATCTTTTTAATGAACATGTATCCACTATTTCGGGGATGGCGAATCTTGATGTAACTAAAGAGTTAATTATGGTTTAAAAGACCTAGAGATATGTAAATATATTTAGGTTCTATTATAAATCAAATTATCAAACTTTTGAAACTTTTTTTGGATGATTTGGATTTAAATTGATTGAGATATGCTAATTTTAGTAAGTGAGGGTCACTACTGAAAATTACTTTCCTAATCAAGAACCTTGTGATTTCCATTCAATTAATTCATGTAAATTAATAGTTAATCTCCTGGAATAATAAGTTTTTAAATTTTTGTGAAATATTTTAATAATGATAATCATTTTTGAATGACCATAACCAACAAAGATGAGATAATGATCTTGATATATTTGGTTATAACGAACTTTCCAACAAACATGGTTGCTTGAATATGATTGGGGATTTGTTTAGAAAATCTCCTTATAATATTATCAAAAAAATTTTTAGGAATATTATGTATGATATAACTTCGGTTGAAAGACCAATTATCATCTCAAATACAACATGATCAAAGTCACATTATTCTGACCTGAGGCGGATATAATGTCTAGTCGGGGAGCGCTAGGGTTGTAGGTTACTTCGTGAGCGATCTGTCCCACTTCCATTGATACTGGCCATGATATCGGATAAGCAAATGATAATGGTTGAATCAATGATGATGTATTTTTCTAATCATTAAAATTTGAATATCACGTATTTAAGATAATACCATATTTCAAGTAACAATAAAGAATGTTTATTGGATATTAATCGGGTCATTAATTTAATATGATTAGATTAATTGGAATTAAATTAAAATTAAAATACTTGATTATGCATAGAGTTGTATTTTCCTTGGAAGAATTAATTATATGAATATGATTCATAATAATTAATTAGAATTTGAACATGATATGGAATATTATATAAGTGACATCCATGGTCTCCCGTCAGCGTGAAGGGTTCCGTCCCCAGGGATTGTGTGTAGAAGATGTCTGTCCGAAGTGACAACTCATGCATTCAAGCGCATCTGGATCAGGCTCTTTGCTTCTTGAAAGAGAGGTCATATGCGTAGTGACCCCAATATCGGGTCCTAATATTATTGATACGATATTAGATTGCATATAGCGAGTTCTAATCATGTTGACAGTTGAATCAATTAATGATGGGTCAACATCACCTTAGGGGTATAGGGCTAGGGTATAGGACTGAATTGGGATTGCAAGTCGGACTTGCAAGGTGGAATGTATTCCTGCTTCTTTTTATCCGAGTTGCAGGTTCTCATATTATTGAGATGTAACAAAGATAAGGAAGGAGATCCTAGATATTGCTTGAGATATAATGGTAAGTATATCTCTTACATTGAAAGTGATTAAGGGAATGAACACTAGTGTTGACAAGGCAAGACAACTTTGATATAAAATTCTTAAATCAAAGCAAAATGCGTGTGTGTGTATATATATATATATATACAAATTTCTTATTTCAAATAATCCTTATTAAACCCACTCAATATACTCAATATGACCAGTAAAATATCATGGATTGGATCCATGATCAAGATATTATACTTGCATTTGGACACATAATGTATGTGGTTGTAGTGTGCAAGTTTCCTTAAATGGACAATATTACAACAACCCAGGGTTTGTGTGTCTCTATAGTCTTGATCTCTCATCGAATATAATTTGGAAGTGACATGTCGATGATGATTGTAATGTTAAATAATCCTTGTAAAAATATAAGAAGATGTCTTCGTATATATATATGTGCTCTAGACATTTAATCATGAATGACATGGTTCAGTGCATCATGCAGAATGGTGGCTCTATAAGAGATGATGTATTCAAAATATTTGAGTACCTACCTGAACCTAAGTCTTTAAGAGTTAAGATGTATGTAGATATGATGAGTGTCATCATTCTACTGGTTACACTCGAGTCATTCATGAAGCTTTATAATATTCTATTGTATGAAATAAATGAAGCTTGTATAGATGTTGAAATGCTTTTATGTTGAAATATTTTGAATTCAAGATAAGAGATCCTTTGTCTTAAACAATGGTTGTTTATAGATAAAGAGAGCGTAGTGGAAGCATGTGTCTGACGCAAGAAAGAAGGAAAGTCAAGGAGTTGACTGTACTTTTGTAATTTCCATATGACATCCAAAGAGTTGGAAATTTCAATACTACAATAAGTTGATGTGTTGATAGTATGGCTATCAAGTATATCTAGAATCCATAGAGAAGGAGTCGGATAGTGCATTGGAATAATCTACATCTACATATAATCATTGAAATTGACTTTCTTATTTATTAAGATCAAAGTATGATAATTATATCTCATTTTTCTAATAACACTTGCAATTGATTGTATAAGTTTTAGAAGACTAGAAAAAATTGATATTAAGGTTTAATAGTCATCCACATGGATATTGATGCAATTGTTGCAACAATCTCTATTGGATAGATAGACTTCATAATTTCAGTGAGAGATTCCATAGTCTTAGAAATTGTCTTTGTGGCCTAGATATTAGAATACACTCATTGTTAATTTCTGAATATTGGAAATAAACATGAATTATGGAATAGACATATCATAAAGAGTGATGATGGATATATTTCTTATAGTAATCTAACATCTAGAGGACTCAATCAAATTAGAAAATTAATGAATGGTTCATTAATATTTCTTACTTAAAATTAAACCTTAAAAGATCAATAGGAGGATGAAGATCATTTGACAATGATGTGACATCAAGCCTTAGACATATGTCTGATGATGAGATCAATGGACTAGTAAGATATTGAACTTTAGATTGTCTAAAGGTTCAAGCTTACATACTTATGAATATATATTCAAAGTAGAAAATGTCCAATGCACCTTTCTCTAGGAATGGTGTTAGATGCCAAGGTATTTAAGATCTCAAAAATATTGACGTATGGGGATCATCTGTATCATAATAAACATTAATGATATGAGATATCAATTGATTATTTTTGTGATATGAGATTTCTTCCCTTCACCTTAGAAATCTTTGAAATGTTCAAAGATTTCACAATATTGGTTTAGAACTAAAGATTGAATAAAGATGAAATGAATATGATCTAACCTAGGTATCCCATATCTATTAGATGAATTCAAGGAATACCTTTTTTTAGAAGAATTCAAGGAATACCTTATGGAGATATGAATATCATTCTTTTTAGCCATGTGAGCCCGAGGCAAACCATTCCTACAATAAATGTTATTGTAATATATGATTTATCAATAAAAGTTATTGATTGTTTCACTCCCTTTTTGAGATCAAATGAGTGAATGCACTATAAGGTCCCTCTGCACAATCAGGATTATGTACCATGGCCATCTTAATGATCATACAACTGTTGGTTTGAATCGTAGAGGCTGATACTAGGATGAATATCTAAGGTGTTAGATTGAAGACTCGTCAAGCACCATCAAATGATTGTCAAGAGATGATCTCCAGCTTGAGTAGGAGATGGCAATCCTTTCTCATTGGGCTAATATCTGACCAACCTATTGATGCAGGTCCTCTGCGTGGGAATAGTGATTCATAGGTGTTAGATTAGTTAGGTCGAAGGGTTGACTTAACGAGATCGAGATAACCGAAGTCCTATGTTGAATGTTGTCACGATATAGGCACACATCCTCGGATCAGAGACATATGTATTGCTATATGTTTGAGTGTGTACATTTGGCAGACCAATATGTTGATGACCTAATCAAGGTCTATACACTGATGAGCTGGTGTGCATGTAAGGACATGTGCGTAAATACGATCTCTCAAAGGGATCATACAGGTTCACATGTGAACCAGAAGACATGAGCTCACTCATGAGGTATTGGGACCGATGCATAGTCGACGTGCTTTGAAAGCATGGCAAGAATTTGAATGTATGATATATGCTTTGGAAAAGCATATGATCGATACCGACTCCCAATGACCAAGATTGAGAAAATCACTGAAAATTTGCAAAACTGAAAATCTATTAGAAATTTGCAAAAAATTTTCAGAATTTCATTAACATTTGCAAAACTTTTTCAAAAACCCATAAAGAGTTCAAAATCAGAAAATTGTATAACAAAAACAATTTCTACATTATGCATAGTATTTGCATTTTACGGACTGATGTTAATAATTTAACTAGTCTAAGTAAAATCTGAAGATTGGAGCTTGGTTGAACCTTAATCCCGTTAATCACAGGAACCTTTAAGGAACTGGAATTGAGACACTTCTTGTCTGCTAGATTTAATTCGTTGCGTTCACAAGACTTAGTTCAATGTTCTCTTGACTGTCTAAGTAGAATATTCATGACTCTTGACAATAGTGACCTAGCTTGCACGCCTACGCCTTACACTTTGCTCACCTCAGTTGCAATGGTAGGGGTTCGGATTTTCCAGCATGAGACACAAGCCAATGGAAGCATCGGAAGTCACATATTTTTAGCCATTGTACCCCAACCCGGTCCAGTAGCCATGTGGTCTAATGATAGAAGTTGTGGGTTGCAATAATACTTCAAAAGAGGGTTAGTCTACTAGCTCAAGAAGAAAAAGTCCATATCTAAATGTTTTTTTATATAATATTTAAAAAAATGCAAAATCCAAAAACTCCAAAAAAAATAGACGAGCAAAAGTCAAGGAAAAATCAATTCCCATAGGAGCATGTAATCGATAAGCAAGCTTGTGCTTCAAAGTCAAGGATACATGTGAGCGTGTAGCTGGATGACTTGGCTCCACTGGTCAAGCATCCTAGGATAGGTATCTACACTAGCTATCATACATTCTCTTCTCCACCACTTCTTCTTGAGTTGATTGTACTTGTACTTAGAAGGAATACCCTGCTTCTTGAGGATAGAGTCACTAGATTGGAGAATTAGGGTCACCATGTTGGAGAAGATTGACTTTTATTGCTTCAATTGAGAGGAGATTCATATAACATACATTGTACAAGATAGACTCGTAGTCATAAGGGACTTTCTATGACATCAAAGTGCTCTGACCTAGCTTTTGAGGAGACTTGGACAGGGCTTTGTGATTCTAAGAGGTTGTAGTGTTTCAAGTCCGGTTCCCAAACAAGGTTTCGACCGAACCAAAAATCTAAAGGCCCGACTGAGCTCCAAACTTTGATATTATGAGGAAAAGTTCAAAAGTTAAAATAAATCTAATTTCTTTTCTGTACTTATATGCATAAATGTTTGCTAGGGAGTAGCAAAGGCAAGTATTAGAGGGTGACGAATCTACATTTCATCACCTTTATTCTTTCATTTTGGCCTTAAATCCCAAGTTAAATGAATGTATATAGCATTAATTTTTCAAAATAAACATCTGATAAAGTTTACAAAATATTGTATAAACTTTTATTATATTTAATTCCAAAATTAAAGGATAATGGAAGAAAAGAAAAAGAAATGAAACACCATAGGAGTTGAGTGACCCTAGACCCAGAGACCTAGTCATCAAGATGACTTGGTCGACAAGGAATAAAGTAGGGGAAGAGAGTGTAAAAGAATTATATGAAGATTCACAGAAAACCATACATAAAACCCTAATTTTAATTCATCTATAAATGATTTTTGGGACCTATTTTATTCAATTATTTTTGCACCTGAAATAACAAAACCCTTTGTATGAATAATATAGACAAACATGCAAAGAGAAATACAAAATTTAATTTAGAGAAAAATGAGCACAATGTGCCCGGGATATACGGAATGAAAAGCCAAAAATAGGAACTTCACAGACTTTTATCTTCTCCGCACTATATCAAAATGAACGAAAATCACTTTAAATGTATATAACTTTTATTAAGCTATTTAATTAATATGGTTTCATTTAGCTTGAAGCTAATATGAAAAAGTTAGGTTTTGAGCCCATATTGTGCAAAAAAGTTGGGTTTTGAGCCCATATTGTGCAATGTACATATTGTGCACTATACTCGTATATTTTAATCAATATATTTATTCTTTGTATTTTCAAATTATTTTATTGTTATAAAATTTTAATTATTATTTAAAAAATATACATAATTAAAAAAGTTAACAAATATCAAAATAAAATAAAAATAAATCATATAGTTAAACACACAGATGAAATATACATGTATATACCTATAATGTATATAATCATAATTAATTAAGTGTACATACAAACTTGGATAAATAAAAATATATAATTATGTATAAAAATAAATCAAAAATATATGAAATACCCATATAATATAATAAAATATACAATACAAAATAAAAAAAAAGATATCAAAATACAAGTAATATATACTTATATTTACTTGTAAATATGAACTTATAACAAAGAACCTCATAAAATAAAATAAAAATACATACAAAATACTAAATAAAATTAGAAATATGTTTTTATACCCTAAGATTAATTAATTCATTTGTTAATTTTTAATGAATTTATGAATAATTCCGAATTTCTCTATTTATGATTGGTCCACGTGGACCAACCAGAAGGCAACAACTGTTGACCTTGGTCAACTATCCTGCCTCCTCCAACCGCCATGTTAGAGCTTATGACGCCTCCTTCTTCTCCCAATTCTTACTCAAAACCCATTCCTCAATATCCCTCAAGACCTTCACAAAATCGTAGTCACATCGTCCTTCTCCTTCGCCCATGATGGAATCTCAACCAACCACCCTCGCTCCGTTGCCATCGTTCCATCCTTTTGGTCGAATGTTCCCCCTCTTGGCTTTCATTTATTTTCGATCTTCCTTCAACCATTGTAACCTCTAGAGGACCTCTCTGTTAAGCTCCTCGTGATAGTGGGATTCGTTCTTGACCCCTGCGATGTGGATATAATGGTGGAGGCTCTGATCCAGGTCCACCGTGCATCTTCTAAGGCGACCTCCTCTGCTTCGAGCTTTCCCAGCTCGTCAAGCTAATAGGTTAGTGTTATTCGCTTGCATTTTACTTCCTTAGTGTAGATTAGATTTTAATTTTAGCCTTTAACCCCACAAGATTCATTTAAAAATTAAAATCGCTAGAGCTGCAAGCTCCAGCGCCAAATCCATCATCCTTGACAACTTTTCCCACTTCCTTATGCTTCCACTCTTTTCCCCCAATGCTTCTCTATAATACCCCCATATTTCCATCATGATTCTTCCACTGAATCGCCTCGTTAAAGCTCCCTCCTCCTCCTTCGCCATAGCTCCCATCTCCTTGATCATCCACTACTATTACAGCTTCAATGTAGGGTTGAGGGAATAGCACTCAACTAGCTTATTATTTTTTAGTAGGTCTGCAACAATCCAGTCCACCTGGAGCCCCACCTAAAGGTCTGAACATGGACTCCAGGTCAGCCGACCTCCAGGGCTCCTCGAGTGAGCTCAGACCTCGAGAAGGCACCTACCAAATGCGCAAGGATTCGAGGAGGGAGGATAGCATCTTGGAGAGGAAGAAGGAGGCAGGAAGCAATCAATGGCATCAAATCCAACTCATCGACGACAAGTTCTTCGGAGTTCTTCTTGCCAACCTTCCAACCGTCGGATTAGGCTTTGGGCCTAGATCTAATATGGGCTCTTGGTTTCCAACAAAGTGATGCCCCACCATGATCGTTTATCCAGCTGCGTGCTCACACTCCATCCCTCTGATCGCGTGTAGTTTATGGGTTAAACTTATGAGTAACCCCTATGTCTTTCGTAATTGAATTTTAGTCCTACAAATATTTATTTTAGTTATAAATTTTGTGTAAAAATTGCATAAGCCCCCCTTGTTTCATGCATGTTACATTTGGGTCCTATGCCTCGTTAACTCAAGTGGCACCCCACGTGAGTTGAACATTTGCACTTAAGCCCCTCCGATTTTATGTATCTAGTTTTAGTATTAAATGTTGTATATTCGGTTTAAAACTTTGGGATAATTTGTATTGTACCTCTGGACTTTGTTTAAATTGCAAAAATATCCCTACTAAGTCTATATATTTTATTTTATGTGTTTAATTTCGGGTTAAATAGTTGTCTTGATCTAAAAATTGTGGAAAAACTCTTATATGTGACTTGAATGATCTTTTTTCACGCCACAATTTTTAGTTATCACTTCATTGCACTCTCAATTTATTAAAAAATTATCTTGTCGATATTTAGTCCTTGCTTAGAAGTATAAAAAATTTAGAAAAACACCAAAAAAAAGTAAAGGTAGTCTACCATAGTATTTTACAAGTCCATAACAAAGTCCCTAGATATAGAAATAGAAAACCACTAAAAATTAAAAAGCTCCTAAATCCTTATAAAAAATATATAAAGTCCTCAAAAACTCAAAAAAATATAAGTTTTTGTTGTTATTATTATATATTATTATCTACATAGTAAACTTAGTTTCGAGAATTTTTGAATCCATCTACTATTATCAAATCTTAAAATATTCAACTTATTTATCTAGTCACTACTTTTGACTATTTCCGAATTTAAAAATACTTAAAAATTACATAAAATTCCTAAAAATCATAAAAACATTATAAATTTATGAAAACACAAAATCTTTTATTCTGTAATTTTAGATTAATGTTACATATATTTATAATTATAATATTCTATATTATATAATATACCTATGTATTGCTTTATGTAATTAATATTACTATTAATTATTATAAATTACTTACAAATACTTTGAAATATTTAAAAATGGACTGTACTTACTAGTATTTTCTAATTTTTATACATTTAATATATATTATATAACCCTTATATTATGCATATTGCTTATATATATTTATTTATATTATATTAAAAAGAAAAAGAAATTAAAAATCATAAAATTTTAAAAATAAAATTAAATTTATAAAATTAAAATTTTTTTAAAAAAATAAAAATTTAGATGAAAACTAAAAATAAAAAACCCATAAAAACATTTACTGGTTACTTGAGCGAATATTGTATAAATACACATTATTTTTTATTCACTATTTATTTATAAATAATGATTATTGATATCATGTATTCGTCCTTCTGTTTGACACTCTACCATAATTATACCTATACTTATATATAGTAGTTTGTATTAAATTTTAACTCACGCACTAATTGCTTGAATTTTTCTATGGGTTGATTATTGATTAGTGGCATACTTGGTCGAGCAATGATTGTTAATTGTGTTTGCTTAGTAGACCAGTGCAAAAGGTCATCTTTTCACATAGGTACACATTACGTGGTGAGTCTAAAATATAGTAAGTACATATATCTATATATGTTAATATGTATAATATAAATACTATATGGATTTAATGGGGATGCCCCCTGGGGGCAGCCAACATGGCTGCCCCGCCCTCTATTTTGACGCGTTTTTTATTTTTTTTTGAAAAATAAAATCATGTATATTCACCCATATATCCCTCCTATATGCCATTCAAATTTCGTCAGAAACAGAGACTCCTACGGCCTCCATCGAGATGATGTCGATTCAAAAAATCCTGTTACCGTTAAAAAAATGACTGTCTGGATGGAGGCCGTAGGAGTCTTTGTTTCCAACGAAATTTGAATGGCATGTAGGAGGGATATAGAGATGAATATACATGGCGACATTTTTGGAAAAAAATAAAAAAAGCGCCGAAAATGACGCAGGGCAGCCATGTTGGCTGCCCCAAGGGGGCAGCCCCATTAATCTCATACTATATATGATATATATAATAAATATATAAAATTTTAAGAAATTCACATAATTACATTCCTTTTTATTTTTTAAAATTTGAAATATATTTAAGGTATTTATAAATAATAATAATATTTATAATACTATACAAGTAATATTAAATCTATATGTACTATATAGGGTTTTATATTTATAAATAGAGACATATATACTCAAATTTTTGTAAAATAAAATGTTGTTGTATTTTTATATTTTTCCCATTTTTGTATTTTATTAATTTTTTACTGATTATTATGTATTTTTAATTGATTAAATATAGCAAAATAATAGATATAATAACAGGTTAGACTATTCTAAGTTTTAAAATGACAAAATAATATTAAAAATTCCCAAAACTAAGTCTAATATGTATTATATAACAAAATAAAAATATCCAATATAAAAACATTTTTTTATTTTATAGAATTTTTGCTAATTTTTATAGGGTTAGGATGGTTTTTCAATTTTTAGGATTTCTAATTATATTTTTAGTGATTTTTGTATGGAGATATATTATATAGCAATATATAATATATATTTTTGGGGGAATTTTGAAAAATGGTTTCATAATTTTCTGTATTTTTACATTTAGACAAGGAATAAATAGGTTTCTTTTGATTTTTAATAAATACAAAAATACAAGAAATACTTAATTAAAAAAATGATGTAAGCAAGCATAATATAAAGCATTTTTTGTAATGTTTCCATGATTTTACACATATAGGAGCTATTTAAACAAAAAATGCAAATAAGTTATTACAACACTAATAGGGGTATTTATGTAATAAAAAAAGTTACAAGGTGTTCTGTGCAAAATACCCAAAATTTTTACTCTATATTTACAATTTTATGGACAAAAATAATACCTAAACCCCAGAAATGATCACGAAAAAATGCCCACGTCACGTAGGTAGTCACGTGAGGTGAGCTAGCACAGATATAAATGTAATTGACGATAAAATGTGGGCGTTCTGTGCAATTTTCTCACAAAATATAAAGAACTTTTTTGATATTTACATGACTTGATTGAAAATTATGCAATTACCCCACTTAAAGTCGGTGGATCCGGTGCTCCTTGGCATGCCACATGGCCTCTGCAATGGTTGACGAAGGCTTAGATTCGCTTGATGATCCGACGGCTCACAAAAGATATGGAGCGGAGGGTCAATCTAACAACAACTGCTCCTCCGCAAGAATAAGGAAGAAACCATGCATGGGTGATATATCGCAAAATCACCTATTTAATATCGTTGTTTTATCATACCATAGGAAGCGATAATGGATCTAAAAGAATCGATCACAATATTGAATATCTGACAGAAATTATTTTACTTGGCAAGCATACCAAGGTCGAACACAAGGCTCGAGCCTCCTCGAAGACTAATCAGGGATTGATGCTTAAAATTGAGCGATTAGTTTCCTTAGTCTAGATCTCTAAGAATATAGATGCAGACAAGACTAACTATGCAAATAATGCACAAAATGATGCATAAAATAATGCAAACATTGATGCAAAATAATCATGGAAGATGATGACGCAATCAAATGCAATGCATGAGGTGAATTAATAATATGAATTTTTATTTCAATGTTTTTAGCAGTTTGAAATGTAGATGTCATGCTATGCTATGCAACAAGATGATGTGAGCAAAAAGACACCTAAAATAATCCAATCATTGAACATTAAGAGAGAGAATCAATTTGAATGCAATTAATGCATAAAAATGATTTATAATACAATTAATAGCAATTAATTAAAGAATAATTAGCACATTAAATATCTAAAAATTAGCATACTACATTGTGTATCAAATCAATGAATAAAACATGCCATCAAATAGAGTATGAGATTAGCAAAAAAATGAAATTGAAATCAACTTAATTGAATATCGTATGCTCAAGATATTAAAAACATAGTCCACGGGCATAAATGCAAGAAAATATACAAATAAACAGATAAATATTGCACAATGGTCCTTAAAGGGGTATTTTTATAATATTGAAAAGTCGGTAGGGACACTTTGAAATTTTCCTAGGCATGGCATGCACGCCTAAGAAGGACCTGTATGTAAATATTTAAACATAGCAGGGCATGGATGTAAACAACCTAGACTACATGCATGTAGCACACATGCGAGCCAGGCTTGGTCAGAGGGTTGGCGCTGATGTAGGTGCTTCGGGGCAACCCAAGGTGCTTAGGGCAGGGTCTCGATCCCACCAAGACTTCATACACTACAGTGGAAGATATGGCCACTTCTTGGTCATTTGATGGACATCGGAGGAGTGCCATCCAACGACAATTGTATGCCTTGGAGGTCCCTTCTCTGCCGCTTGGTGGCGGTGCTTTTGGAGCCTCGATGAGGATGCCAAAGCTTCACCTCTTGTGTCTGTGCAAGTTGAAGGTCCGTAGAGGTTCTTAGTGGTATGGCTATGAAACTCAGAGGGAGGAGAAGTTGAGGGGATGGTTGGAAGCAGTCGTCGACGAAGCCACATTGGATGAGGAACTCTAGAACGAAGCTCTACTGGAAGTCCGGCTAATGAAGAGGACATGTAAATGGTTAGCGGTGGGGGAGAATAGTTGAAGAGAGGTGATGCAATGGGTGGCATCAGAGGTGAATAAAGCAGAGCCTCTAGTGAGATCTCCTCCACCTCCGACAGAGGAGATTGCTTGGTGTGGAGGGGGGTCGTAGAGGAACGAAGAATGTGGTCTGTGGGTGGCACAAGGTGGTGGATGTGTGGTGGTGATGGGAGAATGGTCAGCAGTTGATGAGAACATAGATGTATATGTGATTAAAATAGAGAAATTAAGCCAAAAAAATGAAGCGGAGGGGATTCCTAAATGGAGAAGGAATCGTGATGAAGGGAAATGCCTTGGTTTGAGTAGCGGAGGTCGCTTGGTTCGTCGCTCGTCATGCACGATTGTAGCATGGATATCAAACGTCTATAACTTGGTCGTATGACTAAGGGTCAACACCTCAATCCAGAGGGGGTCTTCGGCCCTCGATCCTCCGCTCCTCTGTCATAGGAGGGAGGAGAGGGTCTCACCCTTGGCCGATGAATGGTGGACGAGGAGGTAGGGCAACGAAAGCGACGTATTTATGGGTAGAAGTTGACTGTTATAGGTGAATTAGTGGAAAGTTGTAAAGGCTGTGAGTTGGCCACAGGGATAATATCTAGGAGGAGTGGTTGTAGCACGAATAATGGGGAAGATGGACTACGTGGGTGTGGCCTTGATGAGTGGAGATGGCGGGGGTAACGACCAGAAGAAATGAGAGAAAAAAGGAGGGAGGCAAGATGTTAGTGGGAAGATTGGGAGCATTGGAGGAGAAAGATGGGGATGGAGCCATTAGATGTTGTGATCCAATGGTTTAGATGGAGCCGTGAAGTAAGCGTTCAGATCAGATCAAGAAGTCTGATCCAGCAGTGGAGAGCGAGGCACGGAGGGACGACCTAGATCAGATCATGGGATCTGATCTAATGGCAAAGAGGAGAGGCAGGTGGTAGAAGGGGAACAGGCCACACGACGGCTCCAGAGAGTGCCACGTGGCCTAATAAAATTATTCAAAAAGTAAAATTAAGGGAAAATCAAAGGAAGAAATTTTGAAATAAAGTTAAAACATGAAAGTTGTAGTCTCGATGAGATATACAAGCTTTATGTTGAATAAAAAGTCAAAAGAAATCAAATAAACAAAGTAAAATTTTTGAAAGTGTTTTTATTGAATAAAAAACATCATTTTTTACTTCTTTTATGTTTTTATATTTTATATTTCTTTTAATACCAAAATAAAAATATATACAGTAATTAATATATTTTGAGGTTTTTAATAAGAATAAAATAAAGAAAATAAAAAGGTGTATTTTTATACGATAATTAATGTTAGTTATAGACAGAGGCTTAAAAGTTAATTAAGATGAATTAATGAAGGATTTTATTATTTTGTTCAAGCTAGGAGGATAATAATGGGATATTATGATGATAAATTAGATATTCATCAGTAGGGAGAACTTCTCTTCCATTCTTCCTCCTTTGAACTCATTTCCTGTTGTTGATGTGCTTAATTGGTTCCTAAAAGGGATGCACAACTGGTAGTACCCTCAATAGTGTCCAGGACCCATTGGTGGGGTCTTGGTTGCTCGGTGAAGCTTGGGGCACCTGGAGTGACTTCCTAGGAGCGATTGGGCTTCCGACGACCCCTTCAGGACCTGCTTCCTCCATGAAAAGAATGGTGAGGCTTTGACGAAGGTTCTTGTCTATTATTGGTGTAGGACTGAGACTGGTGCGGTGGAATGGATGTACTCCTGTGAAGGGTGGCAGAAGGAGCACGGGTGGACCAGATCCAAGTAGATCCAGGTGGGCTATCGTGTCAAGTAGATGGAGAAGTGGTCCAAGAAGGTAGTGGGATGGAAATGGCGATGGAACAAAGCAGTCAGCACAAGTGAAATGAATGCCGGAGCTCTTAGCTCTATCATATTGTAAATCTAAAATCTACGTTGAAGGAATCAATGAGAGAATTAACTGAAGATTGGAAATAAAAACTACAACTACATTCCACCTAAAAATGCAAGAAAAGTCGATAGCTCGTACCTGGAGACCAGGGAGCAGGAACCTCTCCAGAGGAACTCCGACGACGTGTAGATCAGCTCAAAGTCGCCCTTCTCACATTGTAAACATGATGGGGAGTGAGTTGTCACCAAATTCAATCCATTCGTAAGAGATTTGAGGGTTTAGGATGTCCAAAAAAAATCAAAAAGGTAAAAAAAGGAGATAGGGGTGAGATATATACATGAGAGGGGGGAAAGTGACTTTGATCAAGAGATTTCAAATGATTGTATGGTCGTACACTTGATCTAAGACCCTAGAGAGAGAGGGATGGGAGGGAAGCATGATCGAAGTAGGGCTCGAGGTCTAAATCGACAAGGTGGAATGCCAAAAAAATCATGGAAAACGAGCAGCTTGAAATGTCTGACAAGCCAGGCGAAGAAGAGGAGAAAGTTAACCAAGGTCAACAAAGGAAACCACCTGATTGGTACACGTTTACCAATAAAAGAATTTAAGGAATTTATCCCATTATTAAACGATTTACAAATATTAAATAATTTGCTAAATTTTGGGTCAAAACATAAAAAATATTTGTAATTTTATGTAGTAATTTATTCTGGTTTTTATTTATTTTTACAAACTAATTTATTAAGTATTAATATTTACATGTACTTACACAAGTATATATACCTATATTTAGCATATTTTATTTTTATTTGTGTTATATATTTTATTATTTTATATTAATAATTTCTATATTTATAACTTATTTAATTACATATTTTTATATTTTTAGTTTAGTTTTATGAATTTATTTATTTACATAAATAAATAAGTATACATATTATATATGTATGTTATAAGTATAGTTTACCTATATAGTAAAGTACCTTATTTGTTTTAATTTATTTTTAGTAGTGTTTTTTACATTTTTACTATTTACATGTATTTTAAATAATATTTACATATTTTATAAAAATATAAGAATGTTAAAAATATAAAGAATAAATATATTGAATATTATATGCAAGTATAGTACATAATGAGAGCCTAAAAGCCCACTTTTGCATCTTAATTCTAAATTGAATGAACCTATCTTCATTAAATAGGTAATTTAATTTTATGAACAATAAATGTGAGTTTGGTGAATTTTATTCTGTATTTTTGGGGCATATTGTGCATTATTTTTGAATGAAATAAATTCTATATTTTCATTTATATTTTTATGTACAATTTTCATGTTTATGGTTTATTGATTTGATGTGTAAAATAGAGAAAATAAAATAGATCTCAAAATTAAATATATTGACAAAAAGAATTAGGGCTTTAGCTATAATATATGTACACTTTCACTACCCTATCCCCCCCCCCCCATTTTATTTCTTGTTGACTACGTCATCATGATGACATGGTCTCGGGGTCTAGGGTAATTCTGTGTCTTTAACACTTCATTCTTTTTCTTTCCTTCCTTTATTCTTTTATGTTAGCATTAAATATAGTATTTGTACAATATTTATTATATATTTATTGATTTTTATTTTAACAGATTAATGCTATATACATGCATTTGGCAAGGGATTTAAGGCCAAAATTAAAGAATAAAGGTGATAAAGTGGAGATCCATCACACCCTTATACTTGCCTTTGCTAGTCCCTAGCAAACACTTATGCCAATAAGTGCAGAAAAGAAAATAAAGAAAAGAAAAAGAATTAACTTGGATTTGCTTTTAACTTTTAAACTTATCCTCATAAAATCAAAAGTTTAGAGCTTAGTCATACCTTCGGAAAATTAAGTTTGGTTGGAAACTTATTGGGAAGCGGGCTTGAAGCTCAACATCCTCTAAGAACCACAATACTCAGCTCAAGTCTCCTCAAAAGCCATGTAAGAATAAGTCTATGTAATTCGTAGTCCCTTATGACTATGAGCCATGTCAGAGACGGTCTTCACCAACATAGTGACCCTAATTCCCAAATCCAAAAACTCTTTTCTCGAGAAGCATGGTATTCCCTTCTAAGTTCAAGTACAACCGGGTTTAGAAGAGGAGGTAGAGAAGAGAATGGATAGTAGCTAGTGTAGCTACCTATCACATGATACTTGGTCAGTAGAGCCAAGTCATTCAGTTGTAGGCTCACGTGAATATTTTGACTTGGAAGCACAATCTTGCTTATTTCATATATACATACTCTTATGGGAATTGATTTTTCTTTGACTTTTGTCCGCCTATTTTTTTGAAGTTTTTGATTTTACATGTTTTTATTTTTGAATACTATTTATAAAAACATTTACATATGGACTTTTTCCTCCTGAGACAACATACTATCCATCTTTTAAAGCATCTTCTATCCTCGGACCTCATCGTTACTGGGAAGGTTTGGGGCACAATGACCATATATTCTGACCTCGTATGTTTCCATTTGTTTATGTCTCAGGATGATAAATGCAGGCCTCTGCCACATCAACTGAGTTAAGCAAATTATAAGGTGCATGTATCCAAGTTAGGTCACTGTCGACAAGAGTCATGCGTGTGTTTTGAAATATTCTACTTAAGTAGTCAAAATGACATTGAACTAAGCCTTGCAGTCTCAAAGAATTAAGTCTAGCAGAACTAAAGCACCTCAATTCTAATTCACATAAGGTTCCTGTGATTAAGTGGATTAACGTCCAACCAATTATAATAGTTCAATTGTCATTATCAATCCAAAAAATACATATGCAATGCAATGAAAAGAAAATTTTTGTGACACATTTTTTGGTTTTGAACTTTTATGTATTTTTAAAAAGTTATGCAAAATTTTGAAATATTGTGCAATTTTTTTATGGGTTTTGGATTTTGTAAATTTCTAGGGATTTTCTTGATAAGGGTTAGTGAAAATATGTGCAGATATTTACATGTGGTGTGTTAATAATTACAAAGATTAGATAATGGGTTTACATGAAAGTTAGTTGTTATTTACATATTTATTGTACTAGGGTTATGTATATATATGTAAATAATTTTATTTTCTATAATTATGTACAAAGTTCTCAAAATATTTTGAAAAGATTTTCAAGGATATATTGAAAAATTATTTTGCAAATAATTTTTACAAATAATATTGCAAATGTTTAGAAATTTTGAAATTCATTTTTGCAAAGATTCTTCAAACAGTATAATATAGATCTTTAAAATCATTTCTAGATCAATTGCAAACCAATTTTCAAAAATTTTATTCAAACAAATGAAATAAAATTTTACAAACATTTACAAAGGTTTGCAAATATTTTGTAAAAGGTTTTCAAATGGTTTTCAAAAGTTTTTTCAAGTCATTTTACAGCCACTTTCAAATCATTTTGCAAAATATTTTTAAACCAATTTAGTAATTATATTTACAAAGAATTTTTAAAAAAATTATACATAATTAAGTATACTCTTTACAGTTGATTAATTGTACATTCTGACCCATGTAGTATATTAGACATATTATTCAAAAAAATATGAAAGTATGAGTTATGGCTAAAGTATATATACAGTATATACGACCCGCTATACATACCTTGAGATATGTCTTCAGAGCGATCAAAGAGAGTAAGGAAGACATAACTCGTGTTGAATATAGGAAAGCCTATTTTACAATGATAAAAGAATAGAAGTCAATCATCCCCCATAACTTAGGATCAACTAATCCTAAGTATAACAGACTAGGATGAGGTCAGAGGGTGGATATGGATCTGGAAGTCGCACGTAAGAGGATGGCTAAATTCTTCAACGCGGGAGATGAGAGTCTCATACACCCCTTTTCCAGTCGTCTCTGACCCTTCCTCGGAGACTTGCGTGCATGTGACCTCGAAGGTGTGTGTGCCCATGTGAGGTTATACACTGTCTCTTGACTTCCTTCATTATGTATGCTGATGTGTATATGATTGTCGGATCTCAGGCTATTGGTAGACCTCTCTTCAGGCTGGGACCGAATGAGGAAGACTCCTCCGTGAACTCACCTGATACAAAAGCAGGGAGGGTCGAGCATAGGAATAAATAAATTAATGACTCAATATGTCTGCCTCTATACTTAGGGTAAGGGATACCTAAGTATATATAGAAATATCAACAAGAGAGGAGACAAGAGAGGGGATCAAAAGAAATGTAAAATAAATAAAAGAGAATGAACAACATCGCTCCCTATACTTAGTTTTAAAGATCCCTAAGAATAAGCAATGACATAAGTGATGAAAAATAATGACGAAAGAACACTCGACTCGTCCACCTCCCCTATACTTAGGATAAAGCACATCCTAAGCAAGACAAACACACGGATCGAGGTGGATGAGTAAAATGGAAGATGAAATGAAGAAAAGAAGTAAATATACAAGGTGATGAACGTATATAATCAAGATGGTAGAAACAATACTTTCTTTCACGACTACTAAAGAATGGATCTAACAAGATGTAGGTCGACATCGAGGTCATCAGCTAACACAACCCGATCAGGCTTGACATGGTGAAGATCCTTAATGATCTTGGAACGAACATGCACGAACTCATCAGTTAAAATAGCATGGTCATGTCTGACCTAAGAAGTCTCTCCTAAATCTGCCCTCCGTAATGTAGGGATGCAAACATGATGCATATATATCCTTATTCATTCATATCCGAAAGGGATGCTCTTTTTTTATATTCTGACAAATACATATGTGGATATGGATGATGATATTTAACATTTAATGAATATGAATGCAAATAAGGATGTTAAAAAAATAATCTGACAAATACGGATGTGGATGCGGATAAAGGAATGTAAATAAGAATGGATACATATATTTGTTTTTTATATGTGTTTCAATAGTATTTTTATATACATCATATAATAGTATATTTGGTATGAATTATACACTATAACTTCTAGATAAGATAATGTAACAACATGAGTTTGGATTGATTATGATAGAATTTACAAAAGAGAGGAGATAACCATTAAAGGAAAAACATACGAAAAAGATATTTTCTGAAAATGGGCAGAACAGAACATACACATAATATTGAAGATGGAGACAAGCCACTTTTTAATATCAAGACAAATAAGAAAAGTATTTACTTTTATTATTTAAATATGTTTTAAATATTTTTAGATAATTATCTTTTACGGCATGTGAATATTATTATAAAAGTTGTTATAAGCATACTTTTTTTCACAATATATAAGTGGTAAATTCGAAGGATAATTAATATTCATTTGTCAAAAATCTATATTCGAATTCTTAATATATGTTTACATATGTCTTTGTTTTCCAAAGGTATGGTTCTTCGATCCATGCATTCAAATAATATTCCTATCCGGATTTAGAAATAGATAGGATGTGACAGTACATATATTTATATACATATTCGACCATTTGCAACCTTAAGGGCATGTTTGCAAGATGGAGCCATTATTCAAGCTTCAATTAGTAATTCGTAATCATGGAGGTTTATGTATATAACATTAGTAATTCATAATCATGGAGGTTTATGTATATAACATTGAAAGTATTACAGGGATATTATGTGTGTAAAACTCCAAAGAACAACTATATTTAATGTTAGTTATTCAATACACGAAACCACATGAAGTAATTTATATTCTTAAATAAAATTGACAAGGAAGTTTCTTTGACAGCATCTTTCTTTCCACAAGTACAACTAAAATTGTTACAACTTTAGCATAGTGTAACAAAGATTCCCAATTTCTCTTGATTTTCCATTTTTAGAAATATGCTTTAAAAGGAATAGCCAAAATTTGCATCCCTAGGCATCAAAATACATTTTTGAAAAAAGGCATACGCAAAGCGTGGCTTTCTTCATCTTGTACGCAGAAGTTGCGTCAATTCACCTAAGTTAAACCTCTCTTATATAACAAGTCTTAGGTCTTATTCCTATTATGGTATAACAACCAAAGAAAGAATGAGGCATGAGGCGAATGCACATCATTTACCGAGGTGGTTTACTCTATGTGACAAGTAGTGCTTCTTTCTTTGTTACCTATGTTGTTCGTTTTATTTTTAGATCCTCTCTTCCATCTAATGTTGTATTCTCCTAATTAGGCGATCAATCCTAAATTCCGCATGATACGAATAAATGCATGATTTTAATAAAATAAACATTTACTACAATATGAATTTGAGCTGTTCAAATGAACACCACACCTCTCTCTCTCTCACTTTCTCTCCTTCAAACCACCCAACCCTAGAAAGACCACATTCAAATCTTGACTACCCAAAAAATTTTTAGAGCGATGCTCTGTATCATTGAAATTATCGGACCTACTATTAAAAAAATAACCTAATATTTTTTGGGTCCCATTCTCTGTCTCTCTCTCTCTCTCGTGGATTTCCCTTCATGTGTCCTCCTGATGAAACCGAAAATACCCTCGTTACTCGCGAAAATGTGTCGTTTGTGTTGTAATTAGGCAATAGGGATCAATAAAAAATAATCACTTAATTATTTAATCAAATTCTTACGAGGTGGTTTTATGTTTATTTAACCTCGACAAATCCTAAAGTCTAACTCAATGAGGCAAAGGAACAACCTAGGTATAAGTCTATCAAATTTAATGTATGATTTTCAAGGTAGATTTTTTGGTATTTTTAATGCAATTTTTGAATGCAAATGCAAATGCAGACCACCTTTAAAGATGAGAAATTATTATCAATTAAACGATGTCCAAAAATTACAAAACTTGGCCAAGATGTTAAAAAAGATGTAATCAATGTACTTTAATTTTTTTATAATTTTTGGATGCAAGATAAATATTTTATGAATTAAATAGTGAAAACAATATGAATCAAAATAATTAATTATAATAATAGTAAGCCTACTTATTTTTAGAAAATAAAACTATACAAGAGATATCAACAGGTGATTCTATCTCAGAAAATTTGTAAGCCCTAAAAATATGAGATTTAACACATATTAAAAATCAAAATATTAAAATATATAAAATAATTTTTACAGAGCAAATGATGCATGCGAATGCAATTCTTTTTGGGTATAATGTGAAACACAACTAATTCTACAACTGTAAATTTTTGGTAATTATTCGAGCAAATGACTAATTAATTATGATTTTAAGAATAACAACTGGGTAAAATATGCAATTTTTCAAAAGAATAATAATTATTAAATAATTGCAGATAATAAAAAAAGGAAGCACGTGCCGCCACGATGTAAGGGATTACTTGTAGAACAAAGTAAAATTTTTGAATGATAAAATGATGTCAGAATAGGGTTAAAATTACAAGAGAATTCAAGGTCCTAACTGCAAAATACAATAAGAAATGAATTAAAAGTTGCAGTGCAGGGGCAGAAGAAAGATTGCCCAGAACCCTGAGGGGGGGGGGGGTTATGTGTAACACATCAGAGGGATCTTTCTATGAATAGGGAATCTTCAAGTGTTTTTTACAAAATCTCCAACCCCGACGTGCGTATCACGTGGCGGGGGGGGGGGGGGGTCTTCTAGAATATGAAGGAAGGTCTCCGGCTGGCGGAGGTCGACGATGAGGTTGACGGGTGGCCCTTTGGCGGAGCGTTTCGAAGGGGGCCTTTCGGCTGTTCTCCGGTCGATGTCGTGAGATGAGGGCTGAAGGCAGCGGCTCCGAAGGACTGGGAAGAGGGCGGAGACAACCGCTCTTGTCGATGGTTATTCCGAGGAGGAGTTCCCCTCCCAACTTGGTTATTGGAGAAGATGAGGGTTGCTACCCGCCAACTCCGTGCTGTCGGAAACGCAGGCTACGCTTGAGGCGAGGGGCGGTCTATAAAGAGCCCTGATGTTTGGGGCTTGCCGATCCGTTTCGAGGAAGGCCAAAGGAGGGGCCTCCTACTCCAGGAGGAGGAACTGGCTGCTTCAGGAAACTGTCGAGGATAAGTAGGTGAAGCACTGGTTGGAGGTCGCTAGACGGCGGAATGTGCGCGAGTTGCGGCGAAGCTGTGGCCAAGTTCGAACTGCGGTGGTGGAGAGTCGAGGAAGAAGCGAAATTATTGGCTTGATGGCTGAGAATAGCCCGAAGCTAAGCGACTCTCCTGGGCGGCGGAGCTCGACAGCAGTGGAAAGATTCACCGGATCTCGTCGAGGAAGGTAGGATGCTCCAGTCTACCACCGGGCAACTCCCTGCTTTGTGTGTTGTCGGCGGATGCCCTCAATCAGAGGAGGCGAGGGTCTTTATTGGAGCGATGGCGGTCGAGCTTTATCCCGAGCTGGAAGGCGTGACTGATTGAAATCGGAGATTTTTGACGAAGATCTTACGAGGGTTTCGATTTGGGGAAGATTGGAGGCGGCCGATTTGGATTGGGGATTCGCGAGGGGATTGATGAGATTTGAGGAGATTCGGTTACGGAGGAAGAGCATTGGAGGGGATCTGATTAGTGGCGGGGCTAAAATGGAAGGGGCGGTGCTACGATTCGCAGGCGGCGGTGCCGCCGCCCCCAGAAGGAAAGGGGCTAACGCGAGGTGGGAGGAGAACAATGGCCGTTTGATCGGTAAGGTCGGATGGTCCCTAGTTGTGCCACGTGGCACTTTATTTTTATTTTAAATTTTTTATTAAATATTTTTTACCAATAGAAATCAAAATATAAATGTCAAAATGGGTGACATGTGACGGCTTCAAAAGTTGCCACGTGTCACTCCCTAGAAAATTCAAAAATAAAAGAAAAATAGAAAAAAAATAGCTAACGACCTTTAATCGAATAATTTTCTTCATAGAAGTTGACCGTCTTCATTAGATATGCAACTTTCACGAAGAGATAAAAAATTAAAATAGGTCATTTCACAAAGTGAAAATTTTGGGGGTACTTTATCTATGTAGAATACCTTGATTGTTGTTTTGTATTTTTTTCATTTTTAAATAAGAATAAAAAAATAAAAATATGATAAAATAAAGACAATTATTTACACATTAATCTTTTTTTTTTTTGATTTTTTTAATAATTAAGAAAATAAAGAAACAAAATAAAGGGGACTTATTGTACATATTGTCAGTGAAGACTTAAACTCAGTCAGTTTCTTTATCTTTAAACTTGTTTTGTATTTGGATTTTGGTGTTTTTAATAAAACTTTTTTTAAAAAATAAATAAAAGATAAATCAAAGAAAAAGAGTCAAATATGTAAATAAAATAATAGGTCAACATCAGATTAAATACATATTGTAAAAAAGAGGTCAAAACTCAACTTTCACATATGAGCTCCAATTTACTTGAACTTGATCTTGTTTTAAAGATAATTGAGTGTACAATAGTTCAAAATGAGTATGATCAAATCAGACATTGTTTGAAGGAGATATCAATGTTTTAGTCCAGAAATTCTAAAATTAGGGTTTGGGTTTCTAGACCACTTATTTTTGTTAGTGATTTTTTTGTATTTTCATATATTCTTATTAATAATATGTACACAATTGAGGTAGTTTCAGGTGATTTAGAATTAGTATGAATTAATTAAAAATCGGGGAAGGTAACTTATTTTACAGGTCAATTTCTTAGATTTCGTGGCTCTTTATTTTATGCGACGATGAATGATAAAATGCTAATGTTATTTATATACACATGAATGTTAATAATGCAATATAGGTGATGAAAGGCCAATGAATGTTGGGGATCTGAGCTTAATTAATATCTTTAAGAGTGATGAATCACATATTCATCAACCGCTGTACTTAAACCGTGCTCATCCTTAGGTATCTAGAGAATGAATGAATTAGTATGATGAATCCCTGACTGTGCATGTGGAGTACAAGACTCGATCAGTTGAAGAACTCTTGATTCTTGTGATCCCAAGATCTGAGCTGAACCGAGCTTTAGTCAAAAGGTATATAACTTCCCTAGTTCTGAGACTCGCTTTGTTTACATACATAGTAATGATGTGACATTTAGCGTGGGCTGCATTAACGAGAGTAGGGTCAAAATGTCACCCAAGGTCCCACTCCAAGAGACTTTTCTAAAGACCCAATCCTCAACAAATAAGAAATAAATCAGTTCTTAGAAGCATTCCACCATTTCTTTAGTTGTCAGTCTTAAAAGTGTAAATATAAGGCAAATTGATGGAGGGCATAGGATTGTGTAATTTCTTCTCTCTCTTTCAATGGAACAAGGATCCAGTCAAGTGACTTATACCTCAAAATATGTATTTTAGGTTATTGGCCAGTGCATCTGTCAAGAAAGCTCAGAGTCACCTGCACTTATTTTCTTAGGAGTATACCGGGGTGTATTTTTTGAGTACCTATCGTAGCTTCAACACCCAAACTTGTATCACTATACGATGCAGAGCCCTTTTTGGGCGCCACCTCGACTTGTGGTCCTAATAACATTGGTCCAATATGGCACTTTGAAATTGTTGCGAGTGCTTGCCTTTGGTGGAAGCTCTTTGAGTTTGTATTTGTAATGAAAGAGCTTTTCTTTGAGAGAACTTCTCTCGAAATTTATTTCATTGATGGTTGGATAACTCCACTACTTTTACAAAGTTGGCGCATGCTAATCAACAATTAAGTTTTATCACACCCCGGCACATAGGTTTTATATGAAGAGATTAGTACAAGAACCTTCTTCTCATACTAGCTTAAAGTGCTGACACTCGGGTTTCATGAAGTCTTCATCGATTTTATCCCATCCTCGAGCATTATAAAATCAAATCCAAACTCAAATCCCTCATCCCAGTTCATCAAGTGAGATCCTAGCTCATATCATCATAACTGCGGTCATGCAAATGAGGTGCTGCTCATATTCTTTAAGGTAGAGACTAAGTATGCAAAATAGCACACACATATTTCAAAAGAGGGAAGTTTGAATAATTAAGTCATAGATCCTAATGACTAAGGCTGGTTAGTTTTTAATTTTAAAACCTCATAAATCAAATATTCTTGAACTTTACAAGTCTTATGTGAAAGTGTAAGTGTCAGAGATACATCCAACTAAAGAATGTATGAATGCAATGCTGAAAGAAATGCAAGTGTGAAAATGTTTTTTAATTATATTATTTGATGTAAGATTGTTTTTGTTTTTATGCAAAAATGAATAAGAAGCCAATTTTCAAATTTTTATTGGACATAAACAATATTAGCTGCAAAACTCTATTCTTTTTTATGAGTAGATTACCTACCCTGTAAAATAAAATATAGACTTACGTGAAAGTACGAGTTATGAGTAAAATATATACATAGTATATATATACCTCCATATACGTAGCAAGCTCTATATCCTCAGAATACAATAAGCACAACGAAGACATAGCTCATGCTAAGCATAAGAGAGTGAAAAAGAAAAATAGTAGTCAACTCGCTCCCATATACTTAGGTTGTGGACAGTCTAAGTATAGAAGAAGGGAAAAATGAGGTGGAAAAGAGGAGAAGTGAATGAGGAGAGTATAAACAACAGGCATCGGGTACCCCTAAACTTAGGCTATGGTCATCCTAAGTGTGGAAGAAGGGAGGGGGACCGATGGGGTCGGGAGGGAAGGTTGTCGGTGATCAAGGAGGTTTTGGGCATATCATTTTGTAAGAATGTGGTGGGAGGTCATAAAGATAGGAAGAAGATAAAGCAGATGATTCCCAACCATCGTTGGAGTTATTCAGATGATTTCCAACCATCGTTGGAGTTATTCTTAAAAAAATAGTACTAGAAGGTATATTGGTGGAAAGAAGACAAAGTAGATGATTCCCAGCCATCGTCGGAGTTATCCTCAGAAGAATAATACTAGAAGATAGAGGTACTCCAAATATTTTTATTTTAAGCTGCTTTCTAAAAAGGTGCTCAGCCTTTGGGTCAATCGACTCGTCCTTGGATGATGAATATTCAAAAGTACCAGTCTCGATATATTCATATGAAACTATTCTGGTAAATCTGATGAGACCAGGAGGCAGCTCTGGAGGAATAGTAGTGAATTACAGGAGTCATCCAATGAGCTTGATATTTGGTTGTTTGCTTAGATAGAGCTTCAGAGTTGCCGAACTGAGCTCACTCATAAAGAGATTCCGGACCTGATGAGAAATCATCACAAGATTCCTTTTTCGGTATGTTGAAGGCTTCTTTCTTAGTCGGTTTTCTAAAACCAGAAGCATCAAGAGGAAGAGGAGATTGATATGGCTTAAGATGTTCGGGGGAACACCTCAAAGGAATTAATAATCTTTTTCTTCTCACTAGGTAATCGACTAGATGAAGGGGTAACCGGTTTAATGAGGTTTGTCAATTTAGTCCTTGTCATCTGTGAAACTCTTATGGGTGAGGTGTTGACAATAGGATCTTCATCAGATGAATAATCATAGTAATATTCCTCCCTGGTCAGAGGACATCCCGCATATGTGTTCTCAGTTGGCTTGACATTGGTAGGCTACTGTGTGGATCATCAAATGGGTCAGGGTTTTCAAACCATATCTTGTCCGACTCATGGTTAGCCCGTGATTGTGTGTCCTCCTTAGAATCACCATATAGATGGTAAAATTCCTACACCTGGTGCTCCTCCGTTTGAGGTCCAAGCAGCAGGAAATGGGAGTATGGGGCAAGTCTTTGATTCAATGGTCGACTCAACAGACATTTTCTCAGGTATAGCAGCGGGTATATCTCTTCTACCGCTTTTATGGTTAAGGTTGTTGACGGCTTTGTGGGTTACCTTAGAATATCGCATTTCCTGAAAGACTTTGGCAAGGTAAAAGTGCTCCCAATGCAATAAAATTGATTTCCCGAGTCTCACAAGCTATAGTTGCATTAGCTAAGGCTAAGAATGACTTTTCCATAATGATTAGAGACTAGGTGAACTCTCCTTAATGCTCGCTGTCAATGATTGTGAAGTCTACCTTGAGCGGGGCACCTTGAAATGTAATAATGACCGAAATAGTTCTTCTCGAGCATTTTATAGACTAATCAACCAGATGAATGATCTCTCTTGATTTCTTGATTTGTTTGAGCTTGAGCTTGCAAAATACAGAGGTCAAGAGGATATTGATTGGTGAGTCGTTATCGATTAGGGCATGGGTGAATGTAGCTGTCATTTTTAAATAAGATAAAAAATTGAGAAAAAATGGTGAAATAAAATATAATTATTTACACATTAATCTATTTTTTGTATTTTAAATAATTAATGAAATAAAATAATAAAGTAAATGGGACTTATTGTATAGACTATCAATGAAAACTCAAGGTCAATCGATTTCTTTGATTTCAAGCTTATTTTTTATTTTAATTTTTACATATTTTAATAAAATTTTTGTCAAAGAAAGTAAATGAAAGAGAAATAAAAGAAAAGGAGTCAAATATGTAGATAAAATAATATGTCAAAATAAACTAAAATACACAATGTACAAAAGAGGCCCAAAATCCAACTTTCACATGAGTTTCGATTCACTTCAACTTGATCTTGTTTTGAAGGTAATTGAGTGTACATTAGTTCAAAAGTGAGTAGGATAAAATCATGCTTTGTATGAAGGAGATATCAACATTTTAGTTTGGAAAATTTGAAATAAGGGTTTCGATTTCTAGACCACTTATTTTTGTCAGTGATTTTTTTGTATTATTTTTTAATTCTTGAGGTGATTTCAGATGATTTAGAGTTGGTGAATTAATTAAAAATCGAGGAAGTTAGCTTATCTTACAGGTCAATTTCTTAGGTTTCTTGGCTCTATATTTTTATGAGATGATGAGTGATAAAATGCAAATATTATTTATATATGCAGGAATGTTAATAATGCAATATTGATGATGAAATGCCAATGATTTTTGGGAATCTAATCTTAATTAATATCTTTTAGAGTAATGAATCATAGATTCATCGCCTCCCACGAGTGATTTCTATGGTTGGGCATCCCCATCCCCTAAATGCCATGTCTTAGCATTTGATTTTAAAATTTCCATGTAAAGGCACCGATCAGCGAACGGTTCGCCAATCAAAAAACTGTTTGTCGATCGATGCTTCATTTCTTTTCGTGCCCTCAAATGATAATTCCCGCAAAGCCGCACCCACTCATTACTTGTTTTCAGCAAACCATTCGTTGATTGTTGAATGGTTCGTCATTTGCCCATTTATTAAACATGCATAAAGTGTTAGAGGAAGCATTTATTAAATAAATAAATATATATAGAAAAATGATGAATCATTTACTAATCAACGAATGGATTGCCACAAACTAATAATGGCTTGGATGTATGCTTTGTCTTTTGTGGACCTGAAAAGAAATGAAGCACTGATATGTAAATAGTTTTACTGATCGACGAATCATTTGTCAATCATGTTCTAATAGAGAAATTTCAAATCAAATACCTTGATAGAAGACGTCTTCTTAGAAAAATCTCCCCCTCTAATGACGTTCAATTGCTTAATTTACCACCGCTTCCTCTGCCAACCCTAAGGGTGTGTTTGGATAGTGGGTTTAGGTAGGTTAAACTGGTTGCAGGTAACCAATTTTGGGTTTGGTGTTTGGATAGAGGGTTAAACTGGGGGTGGGTTAGAAGTGGTTTTATTGTGATATGATTGTATTGAAGTTTGAAAAAATGAGTAGTATTGTGATGTGATTGTATTGGAGTTTGAAAAAGTGAATAGAAGTGGGGTAGTTTATAATTTTTATATGATATGATGGTATAATATATTATTTTTTGATGGAATAGATGGAATAAAATTAATTTATTTAATATTTAAATAAAAAATAAATATTGAGCACCACAAGAAAGAGAAAATAAGGGTTTTGGGGGTAAACCCACCCGAAGGGGGGGGGTGAACCCCCATCCGAACAACCTCTAAGGGTGCGTTTGGTTGGCGGGTTAAGGTGGGTTAAACTGGTAGAGGGTAATCCGTTTTTGTGTTTTAGTGTTTGGATAGAGGGTTAAACTGGGTGTGTGTTAGAAGTGGGTTTGGGGTGATATGATTGTATTGGAGTTTGAAAAAGTGAGTAGTTATTATGATGTGATTGTATTGAAATTTGGAAAAGTGAGTAGAAGTAGAATAATTTATAATTTTTATATGATATGATGGTATAATATATTATTTTTGATAAGATTGATGATGTAAAATTGATTTATTTAATTTTTTTAAAAAAAGAAATAAAGTGGGGCCCACGGGGAGAGAGGGGGATGCGGGTTAAGGGTTACCCCCCTTAACCCGCAGGTAACCCGTGACCCGAACGAGCCCTAAGGGTCTGTTTGATTACTGGGATTAGGGTAATCTGATGCTAATAGTAGTTGTTTGAGATGATCATGAGAATTAGAATAAATAATGTGATGTCACTATTATTTCTAATGGAATTCCAAATCCAGAAAAGAGAGATAAATCGAGAGTTAACTCTATTAGGAAAGGACCCTATTCGGCACATGCGTAAAAAAACCCCAACGCCCATGAGCGCTTTCATCTCCAATCACGTCTCTCTCTTTCTAAAAAAGAGCATTTATTGCTGCCGACTCCTTCCCTCGGAACAACCGAACCCTTGCCATCATGCGCCCCTGTTTCCCCCTCATGGCGGTGCTACGATATATATCACACATCACCACGAGTCCATTCTCCTCTTAGTTTCTCTTCTTCCTCTTTAGAGCCCAGAGCCGAGAAGAACCTCTCATATCCCCCAGCCCCACCGCCCATGGCGACCTCTCACGAGGCGAAGCCCGCGAGAATGGCAAGGTTTGGAGTTACCCTCTTTCTAATTCCCCTCTTTCTTGCATCCGCTCTGTTTCTTTGGCTCAAAGGCGGCTCCTTTATGAGTTCGGAGCGCCACTTATGCTCTGTTTACGACGATCCACGTCGGCAATTGGCCAATGACAGCGGTGTGGTGAGCCGCGTGGTGTGGGCAGTGGAGAACAGAGGACATGAGAAGGGGGACGAAGTTGATGAGGTCGTGAGTATTGCGAGGGAGGCCGGGATGGTGGAATGGATCAAGGGGATCAGGAGGAGGATCCACGCCAATCCGGAGCTCGCATATCAGGAGATCGAGACGAGCAGATTGATTCGGGAGGAGCTCGATTCGATGGGCGTGGCTTACCGGTATCCCATGGCGGAGACGGGGCTTGTCGCATCCATCGGGACTGGGAGACCGCCTTTCGTCGCGTTGCGGGCCGACATGGATGCGCTTCCAATTCAGGTCTGCTTCTTATGTTGCCTTGAGCTCATTGGAATTGTAAAGTTTGCAACTTGTAGGGTCTATAGTTCTCAACTGTTGAGCCACTTGAGATTTTTAATGTAAGAAGGTCATATGATAATATGATCCGTGGAAGCACGTGTTTATATCGAGTGGTTTAATCTGCTCTTGTGAAAATACGGCCGGATTCGTTTGTCGTAGATGATCAATTTTTGTTCTTTGATCTTTAAATGTGGCAGTGGGTTCTTCTTCTTCTTCTTCTTCTTCTTCTTCTTCTTCTAATAATAGATGGGATTCCTGTTTACACAGGAAGATGTTGAATGGGAGCATAAGAGTAAGGTTCCAGGTAGGATGCATGCATGTGGGCATGACGCGCACGTTGCGATGCTCCTCGGTGCTGCAAAGATATTGAAGCAACGCGAGCATCGGCTGAAGGTACACTGCCAAAGTTGAATTGTAACAATTTAATGGCAACATTTTGCTCAGATCCAGAAATGTTGGTTTAAAAACAGGAAAGACATGTCATGTCTTTTTTCTTCTCCTTACAGCCAAACAACATTAATCGAAGCACTTCATTTGCACTTTGTCCATTCCTTCAAAACTATGATACTTCAATCATATATGTCGATCTATAAATCAACATATTCTCCAGTAAACCTGGTGAAAAAACATTATTGTATCAAGTTTATGGCATTTCTCATTTTTATATTATTATATTTACTTGCCACAGGAAAAAAAGAGATTTCTTCTTTTTTTTGTTAGGCATCTCAATGTTGAGAGCATGATCTTTGCATTGTCGAGATTAGGATTTGATTTAAGACAAAAAGAGTGCATGGTCCCCCAAGTTAAGCCATATGCAGATTATGGTCCCTCCAATATGCGGACATGTTGGGAAGAGACAGCTAAAAGAGTTTAGATTATTATGTGGCATGTATTCCCACCTGTGCAACCATCAGTCCTTCTTGACAAGGACTGTTCAGCTGTGAGGTGTATCTAAAAGAATAGTCCTCACATGACTAAGATGACGATGGACTGGTTCATGTGAATCGCAGGACCACTTTGATCTCCACACCTATTTCAAACGCATCTACCACACATCATTCCTGCAAATTTTTTTGGTCTGGAAATAATTTTTTTACACGAGTTCAGGTGTACGATATACACATGTTTTATGTGTTTTCACTGTAGGGAACCGTGAAGCTCATCTTCCAACCGGCAGAGGAATCTGGGAATGGTGCAAAGAGAATGATAAATGATGGGGCCTTAGAAGATGTAGAGGCCATCTTTGGAGCACACGTGGGTGATCAGTGGGATAGTTCGATGATTGCTTCAAGGCCTGGCCCTTTACTGGCAGGATGTGGCTTCTTCAAGGCTGTCGTACGAGGAAGGGATGGTGCTTCAGGGAAGCCTCACGATTCGATTGACCCCATATTGGCTTCTGCAGCTGCGACAATTAGTTTGCAGGGTCTTGTCTCCCGAGAAGCAAATCCATTGGATTCTCAGGTAAATTTGTCATTTTGATATAGGCCATGATGATGGATGTCCTTCACATGTGCATGGATGCCTAAGTACATGTTATTTATTAATAGTTAATGAACCTGCCTGATCATTTCCCTGTTGGGAAGCATGACAGTCTAAAAAAAACTCTTTGATTACTGCTTGATTTTTTTTAATTTGTATGAGCCCGTGAAGCCATCGTGTTGTCATCTAATCAGGATTCAGAAGGTTGTGTTGGTAATGTGATGTTTTCTACATTATTTAATTCATTGATCATCATGTTCCTTTTTTTTACTTTTACACAAGGGAAGTTGTTGGAAAAGAATCACTTTTTCATGTTTGCGTACATCTTCCGATTGCTACCACATGACATGCACTTTGAGGTATAGGGTTTTGGGAGAAGTTTTCTCCATTTTCTCCTTCATTTTCATCAAGCGAAATTCCTCTCTATTACGGTGGTTTCTCGCATTCTCCCTGTAGGAGTTTTAATTGCCTTCTTATCTTCTCATTTGAACAAATGCTCATCCTATTCTCTGTGAATCCATAAATTGCATGTTCTTAACATATAACACTCTCAAGTCGTTTAGATGGTTGAATATTATCCCTAAAGCATCAGTTAAGTAACACAGAAAACCCTTATTCTATGTTTTGATTATGCATGAGGAACTGGAATCAACTAATCATTCTTACCAACAATGGTAATGTTCTAGTCTGAACTACTGCGATACAATTGGCTGCAATTGGTGATGATATATCTACATAGTATGCCAAGATTCTAATAAGGGTTTCACCTTCTTGCTTTTACTGTCAGAAATGGAAAGCCTAAAGTTATCTATGAGAACATTATGGTGTTTAAGATATAGTCAGAAGGGATATTTTAATCATTTTCTTTGATACAGGCAATGCCATATTTAATATCTTATTTACCTCCTTAGTAAAACGTTAGTTCCTGTTTTGAGATTCCCCATTTTTTAAAGCACTATTTGTACATGATATCTACTGTGACATTGAAATATTTCTCTGGTATGATTTGAAAGGCAGTATATAGATATAACAGAGAATGTGAATATGGAATAATAAAGTGCCTAAATGAGAAGCATCTGTGATGCCTTCTCTCATTTAGTCATTGGTGATCTCTGTTTTAAAGTACTGGTTCAAAATGATCTGTCAGGGATAACGGGTACTGGTTGGCAAGCTACCATTCATCATAATGTTGATGAGCACATGCTCTAATCTATATTATGATCCTAACGTAAGAAAAGGTTTAGGTTTACTTAATCTTTCAACCGAACAATGTTGATCGATACTCTATCGACTCTCAAGGGGTTGATAGTGCTAAACTTATTCCAACTTTTGATGTACCTACATTAAGTGTCACTGATTGGTATTCTTGAACTCTTTCAGGTCGTGTCAGTGGCATCTTTCAATGGAGGCAATGATCTTGCCATTGCTCCTGAATTCGTCATCCTTGGTGGAACTTTCAGGGCCCTGTCACGTGCAAGCTTTTACCAACTTCGACGCAGAATTGAAGAGGTTAATATCAAATTAAGAGACGCCTATATCGGGATGGTCGAAGTGTTTAAACCTTGCTAGTAAATTAGCATATATAAGTTATACATGTGTGTGTAATAATCTTTGTAGTTACAACTAGCCTGTTTACTATAAATTCTGAAACTGCTTGCTTTTTTGGATCTTTTGTAGGTTATTGTTGAACAAGCTAGTGTTTATAGATGTTCCGCGACAGTTGATTTTTTCGAGAAGGAACAGCCATTCTACCCTCCCTTAGACAATGACGATCTTCTGTACGAGCACTTCAGGAAGGTTGCAGTTGACCTGTTTGGCCCGCAAAAATACAAGGTTGTATCTCCATTGATGGGTTCGGAGGATTTTGCTTTCTATGCACAAGTCGTCCCTGCAGCTTTCTACTTTGTAGGCATTCGGAATGAGACATCAGGCGCCACGCACAATGTGCACTCCCCAAACTTCATGATAGATGAAGGTGCTCTCCCTAATGGTGCAGCTCTGCATGCTGCAATAGCCGAGAGGTATCTTGATAATCGTGACTGTGAGCTACCTTCACGAAAACCAAGTGCGTAGAACATGTTCTGCAATTCTATGCCTAGTGGATGGGCGTCCATAGTTTTTTAATTTTCGATACATCGCCGAGTAGCAATTTCAGTCTGCCATGTACAAATGTTGCGTTTTTATTGTTCTCCTTTTTAGAAATTGAGTTCAAATGTGTGCATTGTTTGAAGCATGCGGTGGTTGAATATGTGGCTTTCTGTAACCACGGAAAACAATAGTTTACATGGAATATCCTTCTTAACTGAAGGGAAAAACCAAAGTAGGACAGAGTCTAGCTATCACAGGAGGCTGGGGTTGTCTGTACTTCATATAAGAAAAAGATGAGATGAGTTACATATATAGTCTTACAAGGTCAAATGGTTCCTCATCCATGACCTGGTTAACCCATATAACAACATCTGCTAAACACTGCTGCTTAAGTTGGGCTTAGAGTTTGTACTTGCCCAACCTTTCCACATTCTCCTTAAAATTGGTCATGGGAAGATCCTTAGTGAAATCATTAGCAGCTTGTTCTTTGGATTTTATGTATAATAGCACAAGATCTTTTTAGTCCGTCCTTTCTCTTATGTGAAATTGATCTCAGCATGTTTTGTTCTTTCATGTAAATTGTTAGAGAAATTTATTGCAACCTATCAGAGTGTTCTCATAGGTATCTCAAGATTTATTTTAATGATTCTCTGAATGATTTTGAACCACAACACTCGCTATGATCCCAATCATTATACCTCTTTGCCCATCTTCAACTCTAGATCTCATACAAATATATTGCCTCTTACTCAGTTACCCCTCCAAATGACAAGGTTGTTTTCAAGATATACGCAATTGTTAGTGGTTGATCTCCTAGTATGAATACATCCTGCCCAATCTGCATATGTATCTGCATGTGTATCCCTCAAGCTTCTTGTTCTTAGTGAAGATGTTTACTTTTTTAGGATTCTCCTTTATATAACATAGTAAACAGTCCACAACCTTCGTGTGTAAATCATTAGGTGTACACATGCTCATCATTCGCATTATAGATGATGGTGAATTCGATCGAGTAATATAGATCAACATCCACATAAATCTTTAGAAGGTATTTTCTATCCCTGATGCTTAACTTGTGACTTCTCTCAATAGGTGTGGAAGCATGTTTATATCATCACTTTCCAAAATTTTTAGTATCCTCTAACAAAGTACTAGCCTTCACTTTTTTTGTTACTCATAAGCCTGATATTATACAGCTTAAGCAACTGCTTTCACTGATAAAGGATATCTACATGGATGCTCATAAGTGAGAAGCACTTGGCCGTTGCATCTAGGTGGCCAACAATGATTGTAAACATGAAAAATGAAAGCTAAGCTACATCCTTAAGGCCATCAAGATAGGAAACTATATAAGTATGACTATGGCCAACGTGAACACAAAGTAGATTTTATACTAGGAGGTAGTCGAGTGCGTTCTCATACCACCTCTTCTTTTCCTTGCCTCAGGAAACTCCTTAAGATCCAGTTCTTTCCATATAAATCATGTATGCATTGGATCTCTTCTTCACAGCCTCTTAACAACATCTTCTTTATTCACCCATTACAAATGATTCCTCTCTTCATCTTCACCTTTTAGTAACCACATTGCACTCCTCTTCCTTACCATCCTATCACTACTAACCAAAAAGCAATGGACTTCTTCCCTTGAGGTAATTAAGATCAAATGTGTAGTAAGGTTCCCTTTTAATCGTGCATTTCTCTTCATCATCAAATGTGATGATTTTGCTGCCAACATAGAAAAAAAGAATAACTATTTCATTTGCACTCCTTTGACAAAAAGGATAAGATCTCCATTGCATTGGTAATATTTTAGTGCACATTAATGGGTCGTCAAGGGCTTACAAGTCCAACAGAATATCCATAATATATCTGAAAATGAGTCTTCAATGATCAAGGTCAATATCGAAATCTTGTTTAAGACATAGCATGATGTATTTAGGACTACGACCTAAAAATATCGAGGCATGTCTGATTCGCATAGCATTGTGCGGTCACATTCCCGAAGAGTGTGATTTTTTCGCTCAATTTTGCCATTCTAGGAGGTTGTTCTAGGTGCTAAAAACTCATGCTTGATCCCGGCATTTGCACATTACTTAAAAAAGTTCTTATTCTTGAACTCCTCACTATAATAACTTCTTAACTTTAGGGATAATGGTTCTTTGTTTGTTCTACATCCAATTGGCTAGCTTTTTGAATTCTGAAAAGGCTAGTTCTTTGGAGGAAATGAAGAAAACTCAAGGGAACCATGAGTAGTCATCTACTATGACAAAATAGTAATGACATCCACTTAAACTTTTGGATTTTGTAGGTCCAAACAAGTTTAGATATAGGACTTATAAAGGTTTTGAGGTGATGATAAATTGTATATTTTCAGGGTAGTTTTATGGAGTTTCCTCTATTTACATGTTGTACACATATCCATCTTCATGTAAGATAGCCTAGATAAGTTTTTAACTAAGGCATGTTTGCTAGAACTATTGATTGGTTTCAAGTGAATGTAACCCACTCTTTTACCCCGGGGAAAGTTTCTTCTTTTGATGCCATATAGTAATCCAATGATGAATGATCATCAAATATACATGTGTGTATATACTTTAACGCTTATTTCTCCAGGAAAAACTTCTTGTGTGCCCTCTTTAGAAACTCAAAACAATCTATAGAAAATAAAATGTTAAAGCATTTGTTATAGATATGAGAAACACTCAAGAGGTTGTGTTTCAGAGCTTCAACCAAAGTGACATGATTAATTGAAATGAAGTAGTCTCTAATTATACCTTCATCAAATATCATACATTTGTGGTTGTTCCTAAATGTTAACAACACACCATCCTTAACCATGGTACTAAGGAAGATGTCTTTGTCTCCACGCATATGATTGGAGCACTCATTGTCCATGATCCATTTTCCATGTCTTTCGCACTTTACAACATACAAAATACGACCTACTCATGTAATGTGGTTCACGATGTCTACAATTGTAAAATATCTTGGTTCTGAAAATTAATTGATCAAACATTTTGGTACACATTTCTTTTGGGTCCTTTGAGTGTTATGATGGTTCCTTGGATTTCTCCTTGGTTGTAATACTTACTTGCTTTTACTTGACTAAAAGAAACTTTGGCAGAATTATCAGGTTTAACAATTTTAGCAACTTTAATAGATTTAGAGCTACTAGCAACTGAGGGTTTATATACAATCCCAAACTTGGCTTTTTTATAGTTAGTTCCTAGCAATTTATCTATGTTTTCCTTCCCTTTACTGAACTTAACAAGATCACTTACTAATATATGTATTCTTATTCAATTGAGCAATAATTACTTCTAAAGTATCTATATTATTATTAAGATCATTAATTTCTATTTCGTAGTCATTTTCTTATCAGAAAAAAAATTGTCATTAAGTTCATGTATATTTTCTTTAAGGATTCTACTTCAGATTTATGCTTTTTCTACTGTGATGCATGCAATTGATTTTAGCAATTTCTTTTCACTTTAACAAATAGAGCACACATAGTAGTTAGTGCTTGTTGTAATTCATCTACAAGTCTCATTAGATGTTACCTCATCATCAATTTCCATATATTTGAGAAGAGCTTGTTTCATGTTCGAGGATTCTGAGTCACTTCTGGAAGAGCTTGAGGAGTCGGAGTCGGAGGAATACTAAGTAGCTTGCAATGCCCTTCTCTTTCGATGATTTTCATGGTATTTATGGGATCCTTTCCTTCAATTCTTTTCTTCTCTCTTTCCTTTATAGGACTATGGTTGCTTTGACTCTTGGTGGTTGTTCTTTCTGAGAAAAGAACAAACCAGCTTAATGTGTCCCTTTCTCTTGCATTTGAAGCATTATAACTCGCTTTCCTTTCTTCAATCACCATGCTCGATGAACTGTTTGAACCTTCTGGTGAGCATAGTTATATCATCGTCAAAGCTTTCATATGCAAAGGTTGTCTTTGTGGCTAGAAGAGCTATGTATTTTTTCTTGATGTAAGATTTGTCTTTGGCTTTTTGCACCTTTTCTACTACATTGGATAAGAGTTTATCTACGAGTTCATTAATTGATTGATAGATTGTTAGTGTCATTTTCTTCCTTGATGATAATTTCGGTCATACTTCAAACAGAGGTGAGAGATCTAAGAATCTTCTTTTCTTGATATGGTTCAATAATATACATGCTTAGATTTTGAAGGACATTGATAATCCCTAAGAATCTGGTGTATATTTCTCGAGTAAGTTCTCCACACTTCATATTGAATAAATCATACCTTTGTTCGAGAAGACTTATTTGAGTCTCCTTCACATTACTTGTACCTTTGTAAGTGACTCTTACCTCATTTCATATCTCATAAGCTATCTTGTATGCATGTACCCTATTGAGCTCTTTATTTGTGATTGCACAGAAGATGTCCTTCACAGCTTTAAATTTGTGGGTAACATTCTTCTTATCTACATCAGACATAAGAACAACTTCTATAGGATATGACCTACCATACTTAGTCTCGATGATATCCCACACATCATACGTAATCGATTTGAGGAATATTTACATTCTGACATTCCAGTAGTTGTAATTGGTCTCATCAAATGAAGGAGGCATGCCAATATATTTACTTTCATAATCATTTTTACTGAAGATGTCATACGCGTTTCAAATGCTTTACTTTGTAGCACAAACCCACTTTAATACCACCTGTGAGTTCCTTGGGATCAAGATACTACAGGGGGTGAATAGTGTATTGACGGTAGAATAAATTTTTTGCATAATATAGTTGATCACATCACAATCAATCAAGTACAATACACATGATTACCATGAAAACCCAACCAGGTCAAAACCACAACCTTAGTCTCCTAACACGAGATTTTTAGTAGTTGAGACAACCATTTGCTTTACTTAACTCGAGATATTTGCGTGGATATCTAAACTGTTTATAAAGCCTCCTTTACAACTTTAAATCAAATACTAAAGTTAATCCCACTGATATGACAATATGACAATGTCAACGATGGACACGCTAAGACTATCCTCTGGACTCCTTGGATAGAGCATACTGTACATATACAAAAACAATATGCAAACTTTTAGACCTAACACCAAAAGTTCATGCAATTAAGGGATATGGAAAGAATGTTATCAAGATATTTTTCTCAAAAAACATTACAGATATTCTCAATGAATGAGTATAATTATATCAATAATCAACAAAGATAAATGTAGATAATATAATAATATATGCACAAGCAATTACACCTCAATAATTAAGGGTTAATAATAATATATCAAAAATGATAAAACCATAGTTGTAGTTTGCCAAAAGTGTTTCGACTATTGTTACAAGAACTAGAAAACTTCGAGCCCAACCCAACCCAGCCCAACCCAGTAACCAAGGTGTTCCATGGGAGCTTCCGGCTCAGGCTGGTGGTGTATATGAGACCGAGCTTAGGGATCTCTGTCAATCGTTGAGAAACTAGACGAGTATAACAGGGAACATGGCAACCAAGTTTGAATGTGGATTCCAAGTCCTATAGGATGATAGATATCAACAGTTTAAGGTAAACTTTCATGTGAATTTCTAAATATAGGTATGTTAACAAAAGAGTTTTAGATTTCTTATATTAGCTAAAATACAATATGTATGTTTTAATCATTGATGCAAAAAGGGAAAACATGCAATGACAACAACAACGATAATGTGTATGTAGAGGAGGAAGTGAGGGCATTCATGATAACACAAAGTAATGGGATCTTGATCTCAGAAGACAGGGACAAATGTAGCAAGGATCGAGAAAAGCCCAATGAGAAGGGGAAATAGAAGCTCGGCATCCTTGACAGGTGGAGGTAGGGAAAGCAATGATATAGATTGTTGAAACTTGCCCTTCTTTGTTTTGATTTTCAAGTTTATTATAACCTATGTGTTATGTGAACACTATAAACTCAAATTTAGTCTGAAGTTGTTGTAACCTTTTGTTTTAATTTATTGTTTCTGTGTTATTCGTGTGCTTAAGTGTGTTTCAATGCATGTTAATATTTTCTGTGGCAATAATGCATACTTCTTTGAGGCTAAATTGTACTTGAATGAAGGTTATTAATGAAAATACATGTCTAAATCGATATAGATGGCATTTCTATGAATAACAAAGATTGAAGTACAAGTTACTATTTGGTTTCAAACTATAATGTTTAATTGTGGTTTGTTGATGATCAATCAGTGCCTAGTAGTAGCGATTCTCAGTCATGTTGCTTTTTTTCACAATTTTCCAAGTTTTGTCATCGCAAACTGTCTACATAATGACCGAGATAGTTTCAATATAGTCGCTAATGTATTGCTATGTGTTAATCATGAATCAATCAGTGACTCATAGGTCATTCATGATCATAGCATGGTCCTCAGGTCAGTCAGTTGTAGTCGTTAGTACTTGCAAGTGAGTCGCACATTGGAGCACCATAATCATGTTTGTTTCAACTTTTTGCGACCACGTTGTCTCTAGTAGTGACCATTGACGACTACATTTACAACCACATTGACGACATTAACGTGGTGATTATATATTTGCAATCAAATAATTGTACCTATGATTATTGAAATACTTGTGATCGTACATTGTGTTCATGTTGCATCTATAGGATGGTCATGTCGTAACTGCAAAAATGTTCTTGTGATGTAGTTAGTTGACATTGGCTTTGACCTACATGAGACACATAATAGGGAGTTTTTCACATATTTATTTTGTGATTTTGACATCCTTAGAACGGGTAACAACCCTTGTCTATTTCCTGAATATAGCTTTGTATTCTTAAAGAAACAAGTCCCATGGCTAAAGATATAAATCCTACTTCTTAATTAAGTTGCTATAAAAAATGAGGTGATCTAAGATTTAGATCAAGGTCCATTTTTTGTTCCCTTTCGGTATGTGGTCTGGAATCCAATCAAATTCCAAAGTGGTCCAAGTGCAAATGCAAAGCGCATGCAGACGTTTTTGTGAGGTCAATTTTCTTGATTTTTAAACTTTACGAGGATAAATGCAAATTCAAAGTGCATGTAGATGTTTTTGAAGATCGTATAATTTTATGGATTTTTTAGGTTTTCAAAATTTTAAGGGTTCTTATGGCTTTTGTAAATTTATTAAATTCTACGTGTTTTTTGACTTTTGAAGGATTTTGGTTAGCATTTTATGTATTGATTTTATACATTTTTTATATACAAATTTATACAATGTGTCTTGATTCCAATGGCTTTTAACAAAGTATTTTATACATTTATCAGTAGTATATATACACATTCTAAAACAATTTTACAACTTTTGTTATCCTTACCCATATTGCTAAGGATTTTATATAATATGCATATGAAAGTACGATATGAAAGTACGATTGATGGGTGAGATATATAGAAAGTATATACAATAACCCCTATACTTAGCATGTATTATGTCCTCATACTCATTATACAAAAGAAAGGAACATATAGCTCGTGTTGAGCATGGTTGGGTGAAAATAACAACAAATCAAAGAGTGCAAGTCGACTAATAAACTTTAATAATCTATGTGTGTGTGTTAGCAATCCGTGTGTGTGCGTGTGTGTGCGTTCGTGCGTGCGTGCATGCACGTGCTCGTGCGTGTGTGTGTGTGTGTGTGTGTGTGTGTGTGTGCGTGTGCGTGTGAGCGTGTGAGTGTGTGAGTGTGTGTGTGTGCGCGCATGGACGTACGCGTGCGTGTGTGCGTGTAGGTGTACGTGCGGGCGTGCGGGCAGGTGCGCGCGTGTGCGCGCGTGTGCGTGTGCGTTTGTGTGTGAGTGGGTGCGCGTGTGTGCGTGTGTGTGCGTGTGCGAGTGTGTGTGTGTGTGGGTGTATGGGCATGTGTGTGTGTGTGTGCATGTGTGTGTGTGCACGTGTGTGCGTGTGTGCATGTGCGGGTGTGTGTGCACGTCCGTACGCGTGCGTGCGCGTGCATGTGGGTGTGCGCGTGCGCGTGCGCATGCATGCGTGCATGGGTGCGCGCACACCTTACTTGTGTTTATTATGCTTTTGCCTCTCTAAAATATGTTTTGTTTCTTTTAGGAATCTCTTTTAATTTAGAAACTTTTACAAGTATATAATAAAAGAAAAGAACATTATAAATACATATGAAAAGGGAAATAAGAATTTTAATATAAAAATTAAATGCTAAATGATAATAAAAAATAAATAGAATATTTTTCATTATTTTATTTTTATAGATTTCAACCATGAACGGTCCCAAGCCTGGGTAAATGAGGAGGGTTGCGTTAGGTAGCCGACAACCAGCGTAAAACAGTCAGAGACAACTTCCTAAATAGTATTTTTTTTTAAAAAAATACTATTTAAGAAGTTGCCTCATGACAGTCGGATCTTTTCAACATGGATTTAAGCAAACATACAGATTTCCTTGGGGCATTCCCTACTTGCAACGCGTTGCATCGCTCGAATGCAATGAAAAATTGGCAAGGGCCGCTACATCGCAGCCTGGATGTAGTTCAAAATTTGCAAGGGTTCTCGCATGAGGAACGCATGCGGGTAATTAAGCTAGTTTCGCTACATCACCGCCTCGATGCAGTCCAAAATTTACAAGGGTTCTCGCATAATGGACGCATGCGAGTAAAGAAGTTAGTCCAAAAGAGATTACAATGGAAGTTGCGGATTGGTAGTTGGAATATTGGCATTTTAACTGGAAAGTTGATGGAGATAGTGGATACGATGGAAAGAAGGAAGATTCATATACTATGTCTTAAAGAGACTAAATGGGTTGGAGACAAAGCAAGGGAGATTGAGAAGACAGGCTTTAAACTTTAGTTTACAAGTAAAGATAAGGGTAGAAACGATGTTGGAATGGTTGTTCATAAGGATTTGAAGGATTGTTTGGTTGAGGTGAAAAGATTCGGGGATCGAATTATTTTGCCAAAATTGGTGCTTGAAGAAGAAATTCTGATTATCATCTTAGTTTATGCACCGTAAATTGGTTTAGATGAAAGGACTAAACAAGCTTTTTGGGAAGATTTGGATAGGAGTCTACAAGGAATCCCACAAAGAGAGATGGTTTGCATCGGTGGAGATCTTAATGGACATGTTGGAAAAGATACTTCAGGGTATGCTAGTGTTCATGGAGGACATGGTTTGGGGATATAAATGAAGAGGGAAAAGCTATCCTGGATTTTACAACGACATATGATCTTTTGATAGCAAACACTCTCTTCAAGAAGAGGGAGTAACATTTAATTACTTATAAAAGTGGACTAACTAGAACACAGATAGATTACTTTGCGTTGAGGAGAAGAGATAGACTGTGTTGTAAAGACTGTAAAGTAATCGCAGGAGAGAATTTGACAACCCAACATCATTTGTTAGTCTTGGATGTACAAATGAAAGGCTTAATAAAGAAAAGGAGGGTTTCTAAGATAACTAGAACTAGATGGTGGAATCTTCCACTGAAGCAAGAGAGCTTCAGGGTGATCTAGCTTGTAGTGAAAGTTACTTGAATCATGCATGCTATAGACGGATACAAAGAAAGGAAGTAGAGGAGGCTTTGAAGGTTATGAGACCTGGAAAAGGTGTAGGACCGGATGACATCCATGTAGAAGTATGGAGAGTTTTAAGTGAGCGTGGTTTGACTTGGCTTACAAATCTATTCAATGTTATTTGGCGAAGCAAGAAAATGCTTGAAGATTGGAGGAGGAGTATCGTGGTGCCTCTTTATAAGAATAAAGGAGACATTCAAAATTATTCAAATTATAGAGGTGTCAAGCTGATGTATCACACTATGAAAATTTGGGAACGTGTGTTTGAAAGAAGGTTGAGACAAATTTCCAATGTAAAAGAAAACCAATTCGGATTCATACCAGGTTGCTCAACGACTGAAGCCATCCATTTGCTGAGGAGAACAATGGAGATTTATAGAGCTAAAAGGAAGAATCTCCACATGATCTTTATTGATTTGGAGAAGGCTTATGATTCTGTCCCACGAGAGATATTGTGGAGAGTGTTGGAGAAGAGAAAATACATGTCCTATACATTAACCTCATAAAGGGCTTTATCTTGTGTAAGGATCCCGTCTAGGAAGACTGGATATTTTGACATCAACATTGGTTTACATCAAGGTTCTGCTTTGAGTCCATTTCTTTTTACTTTGATCATGGACGAGTTGACCAATCACATTCAGGATGAGTTACCTTGGTGTATGTTATTTGTTAATGATATTGTGTTAATTGACGAGACTAGAGATAGAGTAAATGAGAAGCTTGAGGTCTGGAGACATGAGTTGGAGACTAAAGGATTTCGTATAAGTAGGGCTAAGACGGAATATATGGAGTGCACCTTTGATGGAAGCAATGGTGAAGGAATCGAGGTGAAGATTGGTGACGATAACATTCAGAAGAGAGATTCCTTTAGATATCTGGGATATATTCTGCAACATGATGGAGAAATTGATGGAGATGTTACTAATAAAATAAATGCATGCTAGCGAAAGTGGAGAGGAGCCTCTGTTGTTCTCTGTGATAAGAAAATTCCTTTAAAGATTAAAGAAAAGTTTTACAAAGCAACCGTGAGACCTGCTATGCTTTATGGATCTGAATGTTGGCTTGTGAACCATAGACATATGCAGAGAATGAATGTAGCAGAAATGAAAATGCTAAGGTGGATATGTGGACACACACACATACACACACGTAAAGATCGGATTCGGAATGATGCAATCAGAAAGAAAGTTGGTGTAGCTCTGATCGAGGATAAGATGCGAGAAAATCGCTTAAGATAGTTTGGACATTTGCAAGGAGGATCAGGTGATGCACCAGTTAGGAGATGCGAGTGTTGGGATGTTGAGCCGGCTAAGAGAGAGCGAGGACGGTCCAGGAAGTGTTGGAAAGAGACCATACGAAGGAATCCTAGTTTTGTGGATATAAACCCAGGATTGGCCCAAGATAGATCTGAATGGAGGCGAAGAATCCATGTAGCCGACCCTACTTAATTGTGGGAAAAGGTTTTGTTGTTGTTTGTTGTTGTTGAAAAGAAACAATAAAAAATGGTGAGAAGAAGATGAGGCAAACTTTGTTGTTTTCCAAAGATAAGTGTCTAACGTTTTCTTTATCACTTTTGTGCTTCATTCCCCCACAAAGATATGGAATATAGGGAGTTATTTTTAATTCCATTATAGTTTTTTAATTGAACATGTAAATATCCACGAAAGTAATTAAATATATTCGAAAAATAAAAAACGTGATTAATCTTGCTATTATTGTGAAAATCAGTGAATACAACCAACTATCATTAAGAATTTCATCTTTGGATGAAAAACATGTTTTTTTCGTAGCAGGGGCTGGAGAAAGAATCGAAAAGACAATTTCACTATATTTTACAAAATTATTTTCATATGTAATACTACTTACAAGTAACCAAAAACACTATTTTTGTATTTTTCAAAAGTACCTGATATTTCTTAGTATTTTTGAGTATTTTATAGATGTTTTATATTTTTATGGTATAAATACAATAAAAATAAAAGCTATCATTATGATTGGTGTGCCTATATATATAAAGCTACCAAAGCATAAAGTGGATTTTTTCTTTTTTTTTAAATATCAAATGATCTACGATGATATCTCAAAAATTCGTAAAGACAAATGTGAAGGACAATGAGGGTTTTTTTATAAGATATTGAAAAATACGGGGATAAAACAATTGAAGGTCTAATTATGTCATAAATGGATCAACTCAAAATGTTTTTCAAAAATTCTAGAGACAAATATCAAAAAATCTCTATAAGATAGTAATGTAATGATTCAATTAAGATTAAACAAGATCTCAATGCTATAAAACTTCCAAAATTCATAAGTCATTCATTTAAAATCCAAATGTCATAAAAATAGCGGCACATGAAATATTACACGTTTAGTAATGTCTAAATACCCCTTGTGATCCACCTTCCAAATAGTGGTAGAACATGTCACTCCTCGAGAAAAAAATCTCATTCTATGTAAAAAGAAGGAGGGCTGCTCAGAGGGAGAAGACATTATGGGTAGGTTGATACCAATCTTTATGGGGGGATAAGTAGTACATAGTGGGTTTCTGGTCCACCATCTATTACTTAATCAATGAAGCAAGAGCCTCCCCGTTACAAAGAAATTCGAGGCTAAGGGGTTAATATGTATGAGCTTAGTTGTCGAGATTGACCTAAAAACAAGGCTCTTTATCTGAATGAAAAAATGCATATATTGCAAGATAATTTTGTTTGAACCAGTGGGTGTTTTTGCATAATGTCAAAACAAATTTCAAGCTTAAATGCATAAATAAGGGCTTATCTGTAGATATGATATTTGAGAGGGGTTTGGTTGTAAATGACCCCAAAACGTAAAGATCTTGTGTGCCTCTCCAAAGTGTGGATACCTTTGTGATTTTGAGCAGTAGTGAAGGTCATCTTACTATGTGCCTCAGTTACATGATACATGCACATGTCTTCTTCATTGGTATAATGGTAAAGATGCAAGGGACTTCTTGGATCTAACAGTGGTAGCCCATTTTTTCTTCTGTAATGGAGATGTGCTCCTTCAATGGATTGGATGATTGACAATAGGTGGGATGAAAAGGTGAGATGAGTGGGGATCCTAGCCAATCGATTGCCTAGAACTATCCCCTCTCTCTTCTCGTTCTTGTTTAGATGATCTATACAAAGGAGCCCAATCGAGGTGGTTGCAATGTACCCTCACTACGGTGGATGATATCAATCACATGGCAAGCTCCAACTGCTCTGATGCTTTTAATGCAGAGCTTTTAGGTGAACTAGTGATGGTCCATGTGCATCTAAGGTTGAGCTCCTCTAAACCAAGTCTCCATTTCTCTCTATTAATTTTTACTTATCTCCAATTTTATTTTAAAGATGACATATGATATCACAGTCGCTCACCTATATACTTGTTTATAAGACTGCACGGAATTTCTATGAATAAAGTAACTACCAAGTTGAACTATAGATTATAGTTTATAAATCAAAAAATCTCAAAGTCTATTTATTGAATAAAGGTTTTAATGTTGTGTTCTAAATTGTATTTGGCAAAGTTGTGACCTCAACCTATACTCTCAAAACGTTTCATGTCAACGAACTCGTAACTAATTAAACAATATTTCTCATTGAACGACTAAACTTGATCAACCATATTTTCTCTACAATCGACCAAACATTATCGACCATTAGGTTTACGTGATTGATCAGGACTAATCGAACACCTTGTTTAAAAAACATGATTGATTATATTTTGAATACAACCCCAATGAAAATCACAAGATAGATCACCTTTCCAGAATGATCAATCATTGGTACATAATCATGTTGATTTCTTACTTGTTGTATTTCAAACAGTCATATCTTCTTAACCCTAAATAAGATACATAATAATCAACGTTGGAAGACATGCAATTCACTCCACTCTCTAAAAATGAAGAAACTTATTCTCTGAGTGATTTTCTCATATTATATCTCTAGTTCTTCACGTTCTTTGATATTGTCGAGAATAATAGCATTGAAGATAGTTTATTCAAGAAAAGGTTCAGCAAGTAGCTTTCGATTTGGGATATCCTCCTGTGAATAGTAGCTGTTTGGAGGGTTGGGATGGTTGGATTGATATTTGTGATGTAATGTGACATTGATTATGTGTTATATTAACTTGGTTGATGATTATAATATGTTTTCTATGTTAATAAGTGTATTTGAACCATGTTAAAAACCATTATACCAAAGAAATTGTAGGGTCAATACAAGTATTCCCAACCCAAGAATGCAGGGTTGGAGACATGGATATACCAGGATACCCCGAGGTATCGTGGCAGCCAAACATGCCCCTAAAGTCGGAGATCTTGTGGGGTGAAACACCCAATGCGTGCCTCCTATTCGGTCCCACCCCATGCTGACTAGATATTTCTTGCCATAAACTAGCATCAAAGAACTTATTGTCCTCAGATGGTGGGATACCATACTTCGCAAGGTAGAGCTCCAAGTATTATCCCTACCAATTTGGAAAATTAATACACTATAGAACAAATATATATATAAGGAAATGGATTTAACATAGGCACTAACATTGATTTAGATTCAAGCATGGACCATTCATCTCTCGATGTATTTGTAGCAGTCAACAATTTCTGCAATGATGAGGCACTGCTACCGGCTGCATGTTGTTATTTGGAACTTATAAATTGTTAAGTGCTTATAAAGACTTGTATAGTTGATAAAAATACTCTAATAAAATTGCATACCATTTCACTTCGTGCAATCCCAATGCTCTTGGATCTGATGGTGGATCTGATGGTCGGCTTTCCTCCATTGCTCTTCCCTGCCTTAAATCTACTGCGTAAAATATTATGGGCAAATATATTGTAGTAGTGAGCCCACCTCTGGAGTATACACCATTCATCTTCTTCAACATGGATTTCCTTACCATGTGTACATTATCCTTCACTCATTCTGTTGCACAAGCTTAATCAGGGCACTGTGAGTATAGGATAACCATGTAAGAATTACCTCTTATCCATTTATCATCTCCATAACATGATCCTTTAACCATTACCTCTAAGGTGTACATAATCAAAATTTTACAAGCATTCGAGCAATGGAATCTACATCCATTTGAAAAGAACCAGCATATGAGAAAAGCATGTGTGTTGGTCCAAGTACAAGATCATTCGAAATCATGTACATTTGATCACTCGTATCAATCAATTTGATCACTCGTATCAATCAACTTTACCTAATCTTTGAAGCAATTGGATAAAGTTCTTCTAATTCATTGATGGCCTCATCATCGATAAATGTAGGATCTCTATCATTATTAAAGAAGAGATGGCGACATCTCGATCTCTGAAATACTTCAAGAACTAAAAAGTTACTATGCAAAAGATGTTACTTCCTATGAGTTATCGAGGACACACACACACACACACATATATCGGTTGCTTCTTTCTCTTTAGTGATCAATAAGTGTGGTTTTCCCTTCTTGAAAGGATAATTGTTCACCTTTAACTCGATGCTAACTAATTTTGCATAAGATAATTGTAAGTCATTTCAACGCCTTTAGTCAAGTACCTAGAGAAAAAGTTGGCCTTTTGAAAAATGTATTGGGTGCTAATCAAATCTTCAACCTTATTTTTTGTTATAACCCTTCTATTTTAAGAACATATATCTACACACAAGGTAAAACGATACATTTAGAGGTTGAAAAGCAACATTGGTTACATGAAACACATATATAATACTCAATTAACTTTCAAATAGATACATCCCTCGATACTTATTTGATTCACCAACTTTGTCTTCGTATGGAAGATGCACGATCAGAGGTTCCAACAAGTCGAAGAATGTCGGATGAAATATTTTCTCAAAGTTGTAGAATATAATGACAACATTTTTCTCTAGTATTATCATATCTTTTATTGCCAACTTCTCATTAAATTTAAATAAATTATTCAACTCCATCAAAATATTGACAACCTGCTTAGGTAGAAGTCTCCAAAATCTAGGGGCAACAATTGTTCCATGAAGACATGAAAATCATGACTTTTAATACCCTTAAACATGTTTTTCTTCAAATCAACCATTTTGGATATGTTAGATGCATATTCATCTGAAACCTCGACTTACTTACCAACTCGTATACATCCTTCGTGGTCTTAATTAAACTAAATTTCGCCTTCGCTATATGAATACAATTATCATCATATTCAATCGGGTTCACTTCTAAACAAGCAAAAATTATCTTGTAATCGCTTCATGCATTATATTTATCCTTAGTCTTACTGCTGATATCCATGCCCACGTAAAATTCATTATCAAATACATTCATCTCCATGTACATAACATCCAAGTTATGCCAAACGAGGAGGTTAGGCCAATACGGTAGTTCTTAAAAAATGGTCTATCTTTGTATAGTTGTGTATTACCAAATTTAGGAAGAGGATGATCTCCATTATTAGAACCCTTTTGTGCAACCTCATTAATATCTCGGTACTCCAGCTAGACGAGTGGGTGGATTAGTTTCTTCAACAATATCCCTTCTGATGGCCATCCTTTTATTTTATATATAGATGTTCCTTGGGCATAAATTATTGTTGGCAATCAATAAAGCAAGGCTTTTATCCATACTCAAACTGAAATAACTTTCTTTTTCCATACAATATGGACAACTCCTCTTCCCATGTGTACACCATCTAGAAAGCATTTCATAAGAAAGTGTTGATCGTCCACAATTATCCAACTCTCATCTAGAATTTACTTTGACTCGCGACATCAACTGTCTTTCGACCAATATCTCCATAGTTCCTTCAATTTGTCGATGAATGGGTGAAGATACACATCCGATATTTACCAGGATGTGTCTGCCCTAGCATGAGCAAAGTCAAGAACATATATGGATTTTTGTAATAAAACTAGGGTGGTAGTTTATATGGCATGACAATGATATGCCAACATGAGTAGTCATCCCCTCGACTGTACAGATTGAACCCGTCATTCCTCTGAATCAGAGATGGTGTGACAATGATATACAAGTGATGAATATATGATTCATCGCCTATATTATTTCATTTTGGCTAAAATTCTTGTTAAAATGCATGTAAAAATTCACTAATTCTCAATAATTAGCATTCTAACCATATTTGTTAATATTATATATTTAAGAATTATTTTATCCAAAATAAATAATAAAGAGAAAAATAAAAAATAAAAGAAAAAGAATGATGTAGATATGAAATGTATACAGATTGATCCTAACCTCAAGACCAGGTCAATAATACTTGATCGATAAAATAAATAATTAAGGAGAGATAATGATCATAATTTATAAAAATATCAGAAATCAAGAGCACAAAAATACATTTATTTATTTTTCATCTTGTAAATATTTCACCTAATTTATTTGCCACCAATAAAACATCAAATCAACAAATTTTCTTCATTAAAGTTGCTTATAAAATATATAATATTTCATAAAACTATCAAAAAAATTATTTATTACAAAAATAATTAATTATGATGAACCGAAAAAGCCGTAAAAGTAGACTTCCAAGGTTCATAATTATTTATAGAAAACAAAAATTATCAAAATCACTTTTAAACTTCGTTTTATTACTAATATTATTTTTTAAAATATCAAAAAAAATATTAGAATAAAATAGGCGAGTTTTGGCATTTGGGTCCCTTTGTCCATATGTATTACATGTATATAACTTCTCAATTTTCTAATTAATTATTTTTAACACCATTTACCTAATTCTTTTTCCAAAGTATTTTTAGAAATTAGCAGACCAATATAAAAAAATAACCTAAGTCAAAATGCCAATAAATTCTGAAGCCACGAAGCCGTGACTTAAATTTTTCGAACATCATAAAAGTTTTATGGACTCTGAATTGGGCATAGTCACTTTTAAAGTTAGTTCTATAGAATTATCTACTAAATGACAATGATTTTGCTAAAATCGTAGCTAATATGTAAAAATTGAGTTTTGGGACCTTATTGCTATAAAATGTACAATATATCTTTTATCTTAGTTAACTGATATCATTTCATATATTTATATACTTCATTAATAGTTATTATTAAAATAAATAAACAAAAATATTTAATTATTTTTATTTTTAATTATTTATTTTAGCTACTAATTTATTTATTTATATTTAATTACTTTTTTATTAATTATTATTTATTAATTTAAGTATTTATTTTTTATTAATCTTATCTTATTTAGTTAATTATTTACTTTAATTAATTCATTATACATTATTAATTATTTCATATATTTCATTTATTTTTTATTTATTTTCCCTCTCATCTTTTTCTTTTCCTCTCCCCCATTCTTCTTTCTCCCTAGATACCCGATGTCGTCGCCCTCTTCTCCTCCTTCCTCCACCAGCCTTACCAACGACTTGGCCATTGGCCATTTTCCCAACTCTGATCCTTATCCTTCTCCGTTGGTCGGTGACGAGACCACCTTGCTTGACCTCCATGGAACATCCCCCATATAAACCCTAGGATTCCCCATCAAGCCGGACATCTGCCATTTTCTCTTCCATCCGGTGAGCTCTACCCAAGTGAGGGTCAATGACAGCATCCTCCTCCGTTGTTGAGCGGGGTAGGGCGATCAAAGAGGCGAAATCACTTGCCGGTGCGTGGCTCCACTCTGTCGCGATCCAACCTCCTTATGCCACAAGTGGAAGTCATAACCAATGGAGTTCTTTCGAGCTTCGCCCCAGGCAATACGTTCATCCGATCTAGGTTAGGATTCTCCTCTTCACCTCCTCCAGTTCCTCTTCCCATTATCTTATCTCTATCTACTCCTTCTCTTCTTCTAATTCCTGATTTTCTTCTCAGATCTCTTCTCTGTTTCTCCTCTTGAAATTGACCCCAAACTGACCTTGATTTCATTCCAAAACTGTTATATCTTAACATCCACCCAGTATAGTTCACCGCCTACTAGCCATCACTTGATTACCTCATATCATTGTAGATTTGAGTTTTCATTGGTCCTCCTTCTCCACTTATAGAAGATCCCCATCCCATTTCATCATACATCTCCATTTTTTTGCATATAACATCCGACCGAGGCATAGAATCCCTTAGTCTATTATCAGAATTCGCAGGTCTTCCAAGACGATCAACATCATGAGGATTTCCACCATCTTCAAGGAACGAGCAGCACTGTCTCGAGACAGAAGAACAACACCTGGAGATCCATGTACTGTGAGAAGCACAACATCTGAATTCAATCATTGAATATCATTGTTACGCCTCAAGAACAATCGCTATCCATTAGCATGCTCCATTGGAGGAACCACCTCCATCGAAGATCAGCACCTACACCAACGGATAGAACCCGCAACCTCCAGATCTAGATCCACCTTGAAGCTTTACCTACAAACCATTAGCCACCAGAGATTAGGATTTGGTCGAGACCCGTCACCCTTGAAGATCGAGGAGGAACATTCCCTGCTGCGATAATTGACATCGGATAAAAGGACTGGATGTGATCATCACCCTTCAGCATTTCCTAAATAGTAATCGTCAGATCAAAACATCAATCAACGACCATAACTCAGTCACGTGTTGGCAGCAGGCCAGTCTGATCGATGCACCACTTAAGTGACGCACGTGTTTTGCACGTACATCACCGATATTTTTGGCCAATTTACAAATAGCCTCTCGAAATTCCTTTTATCTACAAGTAGGTCCCTTCCAGGCTTGATCACGTGCGGAGGCATGTGCTTGGAGGAATTTTGTGTTTGATGTTATGTACATGTCCTGCCATTTATAATCTCGTGCCCAAGCACATGGTGTTTTGAGCATTTTATAGGGATACCCTTGGTGCGTTTTGATTCTACAAGCAGGTCCAGGTGGAGGAACCATCACGTGATCTGCTTGTGTCGTCTAGGCTTATTGCACAGAAGCCCACTATGGATTTCATTATTACGCTTTTACCCCTATACAATATCATTACTATACATACTATAATATATAATATAAAATATAAAAACCAAACACATATACATATAAATATACAATAATATATTCTATACAGAATAAAACCAGTTTCCAAAAATAAAAATATTTTGTATTTTTAATAAATCATTCAAACACCAAAAAATATAACAAACCTTAAAATTCATAAAAAATATAAAAACACTTATAAAATTCTAAAAATTAGCAACAATATATTTCACAACATTTTACATATTAAACCAAAAATAAAATAAAAATTAGATAATTAAACCAATAAAAATTACAAAGTACTTAAAAACTTTAAAAAATCTTAACCGAGTCAATAAAAATCATCTAAATTTCACAATATATAGTTTTGAAGGTATTTTCATATAGTTTTATTCGGAGTTCAACGTAGGTTGAACTCCGAATCTACGAGAGGTAGTAATGAAGGAAATATACAAGTGGTGAAGCATCGATTTTATCTATCCCATCTCCTACTCTAAATGAGTCATTCCATTACATGTGGTACCCAAGAAGATGGGTATCATTACATTGATTACTGAGGACGGAGAGGAGATCACTACTTGAGTACCAAATTCTTGGCGAGTCTATGTGGACTATAGACGTTTGAATCAGGCGACCAAGAAGCATCGCTTCCTGCTACCATTTATTGATAAGATCATCGAGAGATCAGCTTATAAGAGCTATTATTGCTTTCTTGATTAGTACTCGGGATATAATCCGGTAAGCATTGCACCCGAAGATCAAGAAAAGATGACTTTCACATACTTATTCAGAACGTATGCTTTCAAACGGATGCCCTTTGGATTATGTAATGCTTCAGCTACATTCCATAGGTGCATGCTTTCGATTTTTACGGACATGGTGGGTGACTTTTTGGAGGTATTCAAAAATTATTTTTTGGTCTATGGCAATAATTTCAACTCATGTCTTTCTAGCCTATATTGTGTGCTTCAGAGGTGAACTAAGGTTAACCTCATTCTTTCTTGGGAGAAGAGTCATTTTATGATGACTTAGGAGACAATCCTTGGTCATATCATCTCCAACAAGGGCATGGATGTCGATCTGGCTAAAGTAGATATCATAAAGAAGATCAATCCGTCGTCCCATCTCAAGCAGTTATGATCTTTTCTGGGGTATGTCAATTTCTACCTACGTTTTATTCAAGACATCAGTAAGATTGCCCATTATCAGATCTTCTAGTAAAAGACATCAAGTTTATTGTCGATGATAAGTGTCTTTCATCTTTCGATACTCTCAAGAAAATGGTTATAGAGGCTCCTATCCTTCAACTACCCAATTGGTTTCTACCATTCGAGATCATAACGAATGCCTCCTATTTTGTTGTTGGGGTTGTTTTAGGATAGAGAATGGATGGCCTTCCATATTCCATACACTATGTTATCAAGATTTTGGATTTTTCCCAGCGGAATTATACTGTTATAGAGAAAGAAATGCTAGCCATAGCATTTACCTTAGACAATATGTCCCACATCTTAGGATCCAAAGTTACAATTTTCACAGACTATACCGCCATCAGGTATTTATTATATAAGAAGGATTCCAAGCCGCATCTCACTAGATGGATCCTTCTACTATAGGAATTTGATATTGAGATTAAGGACAAGCTTGGAGTCAATAATTTGGTGGCGGATCACCTCTCCCGACTAGAAATGCTTGAGACTTTTAAGTTTGATACAACCATCACAGAGACCTATCTAGACGAGGCGATTTTTATTGTCGCCTCGCTCCCATGATATGCCCACATTGTGAACTTTCTTGTTGCCAAAAAAGTCCCACAAGGTAGGTACAGTCAGAGACTTGAGACTTTCCTTGCGAAAGATAAGTCTTACCATTGGGGGATTCAATCATTTATCATAAAGGAGTGGATTCTGTCTGGCATCAGTGTATTCCTCGAGAGGAATACCATAGTGTACTTACTTATTGCCATAAGTTAGAAGATGGAGAACATCATTATGGGAAGAGGACAGTATAGAAGGTGCTTCAGTCCGATATTTGGTGGCCTACTCTCGTTATGGATGCATGCATTCGTAAAAAGATGTATTGATTGTTAGAGAATAGGTACTTCTTGACATAGACATATGATGTCGATGCAGCCGGTTCACTTCTTTGAAGTTTTTGATGCATGGAGTATACACTTTATGGGCTTGTTCCTTAAGAGTCAGGGATTCGAGTATATTCTTCTAGTTTTAGATTATGTGAGACATTGGGTAGAGGCTATTCCTGCCTGAGCCGCTAATGCGAACACGGTTTGTAAGTTCCTGAGAAAGCATATCATTTCGTGATTCGGGGTCACTCGAGTTCTGATTTCAGACGGGGGTTGCCACTTCATCAATGACAAGGTAAGAGCACTTGCTAATGAGTTTTGTATAGACCATCAGATTGCTACTCCAAATCACCCTCAAACGAATGGTCCAACTGAAGTTTCGAATAGGAAGGTTAAGATGATCTTGCAGAAGTTTGTTTGCCCATACCAAAAGGATTCTCAGCTTTTGAACTCGATTCTTTGGGCCTATAGAACATCCTTCTAGACACCATTAGTTACATCTCCCTTTCGACTCGTTTATGGCAAGCCATGCCACTTACCTGTGGAAATCAAACACAATTCATGGTGGGTAGTGAAAGAAGTATTCTTTGATTTAGATGATATGCAGATCAAAGGCAGATAGAATTGACAGCCCTGGAAGAACTAAGAGATGGAGCTTTCACAAGTAACCTTCATTATAAGAAGCAAATGAAAGAATGACATGATACACACATTAGTCATAAGAAGTTTGAGTCTGATCAAAAAGTTTGGTTATTTGATGTGAGACTTAAGTTATTTCTAGGGAAACTTCAGAGCAAGTGGAAAGGCATGTATATAGTGAGAAAGGTGTACGACAACGGTAGCATTGACATATATGGGTTATCTTATGAGTCCACCTTTCGAGTTAATGGTCATTGTTTGAAATTGTTTCTTGATTATGAGTCGTCGACCATTGAGGTTTCCCCCATTCATTTTGTATGAGATGTGTTCTTCATTCTTCACAATCTGCATCTCATACATCAGTTTCATGTTCTGATACGTGCATACGTGTTTTCGATTTTTATTCATTCTTTCTTTCGTCTGTCTTGTACCCCTAGGTCTTACTTAGGATTTTTGCTATATTTAAGATGTATTTTATCCTAAGTATAGGGGGGTGTAAACATTGTGTTGTCCATATTATTTTGTTCTGTTCTGATACCCATGTTGTTGCTTATACTTAGGGTTTGATTAACCCTACGTATAAGGGGGATAATATTGCTCATTCTCGTCCTTGATTATTTTCGATTTTTGTATCATCTGCTCTCTTGCTTGTCCCTTAACTATTGATATTATTCTCCTATACTTAGGGATAGTTTACCCTAAGTATAGGGGGGACAAGCCGAGCCGTTAATTGTGTACATTCGCATGATCTCGATCATCTTCGTTTTTTAATCTGCTATCCTTAGGATTAGTTGAGTTTAAGTATATAGGGGATGATTGACTTCTACTCATTATTTTCTTTTGAATCGTTGTAGTTTAAAATTCTTTTCACCAATCTACTTAGCCTGAGTTATGTCTTTCTTTATCGCTTCTTTGGTCCCTATGAAGACAAAATTCATGCTAAGTATAGGGGGTGTCGTATATATATTCTATATATACTTTAGAAACCATAACTCATACTTTATTGTATTTTTAATGATATAGCTCTAAAAGTATGGGTATATATTTGGAGTTTTTAAAGACCAATAGAAGATCGTATATATGACTTATAAAAAAATTGTCTTAAAACTCGTATATTAAAAAGTGTTGTAAATTACTTGGATAAAATTCTTAAGTATATAGAATCTGTAAATAAAATTTATTTGTAAACTTTTGTATAAATGTGTATAAAATTCTTTGAAAATATACATAATTCTTCTCAATTCATGTAAATTATTCAATCAACTAATTTTCTAAAAATACTAAAAAATTAAAATGTTATTCAGTAAAAATTTGCAAAATTATTTAAAATTTACATAAAAAGCTTAATCCGAAAAATTCACTTCATAAAAAATGTTGCATTCATTACTCTTTTCAGAATAAGTTTGGTTCTTGAACAGAATGCATCTAAGTCTGAGAGATGAAGCTTAGTTTAGATCTTAATCCACTTAGTTCTAAAGGAACTATATTATGAACTGGAATTAAGACTCTTCAAGTCATTCGACTTAATTCTTTGGATTCCATGAGACCATGTTTGGAATTCAACTTAAACTTGCATACATAGGACTCCTAGTGTCATTGACGAATATGAAAATGCAGCGTTTTAAGAAGTAGTTTTTATCGTGTCGGGCGTTGTAGGCGGCAATCGGAAACGATCAAGAAAATACCACAAATAAGTTATTCAATTTTTAATCTCGTGGTTTTATGTTTATTTTACTTGGGCAAGTCCCAAGGTCGATCACAAGGAGGCAAAGGAACAACCTAGAAAGATGTCTATCAAAGTTTATGTTCGGTTTTCGAAGCGGTTTTTTTTGGAATTTTCAATGCAATATAGGGTGCACTATGCAAATTCGGCCTATTTTAGGACTAAAATGTGAATTAAGTTCAAATGATGTCCGAAAAACACGAAACTTGGCCGAGATGTAAAATATGATGAAATGTATGCAGTATAAATTTTTTTGGAATTTTTGAATGCAATATGAATTTTTTTATGGATTTTAAATGCAAACAGAATGATTTTCAATATTTAATTATAATAAATATTAAACTACTTATTTTCAAGAAATAAAATTATCTAAGATCTATCACTAGGTGATGGATCTCAGAAAAATCCTAAACCTCGAAAATATGGGGTTTAATACCTATTAAAAATTAAATACTAAAAGATGCAAAATGATTTTTACAGGACAAAATATGTATCCAAATGCAAATCTTTTTGGGCACGATGTTAAAAATAATTAACTCTACAAGATGTGATTTTTCGGGGATTTTTAGAGCAATGGTCAATCAAAGATGAATTTTAGAGCAAGAGATGGGCAAACTATGTAAATTTTCACAAATCAATTATTTATTAATTAACCGTCCGTCATAAAAATACCCACAAGATGTCAAACAGTCGAGAATTAATTAACAAACATCATGCATTTTTTGGATTAAGAAAATAATGTAAAGATGAGGTCCAAAATCACAGGGGAACACAAGGGTACAGATGCAATATAAATAAAATAAATAAACAATATGCAGTGGGGGTTTGCTATGTAATTACCAATAATAGCGGGGCGTAGTGTTGTAAAATATCCAAGTGGCACGTGCCAGGCACGTGCCCTTGGAGGCAGGGGCTGACGCGCGAATTCGTGAAGCTCCAGGGGGCTTTGTGCAAATAACCCAGCGGTCACGTGCAGAGCACGTGACTTGGGTGTTGTATGGTCGATCCCCCACGCACGTGCACCTCACGTGGGGGGGTCTCGGGCTTCGAGCCCGGCGGAGATGGCAGCGATGGTGCGAGGCTCTGGAGGCGGTTGCGTGCGAGGGAGGTGCACGACGTTGGATGGTGGCGGTGGAGTGATGGCGTCGAGGTGGAGACGGTGGAGGGGGAAGCAGGCGGTGGTGGCCGACAAACGGCCGAGGGACGTCGAGGTAGCGGATCTGAAGGCGGAGCAGCTGGAGCAGGTCGATGATGGCGTCGTATTCCCTCTGGCCGACACACGACCTAGAGGGCGGCGTAGCGGTGGCGCGAAGGCAGAGATGGGTTGGTGGTGCTGGAGTCGCGGCGGAGACAAGGCGGAGTAGCGATGGTCGAGCGGCGATGGCGAGATGTCGATGTTGGCGGATCCTCTGATGGTGGCGTGGAAGGCGAAGAGAACAAGGGAGAGAGAGAGAAAGGGAGAGAAGGAGAGATCACCTGGGGAGGTAGGGCTCGACGGTTGTGAATGGCCGGAGCGGAGCAGCGGCTTCGGGTGCGATGCTGCGACGAGGAGCTCTGCCTCGGATCACGCCGGCGAGGAGCTCGTTTTAGGGCTGTCACACCGGAGGGGAGACACTCGATGAAGGAACAGCGGATGAGGAGGAGGAGTGCCGGTGACGCAAGATTTATAGGGCTGGGGTTTGGGTCGGAGATGGAAGGGGAATCGCGGGGATTCGATCATGATTTGGGGGGAACGAAGATGTGCGATTGGGAGGTGATTGTCGGAGCTGGAGGGGGCAAGGCGAGTGCACGTGCAGTACGCGTGCGGATTCCGCACGTGCGCTGCACGAGAGCTGCTTTAATTTTAATTTTTTTAATTAAAAACGATATATTAAAAAGGCGGAAAAAGGCTGACACGTGGCGGCACCAGGTGCTGCCACGTGTCAGCACCAGAAAATTCCAAAGATAAATATTTTATAAAATCGAGAAAAAAATAGTAAACGACCTCGGATCGAAAAAGTTTCTTCACGAAAGTTGCTCGTCTCGATGAGATCTACAACTTTCATTAAGACATCAAAATCAAAATCGATCATTTGCACAAAGTGATATTTTTGGGGTATCCTATGTACATAGAATACCTTAATTGTGGAGTTTTGTAATTTTTTTGTTATTTTTAAAACAGATAAAAATCCGGAAAAATTACGGTAAAATCAAGGGTAAATAAAGACATATTAATCTATTTTTTTTATTTTTATTAATCAACCAAATATGTACATAAAATATTAGGTCAAAAATAGCTAAAATATACAATATACAAAAGAGGCCCAAAACCCAACTTTCACATATGAGCTCTGATTCACTTGAACTTGGTCTCGTTTTGAAGGTAATTGAATGTAGATTAGTTCAAAAGTGAGTAAGATTAAATCAGACACTGGATGGGGAAGATATATGGCTTTTAGTCCGAAAATCCTGAAATTAGGGTTTGGGTTTTTGGTCCGCTTATTTGGGTTAGTTATTTTTTTGTATTTTTCCTTTATTCTTGTTAGTGATATGTACACAGTGGAGATGGTTTTGTGTTATTTGGAGTTAGCATGAATGAGTTAAAAATCAGGGAAGTTAGACTATTTACAGGTCATTTTGGCTTGGATTTTTGGCTTCTTATTTTGTGCAGATTTTTGTGCTAAAATGCAATTCTTATGAAATCATGCATGAATGCTAATTATGTAGAATAGATGCTAAAATGTTGTTGATTTTTAGGGATTTGAGCTTAATAAATGAGATTTAGAGTGATGAATACGAGATTCATCATCCCCCTATACTTAAAGCATGCTCGGCCCTGAGCATCAAGAAGATATGCCATGAAGTGAAATGAGATTGGGTTCTATACCAAGACCATGAGCTGAGGGTGAAAATGAATCTAAACACAACGTTTGGATTATTTGTGTGTCGGAACTTCTGTGAGACTTAGAATTTTAAAATCAACAGTCCTCGAGTTCTACAAATCATTGCTTACAGTTTCGGCTCAGAAGTCATCTTAGATCAATCCTCTTCCCAAAGTATACCCTATGAACATTGAATAACCGACTCTTGTGTGTGAAAGGTTTTTAGCTCTTCCCACCCAGAATGCCGGACTACTGCGCAAACCTCCTCTCCAATAACTCGTCCTCGGGGAGTCAGGTATTTCCTTCTAAGGTCTGTCGCGCTGTGTTCACAATCGAATTGGGGGGAGAAGTTAGAAGAATGAGAAAAGAACTGGAGGGTGATTAGTGTAATTCACCTCTCCTTGTGAAGCTGGCCAGTGTAGCCGAGTCTCCTCCAAGATCTGCAGGTTTCTTGAAGCTTGGACCTTTTTGGTCAGATTTTATTTGGTAGTTGCTTCTTTGTATTTGGAATTTTTGGTGGTTCTGCTTGGATCTTGTTTCGCCCCTACGGATATAGCATCTTTTGTTTCCGTACATTTTTTGGGGTCTTAGAAAAAATTGTGCCCAGCCGTCCATCCCTTTTCCGAAGCTTTATTTCAACCCGTACTCCAGTCTTTAGATTTCCACGCTACCAGAAAAGAAACTCACACAGTCTTCCAACATATGTTTGAGTTGAGCTAAGTGCATAGTGCGAGAGTACAAATTAATTCCTTATTCCAGAGTTGTACCCAGAATGAAGAGACCAGGTTAGACACTAAGAGTCAAACTCTGTGCATTGTTATGTGGAACTCAAAGAATTAAGTCACAGACCTGAAGACTCTAAAATCCTATTTCTCGGTGAAGTTCCTCTGAAAATTAGGTTGATTAAGATTAAGTCCAGATCACTCTCGGTTTCGGCTCATAACTCGGTTCAGAACCCAATGACTTTTCACATATGCAAATGAATGTAATGCTGGATGAAGTGCAGGTGTGTGGAATGCAAACACACAATATTTTTTTTGATGATGATTTTTTTTATATGCAAAAATGAATAAGAAGCCATTTTTTTTCAAAAATTTTGGGCAAAGTCAGTGTTAGTAGCAAAACTTCTTTTTTTTTTAATTAATACCCATCCCGTAAATACATATAGACTTATGCGCAAGTACGAGGTATGGCTAAAATATATACATAGTATATATACAGACCCCCCTATACTTAGCGAGTGTTGTGTCCTCAGAGCACAAGAAGCGTAATGAAGACATAGCTCGGGCTAAGCGTAAGAGAGAAAAATTATTCAATGGTTCGCCCCCTATACTTAGACTGTGAATAGTCGAAGTATAGAAGAAGAGCGCAAAAAGAGGCGGACGGGATATGTAAATGAGGAGAGTATAAACAGATGGGTGGCGGTTCCCCCTATACTTAGGCTTTGGTCAGCCTAAGTATAGAAGAAGGATGGATATGGAGTGAGCGAGAGATCGGAATGTGATGAGGGAAATGGTATATACAGATGGCATCGGTCCCCCCCCTATACTTAGGCCTTGGCCTAAGTAGAGGAAGAAGTTGTACAAGGGGATCGATGTGGTCGGGAGGGAGGGTGGGTCTGATCTGATGTCAATGTCCTTCTTTGTGTGAAATAGATGACCTCAACTTGCACTGGATGTTCTTTGGATGATTCTATATAAGGCTTCAGTAATTGTCCATTCACTGAGAAAGGTTGTGCATCATCTTTGAGTTCTGCAATATCCACACTTCCATTGGTATGCACATCGATGACAACATAGGGACCCGTCCATTTCGATTTCAGTTTCCCATGAAAAATCTTTAATCGAGCATTAAACAACCATACTTTCTGCCCAGGGACAAAGGTTTTATCTCGAATGTGTCTATCATACCATTTCTTGACCTTGTCCTTATAAATCACACTGTTGTCATATGCTCGGTTTCGGATTTCAATTAGCTCATTCAGATTTAGGTCTCGACATAATTTCCCAAGGTGACAACTCCAGTTCAACTTTTTGATTGCCCATTCAGATTTGTGAATTAGTTCTGCAGGAAGATGGCATGGCTTGCCATAGATCATCCTAAAAGGTGAAGTGCCGAGTGGTGTTTTGTAAGCTGTCCTATAGGCCTAAAGAACTTGATCCAACAATTTTGACCAATCCTTCCTATCTGGACGAACCAACTTTTGAAGTATACTCTTCACTTCGTTATTAGAAACTTCTGCCATGCCATTAGATTGTGGATGATAAGGGTTGGCTATTCTATGTTCAAATTTGTACTCCTTAGCCAAAGATCTCATTTCCCTATTCACAAAGTGGCTACCTCCATCAGAAATCAAGACTTTTGGTATCCCGAACCTTGCAATGATATTATCCTTGATAAACTTACAAACGGTTTTGCTGTCTGCTGTTCGGGTTGGAATAGCCTCTACCCATCTAGACAAATAATCAACCGCTAACAAGATGTACTCAAATCCATTGTTATTGGGAAAGGGACCCATAAAATCAATCCCCCATGCATCAAAAACATCACAGAAAATCATTGGTTGCATGGGCATTTCGTCTCTATAACCAACGGTCCCTCCCATCCTTTGACAAATCGGGCAAGACCGTACAAAATCATTAGCATCACGAAATAAGGTCTGCCAGTAAAATCCACATTGGAGTACCTTGTGTGCGGTTCTCTTTCCCGAATGGTGCCCTCCAGCCTCGAGAGTGTGACAATGTGTGAGGACACTCTGGTATTCTTCCTGAGGAATACATCATCTCCAGACACAATCTGCTCCTTCATAAAAAAGGAAAGGATCGTCCCAATGGTATTTTCTAGAATCCGACTTCAGTTTATCAATCATTCTCTTGGTCCAACCAAAGGGAACCTTCTTGGAGACAAGATAGTTCACAATGTTGGAATACCATGGGTTTGAATCAATAATGCAAACAGATTCGTCTGAAAAAGTCTCCTTAATAGGTCCAGTATCAGGATAATCATTTTTCTCAATTCGGGAAAGGTGATCAGCAACAACATTCTTTATTCCAGGTTTATCTTTGATCTCCAAATTAAATTCCTGGATTAACAAGATCCACCTCAAAAGTCGTGCCTTGGCATCTTTCTTATCCATGAGGTATCTAATTGCTGTATGATCTGTGAAAATTGTCACCTTGGAGCCCAATATATATGATCTAAATTTTTCAAGGGCCCAAACAACCGCGAGCATTTCCTTTTCAGTTACTGTATAATTTTTCTGTGCAGGATCCAATACTTTGCTCGCGTAGTGAATCGCATAAGGGATTCCATCCCGTCTTTGTCCAAGCACAGCTCCGACCGTAAAATCCGATGCATCAGTCATGATCTCAAAGGGAAGAGACCAGTCAGGAGCTTGTAATATCGGCGATTCATATATTTTCTTTTTCAGGAGCTTGAAGGCCTCAAGACACTTGTGATTTACAATAAACTCGGTGTCTTTTCCTAAGAGCTCAGTCAGTGGGCGGGCGATCTTTCAAAAATCAGGGATAAACCTTCGATAAAATCCAACATGCCCTAGAAAAGACTGTACTGACTTGACGTTGGTTGGTGGCTCAAGTTTCTTGATCACATCCACCTTGGCAGGGTCGACCTCCATACCCTTTTTGGAGATGACATGCCCCAACACGATACCCTCAGTCACCATAAAGTGACTCTTCTCCCAGGAGAGTACCAAATTAACTTCTCTGCATCTCTTGAGGACTCGGTCCAAGTGCACTAAACATGTATCAAATGAATCACCATGGACCGAGAAGTCATCCATGAACACTTCCAGGAAATCACCCACCATTTCGGCAAATACGACAATCATGCACCGCTGAAATGTGCCTGGGGCATTACAAATCCCAAATGGCATGCGCTTGAAAGAGTAGGTACCGAAGGGACATGTAAATGTGGTTTTTTCCTGATCCTCGGGAGCAATAGCTACCTTATTGTAGCCAGAGTACCCATCAAGAAAACAGAAGAATGCTTTCCCTGCAAGCCTCTCCAAGATTTGATCAATAAATGGCAGTGGAAAGTAATCTTTCTTGGTCGCAGCATTCAGGCGCCTGTAATCGACACAGACACGCCACGACGTGGGTACTCGGGTCGCGATCTCAACCCCCTCCTCGTTGGTGACCATCTGGATTCTCGACTTCTTCGGGACGACATGAAGGGGGGCCACCCACTTGGAGTCAGAAATGGGGTATATGAAACCTGCTTTGCACCATTTCTCTATCTCTTTCTTAACCACTTCCCGAAGATTGGGGTTTAATCTTCTCTGAAATTCACGGGAAGGCCTTGCATTATCCTCAACATTAATTTGGTGCGAGCAGAGAGCAGGGTTGATTCCGACGAGATCCGACACAGTCCAACCGATGACTTTTCGATTTCGCTCAAGGACTTCTAGTAGTTTGGATTCTTGGTCTAAGGTTAATGATGAGCTAATGATCACAGGGAATTTATCTTTGGGTCCATTGAGAAATGCATACTTCAGGGTGGGAGGGAGGGGTTTTAGCTCTGGCAAATCTGAATCATCAATCAAATCTGGCTGAAGGTCTTTTAAGTCTGGCTCAGTGATTGTTGGTGGGTGATCATTCTGTGATATGCTAGCCACTGATCTTGAAAGAAAGTGAGTCGGATCGCAAAAGTAGTGTGGTAATTCAGCCAAAGCCGCGTCCGACTCATCATTGATTTTTTTCGAAGATGAGATGGACCAATCCGAAAGGAGTTTTGTGTCATCATACAGGTGTTCAGATAGATTACACACTGTATGGCGCATTGTTTCTTCTTCTGACGAGATGGTATCCATGTGAAGATCTGGCAGTTGGTCCCAAGGTCCGGTAGTGCTGATTATATTACACTCAGAGGTTTCGGCATCCTCAGTGGTGGATTCAGAATCGGGTCTTTGCCATTTTGTTTGTCTCATTTCCAGATCCACTTCTCCGTCCAGGGAGCGGAATTTCATCATTCCAGTGCCGTAATCGAATACATCCTTGGCGGTTCTTAAGGATGGTCTTCCCAAAATGATTTGCGACTCTTTCCAATGGTTCGGGGTCTCCATGTCAAGGACAGTGAAGTCCACTTTGTATTCCGTACCCTCAACCATAATGATAACATTTTTTACTTCTCCCTTAGGTCTTTTAGTAGATTTGTCCGCGAATTGGAGTACAGATATTGATTTCTGAAGAGGCCCTAACTCCAATCGGTAATATAAGGCTAAGGGAAGAAGATTGATGGAAGAACCATTGTCGAGAAGTGTTCGTGCGAATGCGATACCGCCAATGCGGCTTTCCACATAATGAGCACCCAGATCTCTTTTCTTCCTTGGTAAATGTTGGTTTCTCACGCATTTGGTAGTGGCCACTGTCAGAACATGAGTCTCCACAAATTGGTTTGTTTTCTTTGTGCAGGTGGGGGTGCATTTCATTTTCAAATATTTCTGAAATGCAGGGTTACTGGCCACATATTGATCAAAGGGCACCTTTACTGTGATGTTTTGTTGACAAAACTTTTCCATCATTGGGTCACTCTGGATAGGTTTTTTTTGTCTTCCTTTCTTGAGAGCATGGGGGAAAGGAATGGAAGCATTGGAGATAGGAGACAGAGATCCAGAATCATAAACAAGAGCATCTTTATTGAATTTGGAATTCTTATTACAATCATAGTGTTTTGGATCATAATTATGTTGCTGAAATGGTGACAAAGGTATTTTTGCAGCAACTAGAGGTTCAGGGTCCTCTATGGTCTCCATAGATGCTTTTCCTTTCCTTTGGGCAAAAATCCTCGGGCGTTCTTCGTCTTCATCCTCAGAAGCATCCTCCGGTTGATCTTCCGAGTCATGATGGTCAGCTTCCCTTGCCCGGTCAGGTACGACCACGGTCCTTCCGCTCCTGAGGGACATGGCATTGATATTGTTAAAAAAAAGGGTCTCGTGTTCAGATGTGGAAAAGTCTGAGTAATATACCTGATTGTTGTGTTGAGATGATTGAGATTTGTTCAAGCTATTGGGGTTAGCTTGAACTTGGGCGGGAATGGCTGTGACTGGGGCTGTCTGTTCTTCCTTCCAACGGGATAGACGATTAACATCTACCCGTAGGTTGTACAATTCATTCCGGAAGCTGCGAATTTCCTCCAGCATCTGCTTTTGGATATCAACCGGGTCTTCTGAAGGTTTGGATGATCGAGATGCTTGACTTGGAGCTTGGTATTGTTGCCGATGTTGTTGAAGTTGGTTCTGACGATCATGTGGTTGCTGCTGCCTCGAGGGATGATTGTGTTGTGGAGCGGCATTGTAGGAGTTGGGTGGACGCTGATATTGCTGACGGTCCCCCATATTACCCTGTCGGGTATTTATCCTGTGTGTACCAGATGTCGTTGATCTCGAAAGTCAGAGGCGGGGCTTCTATGACTGTCTCGGCTGGAGGAGGTGACTGCTGGGAAGGTTGGACGTAAGATTGGTCCTGAGTCCATGGTTGCGGTTGTCCAGAGCCTGGCTGCTCTTGGACATGATGCACATGATAAATTGGGACCGTAGGAGCAGTAGGTATCCCGATCTTGGACACCTTCTCAGTGAGTTCCTCCATTTGTTTTGGAAATTACGAGAGCCGGTTGTCAATGTCGTTCACCCTTTTATTAATGTGGTCCACAACTGTTAATTTGTCTGTGATGATGTTCATGTTGGGCAGCAAGTCCTCTGCTATTTCTGCGACCGTTTGTTTCCCTCCTTTGGCTTGATAGTTGTTCAGTGAATCAGTGTAAGATCTACTAGCAATTTGTGAACGGCTAGTCTCCGCCATTTGCTCCAGTATTTTCCAGACGGTACAGCTCCTCGGGATGTGTAGTTTCCTCCACAGGCAGCGCTGACTAGACCCTGAGTCCCGTGGTTAAGGCCAGAATAGAGGGATTGGACCAGGATGTTATTATCTAGGTCATGGCAGGGACATTTTTGCAGCAGATCTTTGAATCTATCCCATGCATCACAAAGAGGTTCATTTGGCATCTGAGAGAAGCTAGTGATGCGAGTCCTCATTTGATTGGTTCGACTCAAGGGATAAAATTTTTACAAGAATAGATTCTTGAACCTATCATAAGTGGTCACCATCACTCCCAAATTTTTCACCCAGTAATCTGCCTTACCCTTCAAGGCGAAAGGTAATGCAGTGAGACGGATATAGTCTTGGCTGACTTGTGGGTGCCTCTGATTAGAACATACTAGCTCCAAATCACGAAGGAATTCATAGGGTTCTTCATTCGAATTACCATGAAATTGTGGTAATTGATTTATGAAGTGTGGCTTCAGTTCATGGTGTACCTCAGGTTGAGGTGGCTGCAAGTAATTTATGACCCTATATTGCTTGGGATTATATGCAGCCTCCATTGGTGGTTCTTCCTCTGCATTCAATCTTTTCAATTGTGCCCTCATCAAATTTTGTTGCTGCTCAGATGCAGCAAGTCTTGCGAGAATCATTTGCATCGGATCTTCATTTTGATCATCTTCAGGATTGGTCTTCTTTGGAGGCATTTTTTGTGAAGTCTTCTTTTCACCTTCAGATTGTGAGAAATAGAAGTCAATAGTTTGAAGAGAATTATAAGATGAAGATTCAAGGGGAAAGTGTCCCTGAACCCAAGGTGGTTCTGAGTGAGAGTGGCTTAGAGGATTTGAGATTGGAAAGTTTGTGGTAGTCAGAAAAGGGTTCGTTGAGTCTGAACAGTAATTACCACAATTTTCCATTCTTGAATTTCAAGAGATTATCAAGAGATGAATGGATGCAGATCAAACACAATACAAAATTCTTTTTCACCAACTCACACAGTGAAGGTCGTAACAGTTCGACCAATTTTCTTGTCAATTTTAAATGGTGAAAAGACAATCTTGTTAGCGAGATGAAATTTCGGATTTGGGCTATAGCCTTAAGTGTCGTCTCTCGCTCACTGAGAAAAATAGAACATCCAAGGTCGGGGTTACTCTCCCGCAAAAATTCTTGATTTTATGGGTTATTTGAGATCAGATATATTTAGCAGTCCCGATTTTAATGAGGTGATCACTGAAAAATTAGATGAGCACAAATACACGTCTACCGTCTAGTCCCAATTTCCTTTAAAGTTATGTTATAAAACAAGAGAGAGGAATTCGGGAAAAGCCGATGCACGCGGAAAACTATGATGAATGCTTAGTTAGAAGACTTACAGTGAATCCTCGCAATCTCCATGTGGGATGCTAGACAGAATTTAAAAATTATTCTATATGATGTGCAAACCGATGGAAAAACCGCACCTAAGCAGAAAGTTCTATTAGCGGGAAGAATTGATTTAATTTTGGCTAAGTTGAACGATCTATGTGCGTCTCAATTAAGTGCAGTGTGGCTTAAGATTCTACGAGCACAAGCAAAAATATAAATGCTCTGAGAGCCGTATGTGCAGGTCTATCCTAATCGCCACTCAAGTCGGGCCCCACCCTCTCTGGAGAGTGAAACAGGCCACGACACACCACAGAATAAAGTCAGAGGTCTTTCTACACACGTGAGAGTCCAAACGGACACCGCTGTAAAATTACAAAAATTTAAAATTACAAGAATTAAAAACCTAGACTTTACGCTCTCTTACGACTCGACTCGATCTTAAATTAATTACGGTTTTTGCAAGAGTCGGTGAAGTTGTGTCGGTTATTGAAAACCGCTCCACGTACAAGGTACCTCGCAAAAAAATAAGAGAGAAAATGTAAGAGAGTGACTCAAGAATATATGAAAAATAAAGGCTGAAAATAAATTGCAGGAAAATGAAATTTACAATGAAAAATTCGGGGGTCAGACTACCCGAATTCGGAAAACCGAATGAAAAAAATTTTTAGACAAAAATCTAAGCCGTTTGCCTCCCTGACAACGGCGCCATCTGACGAATCCGAAAATGCAGCGTTTTAAGAAGTAGTTTTTATCGTGTCGGGCGTTGTAGGCGGCAATCGGAACGGTCAAGAAAATACCATAAATAAGTTATTCAATTTTTAATCTCGTGGTTTTAGGTTTATTTTAATTGGGCAAGTCCCAAGGTCGATCACAAGGAGGCAAAGGAACAACCTAGAAAGATGTCTATCAATGTTTATGTTCGGTTTTCGAAGCGGTTTTTTTTGGAATTTTCAATGCAATATAGGGTGCACTATGCAAATTCAGCCTATTTTAGGACTAAAATGTGAATTAAGTTCAAATGATGTCCGAAAAATACGAAACTTGGTCGAGATGTAAAATATGATGAAATGTATGCACTGTAATTTTTTTTGGAATTTTTGAATGCAATATGAATTTTTTATGGATTTTAAATGCAAACAGAATGATTTTCAATATTTAATTATAATAAATATTAAACCTACTTATTTTCAAGAAATAAAATTATCTAAGATCTATCACTAGGTGATGGATCTCAGAAAAATCCTAAACCTCGAAAATGTGGGGTTTAATACCTATTAAAAATTAAATACTAAAAGATGCAAAATGATTTTTACAGGACAAAATATGTATCCAAATGCAAATCTTTTTGGGCACAATGTTAAAAATAATTAACTCTACAAGATGTGATTTTTCGGGGATTTTTAGAGCAATGGTCAATCAAAGATGGATTTTAGAGCAAGAGATGGGCAAACTATGTAAATTTTCACAAATCAATTATTTATTAATTAACCGTCCGTCATAAAAATACCCACAAGATGTCAAACAGTCGAGAATTAATTAACAAACATCATGCAATTTTTGGATTAAGAAAATAATGTAAAGAAGAGGTCCAAAATCACAGGGGAACACAGGGGTACAGATGCAATATAAATAAAATAAATAAACAATATGCGGTGGGGGTTTGCTATGTAATTACCAATAATAGCGGGGCGTAGTGTTGCAAAATATCCAAGTGGCATGTACCAGGCACGTGCCCTTGGAGGCAGGGGCTGACGCGCGAATTCGTGAAGCTCCAGGGGGCTTTGTGCAAATAACCCAGAGATCACGTGCAGAGCACATGACCTGGGTGCTGTATGGTCGATCCCCCACGCACGTGCGCCTCACGTGTGGGGGTCTCGAGCTTCGAGCCCGGTGGAGATGGCAGCGATGGTGCGAGGCTTTGGAGGCGGTTGCGTGCGAGGGAGGTGCACGACGTTGGATGGTGGCGGTGGAGTGATGGCGTCGAGGTGGAGACGGTGGAGGGGGAAGCAGGCGGTGGTGGCCGACAAACGGCCGAGGGACGTTGAGGTAGCGGATCTGAAGGCGGAGCAGCTGAAGCAGGTCGATGATGGCGTCGTCCTCCCTCTGGCCGACACACGACCTAGAGGGCGGCGTAGCGGTGGCGCGAAGGCAGAGATGGGTCGGTGGTGCTGGAGTCGCGGCGGAGATAAGATGGAGTAGCGATGGTCGAGCGGCGATGGCGTGATGTCGATGTTGGCGGATCCTCTGATGGTGGCGTGGAAGGCGAAGAGAACAAGGGAGAGAGAGAGAGAAAGGGAGAGAAGGAGAGATCACCTGGGGAGGTAGGGCTCGACGGTCGTGAATGGCCGGAGCGGAGCAGCGGCTTCGGGGGCGATGCTGCGACGTGGAGCTCTGCCTCGGATCACGCCGGCGAGGAGCTCGTCACGGGCTGTCACACCGGAGGGGAGACACTCGATGAAGGAACGGCGGATGAGGAGGAGGAGCGCCGGTGATGCAAGATTTATAGGGCTGGGGTTTGGGTCGGAGATGGCAGGGGAATCGCGGGGATTCGATCATGATTTGGGGGAAACGAAGATGTGCGATCGGGAGGTGATTGTCGGAGCTGGAGGGGGCGAGGCGAGCGCACGTGCAGTGCGCGTGCGGATTCCGCACGTGCGCTGCACGTGAGCTGCTTTAATTTTAATTTTTTTAATTAAAAACGATATATTAAAAAGGCGGAAAAAGGCTGACACGTGGCGGCACCAGGTGCTGCCACGTGTCAGCACCAGAAAATTCCAAAGATAAATATTTTATAAAATCGAGAAAAAAATAGTAAACGACCTCGGATCGAAAAAGTTTCTTCACAAAAGTTGCTCGTCTCGATGAGATCTACAACTTTCATTAAGACATCAAAATCAAAATCGATCATTTGCACAAAGTGATATTTTTGGGGTATCCTATGTACATAGAATACCTTAATTGTGGAGTTTTGTAATTTTTTTGTTATTTTTAAAACAGATAAAAATCCGGAAAAATTACGGTAAAATCAATGGTAAATAAAGACACATTAATCTATTTTTTGGATTTTTATTAATCAACCAAATATGTACAGAAAATATTAGGTCAAAAATAGCTAAAATATACAATATACAAAAGAGGCCCAAAACCCAACTTTTACATATGAGCTCCGATTCATTTGAACTTGGTCTCGTTTTGAAGGTAATTGAATGTAAATTAGTTCAAAAGTGAGTAGGATTAAATCAGA